>CM057386.1:112895219-113220219 GCA_030015415.1 Cynopterus sphinx | reverse complement strand
CTAATATCCCCAATGAACATAGATGCAAAAATCTTCAAAAACATTAGCAAACTGAAATCAACAACCCATTAAAAGTACCAAACGCTATGCTCAAGTAGAATTTATTTCAAGCATACAAACATGGTTTAACATCTATAAATCAATGATGCATCACATTAACAAAATGAAGGATAAAAATTTTATGATCATCTCAATAGCTACAAAAAGCATGTGACAAAATTTAATATTCATTTATGATTTTAAAAAATCTCTCAACAAAACATGTATAAAGGAAAGTACCTTGACATAAAAAAAGCCATATATAAGAAACCCATAATAACCCGAAAAGCTAAAACCTTCTCTTCTAAGACAAGGAACAAAACAAGGATGCCCACCCTCACTACTTTCATTCAACAAAATATTGGAAATCCTAGCCAGGGTAATTAGGCAGGGGAGTGAGGGCGTGTGCACACACACACACACACACACACACACACACACACACACAAAAGCACCAAATAAAAGTCACCCGAATTGCAAAGGAATAAGTAAAATTGTTACTATATGCCAATGACACGATACTACATATAGGAAACCCCAAAGACTCTACCAGAAAACTGTTGTAACTAAATAAACAGATTCTGTAAAGTTGCAGGATACAAAATCAATACATCAACCTCTGTTGCAATTCTATACTCCAATAATAAACTATCAGAAAAGAAATTAAGAAAACTATACCATTTACAATTACATCAAAAGGAATAAAATATCTGAGAATAAATTTAACCAAGAAGTTGAAAAACCTGTATATTGAAAACTACAAGACATTAATGAGAGAAATTGAAGAAGACACAATAAATAGAAAGATATTCTGTGCCCATGGTTTGTAAAAACCAATATTTTTAAAATGTCCATATGACACAAAACAATCTACAGATTCAATGCAATCCCTATCAAATTTCCAATGACATTTTTTAAATATAAATCAAACAGTTCAAAAATTTATATGGAACCATAAAAACCTGAAACAGCCAAAGGAATCTTGAGAAAGAAGAACAAAGCTGGAAGAAGCATCATGCTCCCTGATTTCAAACTGCATTACAAGGCTCTAGTAATTAAAAGAGTGTGGTGTCTGCATAAAAACAAACACTAAGTTAATAGACAGAATACAGAATAGACAGCCCAAAATAAACCCAGACATATATGGTCAATTAATTTATCACAAAGAAGACAAGAACATAAAATGGGGAAAGGACACCTCAATAAATGATATTGGCATCATTACACAGTCATATGCAAAGGGTTGAGAGTGAACCAGTATCTTATACCATACACAATTATTAACTCAAAATTGATTAAAGACTTAAATATAAGTCCTGAATTCATAAAACTTCTAGAAGAAAACAAGGCAGTAAGCTACTTAATATAGATCTTGGCAATAATTTTTTGACACTGACACCAAAATCAAAACAAAGTCAAAAATAAACAAGTGGGCTGCATCAAACTAAAACACTTCTGCACAGCAAAGGAAAGCATCAACAGAATGAGAAGGCAACCTACTAAACGGGAGAAAATATTTGTAAATCATATGTAGAATAAAGGGTTAATGTCCAAAATATGTAAAGAGCTCACAATTCAGTAGCAAAAATCAAATAATTCAATTAAAAAGTGGGCAGAAGATGCAAATTGACAGTTTTCTAAAGAAGGCATACAGATAGCCAACAGGTACACGAAAAGATACTCTATGTCATTAATTACCAGGAAAATACAAATTAAAACCACAATAAGATATCACCTCACTTCTTATTGAAAGGTTATACAAAAAGACTGAAATAACAAGTGTTGTCAGGGATGTGGGAAAAAGGAAAACCTCATACACTGTTGGTGAAAATAAAAATTCATGCAGCCTCTATGAAAAACAGTATAAATATTCCTCAAAAACTTAAAAATATAAGTACCATATTGATCCAGCAATTCCACTTCTGGGTATTTATCAAAACAACAACATTAAGAAGAACACTAATTTGAAAAGATCTATGTACTGTCATGTCCATTGAAGCATTATTTACAATAACCAAGATATGGAAAAAAAAAACCCTCAGTGTCCATCAATAGATGAATAGATAAAAAAATAAAAAATAAATAATTAAAAAAATAAAAATCTTTCTCAAAGGTTTTTTCTAGTTTGTATTGCTTAAACTATGTGAGGTGAGTGTGTGTGTGTGTGTGTGTGTGTGTGTGTGTGTGTGTAGAGAGAGAGAGAGAGAGAATATTATTCAGCCATTAAAAAAATGAAATCTTGCCATTTGCAACAACATGGATGAACCTTGAGGTCATTATGCTTAGTGAAATAAGTTAGATAAATTCAAAAAAAAAAAAAAAAAAAGGCTCATAGATCCAGAGAACAGATTGATGTTGCCAGAGGCAAAGGATGAGGGGGAGGAAGAAATTAGTGAATTTTGTTTGGGTTGGTTTTGATTTGGTTTAAATAAACTGAATTTTAAAAAATTACAACAAGGCTTATTCCATTAAGAACTGCTCAGTTGTTAAAATTGTTTTATGTTGAGCCAAAATCTGACTTTTCTGATACTTAACACCTGTCAGACCTACTGCAACACAAAACAAAGATTATTTTTCCTGTTTCACATGATAATTCTTAAAACGTAGAAGGAAATTAGAATTGATATTCATTTCCTCATTCCTTTCCACTGTTACATGTAGCCCAGGGTCTCCACAGTAGTTTGTTATCTGCCTGTAGGTACTCTCTACTCAGTTCAAGTTTTTAGTAAACACTGGGCCCAGGAAATATAGGTTCTATGAATGTTTTGAAAAGTAATGTGTTCAGTAAGAACATTGCTTTTGCTGATATACACATTATGCTTCCATTAACCTAGGCCAAAATTAAATTAGTATTATTAGTAATCATAGGGAAATGTTGGGTTATATTAAACATTCCTCTAAAACACACTTTTTACTTCAGTGCTAGACTTCACCTTTATCACTGTATCATCTTAATAATTTTGATCTAGCACTTGCATGTCTAAATGTTATTTCTAATTATGACTCCATATCTGCTGCAGTGATAGAAAACAGAAATCCTTATTTTTTCACTGTATGACTCTGATTGAGTCATTTGATTTCTCAGAACCTCAGTTCTGCTCACTATAAAAGGAAGAAGCAGTGGGTGCAGTTTGGGAGCTGGTAGTAAGTCTCCTTTATAGAGCTATAAGTGACAAACTAGGTGAAAGCATTCTATAAAATGGGACACACTATGCAAATGTTAAATACCAGTGATAAGACTGGCTTTTCTTCTTGGTTTTGTCAACTGCAAAAGTGATAAGTGTATTTTCTATGTCTTTATCCCATTCATTGATTTAAATGTTAAGCAGACTAAGTCCAAAATATTAATCAACATGCATTAGGTCTGTTTTCAACCTTTTGTGAATCTATCTAAAGGTATTGTGACCCAACCTGTATATTTTAGTTTACCTTAGCCTTAAAGATCTCATGAGCCCAGTTTTGTGACAACACAATACAGTGTAGCACTTACCATCAACAGCTTTGAGTCAGACAAATTTGGCATCAGTTCCTGTTCGCTCACTTAAGAGGAATGTGACTTTTAGCAAATTACTTGTTCTCACTGATCCTCTGTCTTATCTGTAACAAGGGAAATAAATAAAGCACCAACCTACTAGAACTGTTGTGGGGGTGAATGAGATGAAGCAAATAGGGCCTGGTATAATATTAAGTGTTCGACAAGTAGTTGTTATCTTTATGATGTTACTGTGAAAATTAAATTTTCCTAGTCGGTTCTCTGATCTTTGAAAGTAGTTCCATTTCAAAAGCAAGAAAATAATTAAGCTAGCATATCACGGGATTCCTTACTAACCTGTGTTTACTTGTATTAAGCACTACATTCTTTTGTTAACACTCACAAACCATTAGCTTACAAACCCATTCTTGACTTTCTGGGGTCATCTTTGAGACTAGCTGACCTGATTATAGATTGTAGAAAATTTTTGAAAAATGGATTGACATTTTTCTTATTCATTCATATTTTGGTCTCTGTAATATTTCAGTAATTACTATGATTAATCCTGAGTTCATATTCACTGACTCAAAAAAAAATATTTTGAGCATCTACTATTTGCCACACAACCCCGTTTTCTCAGTAGCTTGGCATAACTTGCACCCAGTGCTGGCAACTAGAATTCACTTAAATTGACCTGGCTTTGTCTTACAGTTCACTCATTTACATAGAGTTTCAGTTAACTCCCTCTTGTCGTTGTTTGTGATTGTGGACAGTCATTTAATGCTGAGTCATGATTTCCTCCTCAGTAAAGTAGAGACTATTTCAGTAAACTGAGACTATCTTATGGGGTGAAAATACAATAAAACAGGTGTAAAAAAAAAAAGTTTCAACAAAGAACCATCCCAAATAATTCAAGATATTATTTGTTCTTATTCTTCCCACAGACAACTTTCTTTGGTGCAGAATTTGAAAGCAAAATATGCATTTAATAAGTTGTGTTATCTGTTATCTGTTATCATTACACTATCTGCCCTCAGGCAGCTTGGTGATCATTTCCTTGTTCTTCTAGTTTCAACTACTGATGAACAGGGTTTTTTTGTGTGTGTGGTATTTAACCTAGTCAACAAGCCCAAACTTTTTTATTTGTTATTTATACCTCTATGGTATTCTATATTAAGATACAAATACAATCAGATCCAGCAGCAAAACCAGAAAGATGAAGAGACTGAGAATAAAAGGAAGAGATAGATGAGTAAGAAAACCTCGGCTAAATACCATCTGCACAATGAGACATATACTTAGCTTCACTTTTTGGAAACAGAGCTAAAAACACAGGACTGGAGTGTAGTGTAAGAGGAGACACACTTCATTCTCTGGTTAATAACAGGAAGCATAACAAGAGACACACCTCTGTTGTCCCTCTAAACTCTAAGAATGATCACAGATAGTATTTTGCATAAAGAACACAAAATAATCTAATGGAAAGTGTCTTCAGAAATTTTACAAAAGAGGGAATATGTCCTCCAATATGGTCACTTTTATATACAATCCTTAATAAAAGATGGACTGGCATTAAACTGTCATTATAATGTGATGGTATTTCTAGAAAAAGGAACATAACATTGTACATGTGCAAATGTCTTTTATAATCTGGCTTAATTTAAGGCTGAATTTTTTTAAGAGTAATGAGTTATGATTGTATTCATTGAGTTATCTCCCTTATTTGTGTTTCAGCCAGACCTTGACAAGTGGCTAGGCTGCTGATACACAGAGGCTGAGACTAGAAGCTGAGAATATAGTTTTTCTATCTTATTGATGATATAGACAGCTCCATGCTTTAGATAAATGGTATGTAGCTACCAATGATCTATTTTAAAAATTAAGGTCTTCTTGTCTAAAAAGAGGATCCTCCTGTCATCTTCAGGGAAACAGGTTGTGAAAGCAAATTTTCTCTTAAAGGATAGTTTGAAATATAGAGAGAACATTAAACAAGGACTTAAAACCCCACAGTTCAATATCATAGAGGAAGGTCGGCAAACTATGGCTCAGGGGCCAAGCCCCTGCCACCTGTTTTTGTAAATAATGTTTTAATGGAATGCAGCTCCACCCTTTAACTTATGGATTGGTTATGGCTGCTTTAACTCTACAATAGCAGAGTTGAAGAGTCAACAGAGAACATATGGCCCCAAAAGCCTAAAATATTTACTACCCGGCCATTTACAGAAGTTTCCCAACCCCCAACAGAGAACAAATAGAGACGATTCACATTTAAAGGGGCTTGAGGGCTACAGTTACTCACCCCTCATCAATTTTCACACTAAAAGTTATTTAATATCGCTCTTTTAAACTCTTTAATTTAAGCCTCACAGCATAACAAAGGGCTCTCCCCGATGAATTTGCTGCACAAATCACTCCCCAAAAGCTAACTGAATTCATCTTCAAGTAGTGATTTCAGTTGGGTAAAAACAGAGGCATGTGCTGATTGATCTTTCCCTTTTAATTCGTATCTTCATAATATAATGACACTCTTCTATAAAACAAATGTTTTTTCCCCAGTTCTAGAGAACAGAAAAATAGACATTTTCTTATAGGCAAATGCTGAGTTTACTGCCATGAACAGAGAGTAACTACAGATCAAGCTTATCCTGATTAGTGCAAAAAGGGGGGTTACAGGTAAACAGTACTGAAACCAAAGTCATCCCTTTTGCTAGACATCCTTTTTTTGCTTTTGTGATTTATAGTTCTTTATGGTTAGTAGGTCAACAGTTCTGCAAATATGAATTTTATAACTAGCATCTATTAGGTAATACATCAGGAAATTACATTCCTCAAAGAAACAAATTTAATAAATGCTTTATGGATTTTTTTTCTTTAATCCAAGCTAAAATGGTGGTTTTTATGCTCAGTGTCAAGATCTTTGGGGCCTTGATCTCCCACAGCTAGTGCTCTGGGCAGACTCAAACTATTCCATAAAGAGAATGTTGTTGGGGACCATGACTTTAGCCCTTTTTTGGATTAACAGTCAGAAAGCTTAGAAACACAGCCAGTGGCCAACCCTGGTGAGGGGAAAAGACCTTACAGAACACAATGAGTCTAACTTGCTCTTGCTTTTATTTATTTTTCTAAGTCTCATTTTCCTGTTGTCCTACTTTCCTCACCACTTATTTTTCACTTTATCTTGCATGGTATTAATAGGTAATCCACCTTAAATCCTTTCTGGAACAAGGCAGGGTGTAAGTAAACAAGTAAAAATGAACCGGCCTCTTGAATAGAGTTATTTAGTATTGTCCATCTAAATACTGAAAAAAAAAATATCTGCCAAAAACAACTATCTTGTTTTGGCATGAGAGCTGCTGAGGTTTTCTTTCAAACAGAAATTGCTCAATAGGTTCAGGGCCTTCTTGTTGCTCCTATGGGCACATGTCATTAGGACTATGCATCTGGAGAGAGGAGGATGCTCATCTTGCCCTTTGCTATGGCAGAAGGTTGGGCAACCCAGTGCCATTGCAGCTGCAACAGATAGATATTAAATGGAAAGGGCACTGCGAATATCATCTCTTTGGGATCTCTTAGAGGAAAAAAAATCTTAGTAATAAGCATTTAAATAGTGCTCTACAATTTTCAAAGGAGTTTCACATATGGCATTGTACTCAGTGTTCACAATGACACTGTTGGTTTTGTTTATGACACTTTTTTTTTCAGTTGAGGGAACTGAGATTTCCAGAAGACAAGAAAAGTGAATAGAAGAACCAGAATTCAAACCTATAACATGAGGCCACATCATCTGCTCTTTATTTCTCAGAGTTCTCTCTATCCTTTCATCACATTTTTAATCATTTTTATCCAGGCATTATAAAGTCTTAAAGTCTACTATGTGATAGCTCATAGTAAAAGGCTTTGAAATTAGACCTGAGGTGAAATGTCAGATATTTCATTTCCTAGAAGTTACTTTAGGTCACTGTATTAGGTTCCAAAGGCTGTTGTAACAAATAACCACAAACGGGGTGGCTTAAAACAATAGAATTTTGTTCTGTCACAATTCTGGAGGCCAGAAGCCAAAAGCAAGTATCTACAGGGTCACAATCCTTCTAAAGACTGTAGAGAAAAATCCCTTCCCTGCCTCTTCCAGTTTCCAGGGATTCCAGGCATTCCTCGACCTGTGGCCACATTACTCCCATTTTCACTTCCATGGCCACATTGGCTCCTCCGCTTTGTGTCTTCTACTTTGTGTGTCTATCTTATAAGGATACGAATGACACATGTGTGACCCATTTAGGATAAGCTCCTCTTCTCAAGATTCTTAACTGGGGAATATTCACAGGTTCTGGGGATTAGGATGTAGACATATCTTGTTGGGGTCCACCGTGCAACCCACTAACGTCACTGTGCCTCATGCCCCCTTCCATAAAAATTTGAATGATATCACTCATCTGAAAGATGAAGATTAAATAAAATAATCTAAATAAAAGTGTGTAATATATAACAAATGCTCAATAAGAGGGTTTCATTCCCTTTTCTCATCAAGAGAGCTACTAATATAATACTACTTTTTAGGTGACTTCATTCATTTCATTGAAATAATATCCAAACATGCTCAAATTCCCTTGTTCTTTCATTTTCTCTTTAGATTTCTTTTCCTAATAATCTGTATTCCTTTTCAAGACAAAAAGCAGTACATTTTTGAATGTTATTTTATCACGAATTAGGATACTGCTTCTCAAAGTATCTGTAGTAAGGAATCAGTATTAATTTTGAAAATAACATTAAAATGTTGTGGTGGTGAAAACTGCTCTAAAAGTTTTCAAAGACTAATTTCATATTGTTGCAGACCAGGAGTAATTTGTGGAACTGTCCTGTCTAAAAACCTCATTTTGAGGAACACAGAGCAAGGGGACACATGTAACCTTCACAACAGTCTGAACTCCAAGATTCTGGTCATTATTATTATCCCTTAGAATTTCCAAATTGATGTTTGCCTCTCTCATATTCTCACTTATTTAGGAATTAAAAATGCCCATGTTAAAAGTTATGTGTTGATTAAACACTTTAATTTTATCAAAATTAATTTTCCAAAAGAGATTCAAATTTTCCATTACTGCAAAGGGCTATTTCATACCAAGATTTAACATCAGAAACATAATATCCATATTTTTCCTCTTTCTGAGTGATCTGAACTATATTCTCATGGCAGTATAGTTGGTTTATTTCTCATGTGCCTTCTTTCCTTTACCTTTGTATCTATTTGGATGTATACTGTAGTTATACATAGCACTATTCTATTTTCCTTCTACTGGATAAGTTTTAGAATAAAATATTTCATTATCTTGATATTTTTTAAGTAACGTGTTATCCCATCAAATCTCAGCATTCTCAATAACATTGTGTCATTTTTTGCTCCAAAACTTTGAGTTATTTTATCAAACCCTACTCTATGTTGACATATATAGTTTCCAAAGGTCAAATGTATTTTTTGAACTCCACTGTTATGTGTTGAATGAATGAAAGAATGATAATTACTAGGGACCACCTCCACTATACAAATTCTTTCTCTGTCACACCCACTGTTTATTACCTACTTGGTAGTTGGTCTTAATTTTTCTCCCTCCCCTTCATCCATTTATCTTTGTTAAATATCTTCTCTACTTTGATCTAGTGCCCTTTTCCTTTTTCAGTAGTATATCTTCCTGACATTCCTGTCATGCTCCAGAAGACAAATTCTTTCCTTTGGATTCCTTCTATGTAACCAGTTATTACTCTCCTTTCTCTTCCAGAATCATGACCACAACTGGAAGAGAAAAAAAAAGTCCACCGAACCCCTAAATGTTTTCACTTTCCATCTTAGTCCTAGAGATGCATTAAAGAATCCTTATAACTACAGAAATTGTTTCCCCACGAACCATCAGAGTATGGAGATCAGTGAGTTTGTCTGGCTCTCTATCACATCTAAAGTTCTGCTCTAAGAAGAACCCATGACTATGCCACGTTTATACATAGCAACCTCCTCCCAGCCAGCATAACATATCAAATTGTTATGATGTGTATGTTTCTGTTTGATTGAGATAACAGTTTCATCATTTTTTGAATGTTTGGGAATCTTTTAGATCTCTTAGAGGTTGGGTAATGCCTCTCCTTGAGTATGTCTAAAATTGCCCTCCAGGAGAAGAAACTCATAAAGCTTTCAGAAGCCTAATTTCCTTAACTGTATCCTTAACTGTATCCAAGCTACTCCCAATGACAACCTGGAGCCTGTAAATACCATTTACAGACCCCACGTATTTAACCTTCTTTAAAAACAAGCTAAAAACCAGAAACTGTCCTCTCCGACTCTGTGTCCTATGACTTGTTTCTCTCTAAGGTACATTCTCCTTAGGGTAGACAACAGAGCACATAATTCTCCCACTTCTCTTCCTTATTAGACCCCAGAAAACATACACAGGCCCTTCCATTTTAAGATGGTGTTATTAAACAATATGAGAATTAGATTAAGATAATAAAAACGAATGTAAAAAAATTATCACCAAAATCAAGAAATCTAAGAGCTCTCCTAGTTATTTTCTTTGGCATATAATTACTGACTTCTTTTTCATCAAGTATACTCAGAAACCAAATGAGGTTTTGTGGATTTTTAGTGTCTTCTACAATTTACATTCTAATATCTGGCCCTGGTAGAGGGCTCCCCACCAGTTTGACCAATCTGGCATTCCTAAGGGGCCCTATTTTGGAACAAAGATTGAGAATACCTAAGGATTCTTTTCCCTGCACTTAAAGCTATTTCACTCTGAATTTGCAGGTATGTCCTCACTCTTCCTGAGACTATCCCAGTCTTCCAATCCCCACATGTCCTTCTTTTTATCTGTCCTATCATCACAGAGAGAAAAGGGCCTTCCTTATTTGCTCCCTGAAGACTCTTCCTCATGAAGATGTCTGTCTTTTTCTGACCAGCAGTCACATAATTCACTTTTCTGGGAAATCTACCCTATACAGTACTTGCAGGACACTCAGCAGCCATGTATGATGAGTTCTACTTACTGCCAATGCTTGCTTTTTCTCAGATACTATCTGGGTACAACTTCTCTGATCTTGGATCCTGTAGCTCCCAACATGTTACTAGGAGCCAGGACCAGCTACTACTTATCAGGGCCCGGTGCAGAATAAAATTTTTGGGTGCCTGGTTCAAAAGATATTAAGAATTTTTAGACTTGAACAAAAGAGCATTAAAACAAATGCAGGGTGTTCTGAGTACAGGAGTCTATGCAAATACAAAAGTTGCATGCATTCCCACAGGGCTGGCCAAGATGAAATGTCTTTCTGGAATCTTGATCTTATGATAGTTTTCAATCTTATGTGATCTTCCTTGCTTCAAAGTATTGTCTTTGGCTAACTTCACCAAATTCATGTTTCAGATTCAGTCAATTTATAATAAGAAAGATTGACATCTCTTTACTAGTCAATAATCTAGTCCTACTTGGGTCAAGTTGTTGGTTCCGCTCATGCCCTAAATTCTCTGAGATGGCTCACAAAACTGTCTCATTCCCAGAGATATTATTGTTTTAGAGTAAAAATGGTAATATAAAAATAATTTTGGTCACTTAATAATCACTTGCTGCTTCTACTAGGGATACAAAAATAAAAAAGATGCATGCCTTCATGTAGTTCATAACCTAATGAGGGCCGGCAGTCTTAGAGAAATAATTACAAAACAACTAGAGCAAAGTTCTAACAGAAGAATGAAACTTAAAAAAAACAATAAATTGTGAATATGCCTAATTTCTACCAACAGAAAATGATATTTAGTTCATTATACCTACTCATCAGTGTAGATTTTCCTTCTACTTATTGTTTTTCATCTAGCTTATTTTCTGTGATCTTCGACACATTCCTGTCACAGCATGGAATATACAGAGGTGTTCCTCAAGCACTTTCACTTTCTCCTTTAGAAGAGAAACAAGTTAAATTGGCCAATCCCTCACGAACAAAAAAAACCTATCATCTACCTAACTTGCCACAGATTGCAACAGTACCTTTGCTTTCAGGATATCTTGACTCTCGAGATAAAATAGCAGTGCTTCTGAACAGTCTGTGGAAGAAACCTCCTTCATAAAAATGTTTTTCTACACCATGGATTGTGTTATAAACCGGCATCATCCTGTTCTAGGTATCTACAACAAGTAAGGACATAGGTAAACTACAGACACTCCAGGAAACTTCCTCAGCTCCAAAATCAATTGTGTAAGTTTCGACTTTCAAAAAGGTTTCCCATCAATGATAGACATAGAAACAGCCTTAGGAAAACACAAGGTTCTATCTATTGGCGCTACAGCCAATCAGTGGACTACGCTGCATTGCCTAGGCTATTGGTCTTCATAATCTTTCTTTCTTCTCTAGGAAATAACTTTGACCAAGTAACAACTGTTAAAAAGAATCATCTTGGCCTTCCTCTGAAGGCTAAGAACCCAGCCACAGGAAAGAAAATGCTCCTCTCCAGCCCACCCCAGCCCCCCACCCCCCAACACACCCAATAGCCTCAATATAAATGCCAGAGTTCATAGAAGAGTGAATTGGAAGATGACAGAGGGTCAAGATGCTAGCAAGAGAACTTTTGGGTTTTTCCAGAGGCACACTCCGGTCAAGAACCCTTCAGGCATCTATGTTAGTCTTCTTCCATCTCCCTCCAGGATAGGCCTCCCCCATCAATGACCCGAGAATGGGTGGTAAACTGTCTTATCCATTGAAGAGTGTTAAGAAATCTCTGTTGCTCTGACGTTTCAGCTTCACTCGCCTGCCTTGATTTTTGAAATTCCACCACTATAGTCATTCCTGCAAATGATGATGTAATTGATTAGATTTCTTCCAGGTGATAGCTCATCAGAGCAGATTGTGTTCAGTGAAAAGTGGAAGAGTATGAAGGTCCAGAGTGCTGGACAGGAGAGAAATTCCCATAGAAGAGACAAAAGCTCTGAAGGGGCACCTCAGAAAATAGGTCTGTCTGCTATACAATGCACTTAGGGCCAGAACCACTGCTACCCCACTGAGAACTTGCCCTGATCCTACCAGCTGAGGTTATCTTATTCAGTGTCCTAAGAAAGAACCACAAACTGAAGATCATAGGAAAACCCAGACAGATGTAGGCTTATTCTACTACACCGGATACAACAGTGCTTATATTACTTGATCTCCTCACCCTGAACACTTCAGCATTGCGTGAAATTCTGAGTGGCTTTTTCTGAGCTGCCCATTTCCCTTGGGTAATATAGTGAAGAGGGAAATACATTCTGTTCATCTACAAGATTTCTGAAGAGACAGGTTAGCCAAAGGCAGTGGTCCTCCACCTCTGCTTGGTGAACCATTAGAAGAGTTAGTATTATCTGTGAAATGTGCCTGTGTAGGCGGGCAGTAGTGGTAGATAATCAAATTAGTCTTCTTACATGTTGGAAGCAACAGATTATAACAGAAAAAAAAAGCATGGATTTGGAGGCAGGCAAGCCTTCTGAACACTGCTAGTGTTATGTTTTGACATTGGTTAGATCACCTAACCACTCTAAACCTGTTTCTTCATCTTTGAAATGGAATGATGATACCCATTGTACAGGGCTGAGGGGAAAATATATGTGGAGCCTGGCACACCACAGGCTTTTAACAAATACAGTTGCCCAACCCCATTAGTTCTCTATTTGAATGGAGCATATAAAATTACAATGTTCTTCACTGTTACAGTTGTTAACCCTAAACCTAAGTAAGGAGAATATTTTTATTTTAATTTCTACTTGCATTCAAAATATTCTAGTTAAACTGTAGTCCAGCTATTTCAAGAACTTATGCCTCCACAAGACCAGGGAATAGATTTGGAGCCCCTATCACTCAACACAAGCTTTTGATCTGATCTCTATGAATGAAGAAGAATGTGGCTCCCTTCCATATGAAATGTGGGTTCATTATGATAAATACCTTCTTAGGTTCCTCAAATCAATTATTCTAATTTATTCCAAGAATTACTAATAAGTGAATTTATAACATCTTTCAAACACTTATTTATTGGTCTGGGAACATCAGGGGAGAAAAAAAGAAAGATAAAGAAAGCCTCCCATCAACTTATTGTGTAAACATTCAAATAATACTTAATGTTATAGGGACACACTAGAAAAGTGTTTCAGACAGTATGCCTACAGATCCCTCCCAAAAATGTTCTAATTTATCTTTGCAGCTCAAAGAATAAAAATTGGTGCCTAAATATGAGTCTCTGATGCTTTCTTAAAAATCTGTAGCCTGGACTGAACAAAATACAAAGTCTTAACATAAGGTTTCAAATTCCTGAGGTGGGAGTTTTCCATAGATCACAGCAAACTGATCATGCATAGAAGGGCTGACACAGCAAAAAAAAAAAAAAAAAAGAGTTGCTAAGAAAAGGAAGAGAAATATGAGAGAGGAATGAAAAAGAAAAGAAAAGAAGAAAAATTGTTACTTTCTTCTTTTTGGCATATATAATTTCTATGAAACAGTCTCCGAAATGTTCAGCCTGAGGTAAATATTCAATCAGATAACTACTTTTGAAAAGCTTTTTAAATGGTATTTGTTTGGGGCCCCCAAAGAGAAATCCTAAATTCTTGGTGATTAATGGCACTTATGTGCTCTTGGCCATTAAAAACATTTTCTGCTCTTGAGTCACAACGGAAGCTACAGCTTGAATTTTATTGTTCAATTTGCTTTTCTCTTTCCTGGGTGAGCCAGCACTGGATTTAGGAGTTGAAAGTTTAGAGAGTCAGCAGGACCCCAAGGGACTGAAAGCTAAGCTGAGCCAATGAGGATAATGCCAAAGATTATGTACCCTCAGTGAAAATGCAGGATTCAGAAAAGAAAAAGAACAAAGAGTGATTATGGAGACTGACAGCCTATAACTTAGAGAAAATTTCTTGGCTACGTTGGCAAATTTTCTTTTTTAAAAAACAAACAAACAAAATATTTCCTGGTTGACAGTTGCTTAAACTCTTCCTTTTTTCATTTTTGGCACACTGTCAAAAAGACAAACTGGTGTCCTCCCAGAGGACTGGAGAATGAGTGAGTCTGCAGAGAGCATGCAGCAATGCTAGCTGTGAAAAGCAGAGGGTTGAGAGTTAAAGAGCTTCAGGGGGTAGAAAAGAGACCATTTTGCTCAGTAAATGATTGGTTTTGTTGGTGTTCATATTTTTTTTTCCTGTGTCCTTTAAAGAAGTCCTCTAACTTGGGCCTTGAGCTTTACCTAAACAAGACAATATTTTTATAATCTTTTCCAAGTACATTTTAGCTACATTTAAAAAAAAAAAAGAAAGAAGAAAGAAAGAGAGAGAGAGAGAGAGAGAGAGAGAGAGAGAGAGAGAGAGAAAGAAAGAAAGAAAGAAAGAAAGAAAGAAAGAAAGAAAGAAAGAAAGAAAGAAAGAAAGAAAGAAACATACTTGTCATTTTTCCCAGTCTTGGTAGTAACTGAAAATAGAGCAAAATAGAAGACTTTCAGGGGAACAGTCAGCCATACTGAAATCTAATATGGTTTTTGTCAGTCCTGTGCATGGTTTTCCTTAGCCTTAGAGTTCCCACCTGTAAAATGGAGAGGACAACAGGTATAGGTATCAGATTGACACAGACTGGGAGCTAAGCATTTTCAGGAATCTGAAAGAAACTAAAACAAAACAAAACAAAACATCTCAAGGGGGCATTGAATTAGCGTTCCACCTCTCCCAGCTCCTGGGACTGCCACAACCCAGGAGATTCTGCTAGGTCCATAAGTGAAGGCGTAGCTTCTCCCAGTGAGTAGTTCTACTGAAAACATGGGTAGATTCTGCTCTATTTTTCTCTGTGTCCCTATTTCCTGTAAACCATAAAATTGTAAAACAAAAAGTAATAAGATCCGAATCTTCCTGCTGGGCACTTGATGAAGATGAATTAGACACTGACAGTCAGGAAAAGTTGGAAGGCTCTTCATGACAGAGGCCAAACTAATTCAAAATGAAAATCATCAATTTGAGTGTGTTCACATGTTACTTAAAAATCAATGAAGAAACAAAGTGAGGGAACCCTTAAGCCATTTTAGCACCCTAGCTTTTGCACTCAACTCTAACTTAGCCGCCTTGAAATATCTTGGCTCTGAAAACCCAGTCAATCATCATTAATAATGATATTTTTATAACACTTTAAAAATTGGAATTTCCAGAGCCACTTGATAGATGCCCTGTCACTACCTTGCCATTTGCGTAATTTTTTTCTGGGTTCATTTTTTGCCACTCTATTTTAAAATTTTTTAACAGGGAAAAAAAAGAACAGGAATTTCATTTGATAGAAAAATTTGTAAGAAATGGCACAGCTTGCCTTTGCTATGAATCCCTTACTAATGAGGAGAGGAACGTAGCGAATTGTACAAGGGCTTTCAACTTTAATGATTCTAGAACTTGAGTTTTCTTAAGGAGTAAAAAACAAACGCCTGTCTGTTGCCTTCAGATCTGGAAAAAGAGTTCAGTGAGATTACACAAAGATGACAAAAGATTAGAAGCAAAGGCCAGGTTGGTGTTTTCGCTGGTACACAAACATCTCCTCTTGAGCAATTTACCTGTTTATCTTACCATGAACCTTAGGAATTACTTAGTACATCTAGTGTGACTTTCCCAGAATATTCAGAAATATTCCTTCAAAACATACTACAGCTTTTTAAGTTAGAAATAAAATTAGTAGAATTCTCAACTTTTGGCTTTCTCTCTTGGGCACGTGCAAGCGTGTGCACGCGCGCACACTCACACACACACACACACACCTCTGAGTATTTCTTGCCTTTGAAAATGCAGATGAAATTCCTCATTTCTGTTGTAACTTCCACAGAACTATCCAAGCCTGAGAGAGCTTGGCAGACTAGAACTTTGAAAGGGAACTCTAGCAATTCATGTTTAACCTCTGAGCCAAAAAAAAAAAAAAAGCCTGAATTTTTCAGAAGTTTGTATGTGTTTTGGGGGGGTTGTTTGTTTGTTTGTTTGTTTGTTTTTCCTTGTAGTCTCTTTTATTCTTCTCCTCCAAAAGACTGCACAAAAATTTTTATCACCATTGGGGGCCTAATACTGGTGGTAAAAAAGTGAGCTCCTATCCTGGTGCTGACTAAAAGGAACAAATGTCTTGGATATATCAGGTTTCTTTGTCGAGCAAACACAAATAAAGGGATCTAGTTTACTGGAATAGTTGCACTGCTCATTAAAATTGATGACTTCGAAGATTCTGTGCCTTTCTTCCTTTAACCAGGGCCATTGGCCAAGAACCTGCTGTGCTGTTAAAAACATCGTGTTACTGGGGTGTTGTAAAACAGACCACTGCTGTTGCCTTTGCTCACCCTTCAGGTTGCAGTGTGACAGCGAGAGCAGTTTGGGGTGACTAGAGGAGGATGAACACAGTCATTTAGCCAAAGAATGTCGATGGTGTGGACCCAAGGTGCAACCTGGTATTTTCTATCCATGAATATCAAGTCTGACAAAGAAAGAAAAGAAGCTGGATTAGCATGAGGCGGAGTTTAGTTTTTCTTAGAAATGTTTGACTCTGCAAAAGTGTGCCTTTATTTTTGGCACAAATTGCTACAGCAAATTACATAGCTTATCAGATGTGGTTTTTGGGCTCAGTGGCGAAGCCACTGCAGAAACTTGTTCTGTTTGTTGTTTGTTCCCAATGGGAACTTGGGATGTATCAGGGACCACTTATCAGGAACAGGCTTGAATAATAAGCACTAACAATATTTGTAGTCCAATTAAACTCGTATTACTCCAACTTAACAAAGTAAACCTGGGTCCTAAAAAAGTTTCCACTACTTTGTCCTAAGAGATAGAAGATACAAAGTTTGAACCTATATGTCACAGGTTAGCAAATAGGCCCATGAAAATCTTGGGGGAAAAGAAGAGAATAGGGCAAGGCAGGAAGTCAATCCCAATGAATAAGGAGTTTCAGGGAGAACATCTTCAGCACTTCTCACAAATCCACTCTTATTTTTTGACCATCTATGTGGACTCACCCTCAGGTGGCAGGAATACCCAAACAGAATGTCACTTTGATATATTGATTATTTCTATTTGTTTCATTGCTGAAAATGAAGACTAGATTAAGAACATAATTTTATAAACTGGAAATTTCCACTAGCTGAAAGAATCATAGAGTATTCATAAAGTGTCCATCAATTTCTTTATTCATATTATTAAGATAAAGCATTTGAGGAAATACAAAAGAGGTTTAAAAAATCAGGCTCAAGGAGGCAATGTTATTATTACAAAACAATGGCTACGCAAGCACACTGCACCTGGGAGGACAGTGTGAAGGCAGAGGAAAAAGTCAGTGTGGAGGCTTAGCAACGGGCAGTGCTTAGTGAGGGACAACTTCTGTGGGAAGACGAATCTTAACTGGAAATTTCAAAGATACATAGATTTTCAAGTGTTTTTGCCTTGCACCCCCTTGTTTAAATGAAATCTTATGACACAGAGAGCAATAAGGACAGATTCCATCTCTCACCTCTATCCACTTTTCATACTCTTCTCCTATTGATTCTCTCATTAAAGGTTCAAAATTTGAAAATCGTTGATATCTAGAAAGTATAAGGTACAGAAGAAGAGGAAAGTCTCACTCTGGGTATGGAGAATAGCATGAGTAAAGCTGAAGAAGGAACTGATAAAAGAAATATTTTGGATTAGCACCATGAAAGTGTTTAGGCAAAGGTAATCTGCCTGAATTTGATTCAACGGATTCTAGGGGACCGCTGAAGATTCTTAAATTGGCGACTGATAAAAATGAACATTTAAGAAGACTAACATGACAACCACGTGCTAATGGTCTGCAGTAGAGAGAGGTCACTGAGAATCCAAGTGGAGTAATCCAAACATCAGAAATGGAGGGTCCCTAGTAGGGTCACAACTGTAAAAATGGGGGTGCAGCTGATAGATCTTAGTGACTGGATATGGGAATTAAGGAAAATACTGCCTAGAAATAATTTTTGACTGTTCAGACTAACTGAAGTCTTCATATTATACACCCATAGGAACCTGTAGTTTTCCCACACTTGTGTGATTAATTTACTAATACATTTTTTTTTTTTAACCCCTAGACTACATATTAATCCATGAGATCAGGGACTCTGCCTGATCGGTCACTAGACCTTAGCATAATAGGTATGTAATTGGAACTCAAATATTTGCAAAATTAATAAACTCAATAAATTATAATATTGATTTTATTAAGAAAGTTAAGAGAGAAGTAGTTAAGTTTGGTTTTTATCATATTTTTCTTAAATGAGAAAAATACATCTAAATGCAGATTTCTTACCCTTGTTTAAGACATGAGGCTGAAGAATAGTTGAGATGTCCATGATGGGTATAAAAACTAGGCCATCAATAGGAGTCGAAGCTATGAGCATTAATTAATTCACCCAGAGAGAGTAAGTTCAAAGACCAAAGAGCAGAGTGAGCTAAGGATTCTCATACAAAAATCAAATGGAGAGCCAGAAAAGTCAAAATTAAAGAATATTTCTCCCAGGGTAAATTTGGAATGGTTTACCATACACCCACACTTTGAGACATTTATAAACTGTAACAGGAAGAAATCCTCTTCCAAAAGTTTAAAACATTAGGAATTTTGGAAGTGGAAATAAAATGTACAATTAATCAAGAGGATGCCAACCCATTTTTAAGTCCCCATTAGAATTCTTTGTTGTAGCTATAAATCATTATCGACCACCTTTTACCCAAAATGTCCCTATTGAGAAACACAAACTCAGACACAGAATTGTGCCTGCCTTGTTTTTCTCTTCTTTTTTTCCCGTCTCCCACTTTCCTTTAATAGCAACACGTAAAGCATCTCTCTCTTAGAACTACATAAGCCATGTGAAATTCTAAAATCTCCTTTGCTGATCTAATTGTGGTAGTGTTCTACCTAAATCCTCTTGTTTGTTGTTTTTGTTGTTGCTTCTACTGTGGTTGTGAGTTGTTTTGTTTCTAGAATTTTTGTTTTGTTTTGTTTGCTTGGTAGAAAAAAGAGAAAAATGCTTGAATGACACAAATTATGATTCTTTTGTGATCAAAGAAGGTGCCTGTATTCGCTACCCAATCTTACTTAGACCAAGAGACGAATAGATCTTTCCTTTTTTCTCTCAAAAATAATAGCCCCAAGGACATTACTATGACAAAGTTACAATGTGTACTTTTTCCTGTGTAATACTGTCTTCTGTTTAGCCTTGTGAGGAATTATGCATATTTTATTTAAAAAGTAAATAGGTACAGATTTTAGCTCACATGCTAAATGCTATAATTTATACATAAAATTCAAATGTTAAAGTTCTAAAGGTATTTTAAAATTACATCTAATATTAATAGCATGGAGTCTGAGAGAAGAAAACTCTGGGGGAAAAAAGATCCAGCAACCACTAACAATATTTCTTGGGAAAAAGCTGTACAGGTACTTTCTGGTCTCAGGCCTCAACTAGTGACTTTGTTCCAAAGGAAACAGCAAATTACTAAAACTTGAGATAGGTCCAGAGGCATTACAGAGCCACAATGATTCTCTGCTGAATCTGGAAGTTAGGCTTCGGAAGACTGCGGATCTGCTTGAAGCCACCTCTAATCCACGAAATCTTTTTGAAGTTTGTTTACTTTTTCATGCACATAAGGCTCTCAGTGAGCATCACTGATGTGTCCAGCAATCCCTGCCCCTAGGAAGCTCAAACTGGTGAGTTCTCCTTCTCTGTCCACTCCCAACATCTTTCTCTGCTCATCTTCCTAAGGACTTGGCAGGTACCTGACTGGAAGCAGGTAGCTCTCTTTGTTTCTATCAGTTGCATTTATCAGTATATAAAAACCTTCTATAGCTATGATCTAACCTCTTTTCCCCCAAATAACACCATTTTTTTGTTATTCGCATTTTTATATTCTTTCATTCTAATTCTAAATTGCAGATGCAGCCAACACACCTGTCAGGGTTTTATTTGCTCTTAACACTTAGCAAGCCACTGGGAGAATCTAGGGGTTCTCCTCTAGAATATTATAAAAGTTCTAAGGGGGGAAATCATCAGGAACTGAGGGGAGGAAGTGTTAAACTTTCACTGGGAGTCAGACTGAGGAAGAATAAATGGAGACGCACGATCCATGAATACAAAAGAAGATGAGTAAGAGGATTTCTTTAAAAAATCATTGAACACATCATCCCTGCTTTGATGGAGCAAGATCAAAATAGGATGGGTAACCTGCCAGGCAAACAGGAAATATTGTGGCATGCCTACTGCTCCCCGGGGCTGAGTGGGCCTCTGATGCATCAAGCAAAACATAGTCAAATCATGACTTCAGGCTTTCCAAACACCGCTCTGCACACATATCAACCTCACAACAACCCCACCTTTTTCGACAACACGGAATGTCACCCACTTTTCTATTTATATTACATTATTTTTTTTAAGTGTTCTTTCTTAAAACATGCAGCTCACCTCTTCTATAAAGATTTATTCTCTTTACCTGTATGTTTTATAATTAGAATGATCTGGCCACGTATCTTGCATGCTCTCTATTTTTTTCATAACCTTCCTTGATACCTAGCCCATACTAATGACCCAGTTAGATGTTGTTGATTAACAGAAAATTTTTTACAAAGAGAAAAGGCCAGACCATCCTGCATATCACATGTTAATTAGGAGTCCCCAGGCATTGTTCATCTAGGCTGCTCTCTTAAAAACAATAATTCATGAGCAATAACCAGGTAGACTCCATTCGTTTTTGAAACCACCAGCAGCATTCACACAATGGCAGCCTGAGCCTATCTTTCTATCCAGCCGGTTCTAGTCAGTCTGGGTTTCTTCTTACTCCTGCATCATGCTTTTGCTTTTGTTGTTTCTACAACTAGAATTTCTTCCTCATTTCAGGACATAGTCATTCTTCATGATCCTGTCTATGAAACATAATTTCTGTGAATTTGGGGGGTCTTAAGGAACTTAAACTCTTTTCAGTTTCTACAACCAATGATGCTCTGTAGTTAGCATCTTTATTTACTTTCCATTTGTACTCTTCCTTGTGTTTTGAGACCTTGTCCTCTCAGCTTTTTTGTCTAGATTCTAAGCACCTTCAGAGTTTGTTGCCTCACAGTAGGGTACTGTGATTAATAAGTGATCAACAAGTCATCAGTGGAGTGGACTGTGTGGCTCTTCAGGGAACCAGAAACTGGATACTAGTAAAGCACATGCACACACACACCTACACACTTACACATGACATCATCACTGTGTGCTAGTTACTTTGTATGCTATCCCATTCAGTACTCACAGCAACCCTCTGAGGTAGGTACCGTTTCTATTTCCATTTCATTGATAGAGAAAACCTAGCTCAAGAAAGTTACATGTTTTTCCCAGCATCAGTTAGTGAGAGTAATAGACAACATACATTATTGTCATTTGATTCAGGACAGTGTCTCCTGCCCCACAGATGTAATCATAACAATGAAATAGCTAGTGCTCTTTAAAAAAAAAAAAAAAAAAAAAAAAAAAAAAAGTCTTCTAAAGTATAATCTCTCTCTTCCACCCACTGTTGCTTTATTTTTCTGAACCTTTTTTATTTCTCCCTTGACTAATGAATGTCCCCAGTATATGGACATTACCAAGCCTACCAGGTATAAGTCAGAAAATGTTGCTGTGAAAAATATCAACAGGATCTGCTTCTCAGTATTTGTTAGTGTAAAAACAACACCATACTATCTATTTTCCAGCACATGTGTCATATGGATCATTCCAATCATTGGCATGTGGAATTGTTCTTCCTACTGAGTCAGTCAGAACTGGAACATTTGAGAGGATGTATGTCAACCTCCTATGAAGGAAAAATATCAACATAAATGATGTAATTTGTAAATATTGAGAATTATAAGGTTCATAGCCTACCACAAAGATTGCATCACTTGATTCTGACAAATCTCTGAGATGTAGATACCACAAATAATATTACTGTCCTTGATTTACAGGTGAAGAAATCGAGGTTGAAAGAAATCAATTTACTGAGAGTTAGTAAGTGGCCAAGTCTTCACTAGAATCTAAGTTTTTGCTTATTTTTTTCCAATTGTTATCTTTCCCCCACATGCCAGGAAAGGAGTTGAATGGAATGAAACCAGTCACACGACAAGGCTTAGACAAGGGTAAATATGCACAAGAAGCTAAGAGCCCTCAGCCACGTGAAGCGAAGCCCCCTCTGTAATTGAAGGAAGACTCGACATAACATGGGAAGAGAAGGAAGGCAGGGACAGGAGGGCGGGCACCTGCAGCTTGGGAGCCGGCAGGAGAGACTGTTCTCCAATGTTCTTGTTCAGAAAGTAAGTATATTTGAAATGCTGAGAACTCCACATATATTCTGTTAATAATTTACCAACTGAAGCCATTAAAGATGTTGACAAAAGCTTTTCCATTGACTATGGGTGTCTATGGGTGATTTGAAACCACTCATTACCTTTATAAGCTCCTAGGTTATTTCTGAGAGTCCTAACTAATTGCCAGCAGCAAAAGCGGCTTGGACCAGCATAGGATGGAGTTTTAGTTTGAACATACAAAAACCCTGATTCCACATTCAGGCATTTTGCCACTAATTCACTGAGAGACTGTTGACCCAGGCCTCGTAGGCAAATTGTATCTGCCAATAGATGAAATTCATAGTGTAACTGGATATCCCTGCCTAAAGAGCTCAGTATTAAAAAGTAAATATATTCCCAGAAGCAGCCCATCAAGATGTCACTAGAGTTGGACATTTATGGAAATGAAGAAGCTGAATATCCTTGTAATCAAATAATTATTCTTTCAGAACCTTCTAAGTTGACAGGGACTAAAGTTCCCGAAGTGAAAGAAACAAACTGCCTTTACAGGGCAGAATGAATGAATTCTTTTAAGCTATTATTTGTAAATAAAGCCAAGCAATTTCATACTTACTATTTTAAAGTTTTGGATTATTGTTCTGTTTCTGACATCTCCAACCCCCTTGGATAAGTGTATCAGATAGGATGCATTTGGCTACGAAAAAGCAGAAATGACGGCTTAAACAATGGCTTATCTTTCACAGCACGAGGCCCGGAGTTATGATAGTTCCAGCATGCTCAAGTTAGCACGGTGTGTGTGCTCTCCTCTCTACTTTATCGTGCATTCTGGATGAGTTGTCCCTGTAGGCCAGCTTCTTCCCTGGCCCTCAGGTGGCTGCTGAAGTGTCCATATTACATGTAAGTGATGAGATCCAAAGGTAGCAGGGGAATGTCTAGTAGTTGTGCTCCTTTTTTAAAGTAAAAGAAACTTGCAAAGAAGCTTTGCCAGACCATGTCATACACCTAAGCGTAAACCCAATCGCTTAGCAAGGTCCATAGACAGAGTCTCTAAAACTGACTTACCCCAATTAAGATGCATTCTCAGAGGCTAAAGAGGCGACTCAGCCTGCCCTCAGAAGAGGGCAAATACAGTTAGAGAAGAGGAGGAAAGGTCAGTTTTACAGGCAGTGGGATCATCTGCCATATCGAGGCAGCTTCTGTCTTCTTTATGGCTCAGTTTTTTGTGTTACTGTGTAGTAACTAGGCTAGAGGTCACCACTAAGTTTCTTCAAACTGTTAAAATTCCACAATTCAAAAATAAAGATGACTCTATAACCCTGTTTAACCGAAGAATCAACATGATTTAGTATAAAAAGATTTTCCCAAAAAACAGTAGAGGTTAGAAATAATTAATATACAATATACCAAACAAATTACGTCATTCTTAGAATCAACTGTACCATCCCTTGATTTCTATGTTTCTGGGAGATAAACAAGCCTATATCATCAAAAGAGGTAAACTGAGGCAGACAGAAGCATATTGAAAAGCCAACTCTGGCAGTTTCTGACTGTGTCCAAATCACCAAGTCATAAGTGGGAGAAGTGGAAAAGTCAACATTATAGTAGTGGCCTCCAAACTGGGGTGTGCCATTCACCCCATAAGGCACAATAATGTCCATCTAGGCCTGAAAAGATAGAGCTGAAGTTTTTATGTATATTGTTATCTCATCTTTTAATTTATGTGTGACATGTTTTATAATGTGCATGGTGCACTGGCATCGTACTAGTGCATGTAAATAATTTATAGCTATGTAGAAAAAGAAGATGTGAGCTGATACATTTTTGACTTACAGAGAACACGGTTTAACATTTTGAAGAAGATTGGCATAGATCATACTAGCATTTTGATGGCTTCAACTAGACTAAAGAACTGGGAGGAAAAAACATGTACAAAAAGTGACACACTGGATTTGTGATCTCCCCATGCTCATAAAGCAAGGCAGCCCTGAATCTGGCGTTAGAATACTCAATTTGTAGTAAAACAGAGATTTCTAGCTTATTTGTTGATCCTTTCAAAGGTTCTTATTTTGTTTACCAGAAGACCATTTCTATCATTGTTTTCCTCCTCCTCCTTCTCCAAATTATCTCCTATTTTAAGGAGTGTTGGGCCGTCTGACTCAATATAAATGCGGCTTCCTGGCACAGTCAGGAAGTCATAAGAGCCTTGTGGGTTCCCACTGTTTGTTTGCTCATTCAGTTAACAATTGTGCATCTACTAAGTGCTAGACAGGAGGCTACAAAGATTTACTAAGACTCCTGGAGTCCCACTGTCTAGAAAGAATGCTGCTCCCCAGTCTGGAGAGAATGACATGAAAGAGGTATGATAACGTATTAGCCAACAACAAAGGATAGGATGAAAAGCAGCGGGGAAGTCAGAGATAAGAGAGGGTGTCAGGAAGCCCCTCTAGGAAGAAACGGCTCTCAGCCCTTTACTGAGTTTTGAAAAAGAGAAGAGCAAGTCAAGTGCCACATTCACTTCATCTAAACAAACAATAATGGCAAGGCCCTGGACTCTACTGGAGGAAGAGATTCAGACAGAGGGAGAGAAGGGGAATCCCTTTTTCCCTTTGTGAACCTCACCTCTGTCTCCTTCCAGCCTCAAGTGACTGAAAGTGTGGTCTGGGTGTGGGTCTTATACTCGGGGACTCAGCTTTCCCTGGACACACAGGAGCCACCTATCTGAGGGCACTTAGAGGCATGAAAATCCATGGCTCCCACAGCTGTTCAAGTGCTGGGAATGCCAAAGCAAATGTGTTTTCAAGGGCCCTTTGCAAAAAGAAATGAGATAGTAATGGTTTTGATAGATGTAGAGGTGGAGGAGTGGGAGGAGAAGGTGCAGAATGTAATCTCTATGTATATCCCATGTAAAGGTTTAAAAGGGTGTATTCAATGAGTTTAACCACAAAATCTACTATTAAAAAAGTGTAATTTGAATTTCAAATTCATTCCAATGAGTCAGCAAGTTTTAAACTATACACTAGAAGATCCAACTTTTTACTCAAGAAAGGTTGTTTTCCTTCAGCGCTTTTTCCTTCTTCTACACTTCTGTCTTTCCAGGTTCAGCATCAGTAGTAGCTGAGAGTCAGCCTTCCTGCTTTAGTTCAAAATGGTCTGAATCGTGTAGGAAAAGTATTTATGTCATGACAACATGTGCGTTCTCAAAGACACTTTCCTTGCTACTTTCAGAAGAAACATCGCTTAATTTGTCCTTCCTGAAACACCAGGCAGGGGTGGGATGCAGGGAAAGAGGAGTCAGAAGATCCAAGATTACAGTTTTGTTAGAAGCAGGGGAAATCTTTTTTGTAAGAAATACAAGGATTTTATCATCAAAGTTGGAAATCCATGAAACCACTGTGGTGCCTAGTCCCTAGCAGTCAAAACCATTGGTGGACAGGCCAATGGTGAAGAGAGAGAGTTAATCTATATCCAAAATTCTTTAATTAGGAAATTAAACACAATGCAAAACAAAACAAAAAGATGGGTGGAGGAGCCATTATAGTTGACTTTTGAGTGTTGTTCAAGTTAAACAAGGAAACTGGAATTTGAACTTAACTTGCATAGCATCACCAAGTGGGTGGCCTCTGAGCAGAGCAGCCAGGGGACATTCCGGAGCCTTCCTTTCTTGTTGAAGAACACCTTAACAACTTTATCCATTCTTTCTGAAGTTGATGTTGATTTTTAAAAATATGTAAAAAATTTAAAACAAACAGGCTTCTATTTTTGCCTCTTTTTACAAAGGTTTCCCCCTTAATGTAATGTTGATATTGTTTCCAAAAGTCTAGATATAGGACCTTTAAAAGGAGAGCCCTCATTCCTTTTTATCATTTCCCCCCTCTTCCTTATTGTTGGATGTGACATGTACCAAATAGGCTTCAAAACCAGCTTTAACAAGACAAGGGCATAGCAAGGAAAGACTGCAGAAGGGTGACTTTGGGAATTTTTTGGTAATTTGTCAAAAAGAAGGGAACAAGCTGCATTCACTGGGTAACTCAGAGGGGGACAGTTATGGAAGCATAGCTGTCTGAAGTCTCATTAATTTAATACAGACACCTCTGTTTCAATCATTTCTCTCTCCCCTCTCTCAAAGTACACTTTAATTTGTGGCTGAAATTCTCTGTTATATATTTACCTGGTTGACTGAAAACATCCTTTAAAAAAAAAGCCTAAAGCAAACATGGATGTTGACTGCATTTCTGAGTAGATTCCATCTCAGAAACCCTGTTGAGAGACACACAGGAGAAAGAATTCCAAAGAGTCTATGGTGGCAGGTCCCAGACTCCAGGTACATGCCAGCTAAAGCATTTAAAGTTTTAAAGATTAAATGATACTATGTTGTTCTTCACTGACCTTTTATTCCTCTTTGTGACTGCAGCCAGAAAATTTGAAGCTGAGGTAAAAATAAAGAGAGGATGAGGTGACCATACTTTATTGTAAATATGTTTTTAATTTTGTATATTTTTTCCAAATTTATATCATTAAGATAGATGTCAGTTTATAAAAATAACAAAGTAATATTCATAATCTCAGATTCTCATCAACTATTTGCTTTCCACTGTAATTTTTTTTTTTTTTTGCTGCTGTTTCCTTTTAAAAATTATTTCTCTATTTATTTTTTGAAGCTATAAATGTGATGGAAGTGGAACTTCAAAGTTCTGGACAATTTCTTTGCCCTGTTTCTCTCTGAGAGCAATCCTAACTGCTGTCACTAGAAAAGAGTCACAAGGCAAACAGAAAAAAAAAAAATGAGACTTCAAAAAAAACAACGTTGCCCAGAAATGAGAAATGTTGTTGAAATTTAGAATTTTATAAATTATAATTTTCTGGGCAACTGTCACAGCTGAATTCTCCATAGTGTAGCTTTCTAGATCTGACTGCTGACCTTACTTCAGCAAAATGTGCATGTGTCACACATGGTCCCTGTGGCCGCATCACCCGACATGTTTGATTTACACAAAATGGGACATGGACTCTGAAGTTCTAGGCAACATGTGAGTGATAACAAACACATTGTATTTTGTCTTTATTCGGCTTGTCATTTCCATTACAGAAAGCTTGAGAATTGTTTTTGAATGTTCCTTACAGTATGTTTGGTCCCTAGACTCAAGGCTTCTCAATCTAAGAGATAAGAAATAGCAAACAAAAGAAATCCACTCTCACGAGATAGGTAAACACTCAATGTCCTTCTCCTTTTACCTTATAGGTATAAAAGGATCATCAGAAATAAACCAAGCAACCAAAAAACAAAATTCAAAAAAGATATACAGGAGATCACTATGTAACTGCCAGCTATTAAGAAAAAGTCATCAAGAAATAAAGATATAAAGAGCTACCACTTATAAGAGAATGCCACAAAAAATCTGATGTTTTCCCTTTCACTTGCAATCTCCCACAGTGCATATAGAGATATAAACAGAAATTCATTGCTGAGCCTGAAAATCTTAGCTCAGGGTAAGATAAAATTGAAACCCTCAACATTCTCAGCTTAACAGGAGAGAAAGGCTTTTTTGAGCACATTATGCAGACATACCTGGGGTCATCTTAATCATAATAATAGCCAACATTTTTCTTAGTGGCAATTATGTGCCACTTGCCCAGTGAAGTATGATTATCTGCTGTTGGTAGATGATGAAACTGCAACTCAGAGGGATTAAATAACTTCTTGGTGAGCAGTAGAGTCAGAACTTAAAGCTAGGTCTGTCTTACTTCAAAACCATATTTGATCACTTCAGTTCTGCTTCTTTTTTTTTTATTTGAGAACACTTGGCTGGGTAAGGCCCACGACTACCTTCCCCAGCATCACTCTCATTGCCTGGATCCATCTCTATTTCCAGGAGTTGTTTATAAAATTATTCCAAGTAAGTTGTTATACATAGCAATAGATATTATATATCCTGCCCACACTAACTCTTGCGGTAACAAGGCCACGGGTTTGTTACTAAATGAGTGTACCATAACATCCTCTTCGTGTCCTATATTTACTTTGCCAGCTATTTCATGAATAGTTTTGGCATCTACTTTAGTCATGTTCGTTGTGATTTCATAGATATTAATATCAGTCTTTTCTCCACCTTTATTCTTTAAAATAAAATCTTTTCTTCAAACTTCCCTTTTCATTTGTTTGGCCATTTTTATTGCTAATCTTCTTCTATTGATTCCCCCTTAAAGTAATTTGACCAGAACTCCCCACAAAAATGCAGGATTATAGACTAATTAGAAACCAATAGAAAAACATTTGGTTTGATTTTTAAGTACTCTTTCTGATGTCCTGCCCCCCCCCCTTTATTCTTTCTTCCTGGAAGCGTTTCCTCAATGAATAATATTCTGTATCTTTCATCTCTTCCCTGGTTTCTATTCCTTTCATCTCTTATGTGATGTCCCCTAGGGGATAAGGCACACAATTTCTAAACCAGGCTCCCTAGGTTTAAATCTAGCTCTACAATTTACAATTTTTATGAACTTGGGCAAGTTAATTATCTGAGCTTCATCCCTAATGAAATGAAAATAATAATACCTCTAACTAACTTCATACAACGGTTAGGTTGCTAAGCAAAATTATGGATGTCAAGTGCTTAGAACAGTAGCAAGTACATGGTAAACTCTTGATAAATATTAGTTTTGGCTATTATCTAAAACCTCTCAAATGTTCTAGCTGTCATTTTTATTCCCACTTACATGGATTTATCAATTTTCTGCATTTATCTATTTTTTAGTTAGCCCCCCAGCCAAAAATTTTTTTTTCAATCTAATATACTTAATGAGTGAGCATCATTACTATTGTGCTTCATGAAATTTAAGAATAAACGGTAAGCATTGAACTTTGCATTAAAGTATCTGTTGAAGAACAGTAGAAACATAATCCCATCAAACATATTATTGTTTTAACTTTAAAAATGCTATTGAGGATAAGATATAATACATTACATATTATTTTCTACATGAGTACTGTGGAAGAAATTTGTCTCTGTTCTTTATACTTGGAATAGTTAAACTGTTCCTATACTATTGTTTTGTTTACCTTTTAAGGACCCTGTATCTTTTTCCAAAGGAGCTTTTGTCATTCACAGATTTAGGAATTAAAATTTATTTTTAAAGAATTTGTTTAAAACAAGAGCTTATACATTGCTCTCTCTATATTTCCCAATGTGAAAATGTTTAGCCCACCTTTCATTTCCTGCTTTTAATTCAGTGCCCCAAATGTGAGTAATCATCTTCTCCCCCACAGTAAGAAAATCACTGGGATACTCCACTGAAATCTGAATTAACAAATGCACTATGAAAATTTACATATACTTCACCAACAATTTTATTCTTTTCTGCACACAAATTTACACCATACCAAGGCAATTAGGGCTCATAATTGCCTATTGGAGAAATCTGTTCTTCCTCTTTTCTATATGTTAATGTTCAAAGATCCTAGCTTTATAGTCTGCCTAAAACAGAGGAGAATCAGAGATCAATATCTTTGGGGTCTGTGCTAGATTTCTTCTTGGTTCTGAGTATAAATTGTAATTTGTTTGAGATTACAAATCTGACCAAAGAGTTTCTCAATTCCCTTCATCAGCTCCTTCAAATCCTGAGGAATCACTTTTGCTATCTCCGTGTTTTTTGACACAGGTCAGTTTAGAATGGTCATTTTCAAGAAAAGCAAGAAATGAGTCTGACAGCATCCAGAGAAGGAATAGAGAGGGAAATGGAAAGAGATACCCTGGAAAAAAAAAAAAACATTATCCAAAGAATACTTTAGCTCTTTTTAGGGACCAAGATTGTACTGAATCAGAGATGCTCTCTCTGGTGACTCTCGTCACACCCAGCAATGCTCTTTACTCAGCCATCAATTCAACACCTGTTAGGGCTGAATGCTGTGCTAGATGCTGAAGATGCAGAATGGCTCATAAAAGAAAAGTCCTGACCTTCACAGAGCTGAGATTCTAGTAGAGAAGTAAATATAAGTTAGAAAATATAAAATAATCTTTCAACAGTGTTAGTGAATAAGTTCCATGAACGAATTATCAGAGAAATGTAATGAAGAAAACTAAATATCCACTGGCTATGGAAATCTACCACCAGCTTTAAACTTGGAGATGTTAGAGAAATAACTGTCTCCACTGAACAACATGATCTGGTTGCCTCTCAAGATCACAAGCAAGAACTATCTTTGATCAAAGCAAAGAGCAACACCGAGTAAAGGGCTAAAATGATAAGTCAAAATTTCATCATCAGAGCAGCACTAAAACATGCAGTTGTCTCAGTCAGCATGCCATAGCAGAATACCACAGGTTTACACAACAGGAATTTATTGAGTTAGATTATTTAGTTTAGCTCTGAAGGCTGAGAAGTTTATATCAGGATGCCAGCCAGTTTGGTTCCCCATGTGGGCATCCTTCCTGGTTTGCAGACTGACATCTTCTCACTGTGTCCTCACGTTACGGGAGGTGGGAGTGGGGAGAAAGGAGAGGGAGGGGGAGAGAGAGAATGAGGGAGAGGGAGAAGAAAGTCTCTTTCTCTTCTTATAAGGGCACTAATATTGTCATGGAGACTCACCCTATGATCTCTTTTAAACCTAATTACTTCTCAATGTCCTCACTTGCAAATATCAGCCATATTGGAGGTTGGGGTTTCAGCATACGAATTTTGGGGAGACACATTCATCCTATAACTTCAAGTGTGAAAATGCTTTGTCCTGCCTGTAGAGACCAGAGCTTTCACAATGCAAATCCATGGGCTGGCTCCAAAGGCAAAGGTAGGCTTTGTCTCTCCCACAGGCCTCTGTTTCCATGGTAGCCCACAGGTAAGTCACCAGTGCTGCTCAGCATAGACTATCAATGTACTGTGGTCCCAAGTTTCTACGACAAACATCTTGTCACCTTCAGGCATATATCCTGGGGGGGACTGAGATGCTACATATAATTCCTCTTCTCATATTGCAAATAAAGAATATTACTCTCAAGTACCTTCTTTTTTACACAACCGAGAAAGGAAAAAAATTAATACTGTTTCCCAATAAACTTCGATATAGTTACAAAGCAATTTAAAAACCTACTTATTCTAATTCTAAGAAATACTGACCTAGGTTAGATATGTTTCTGTGCTTTTAATATAACAAGAGAAAAAAGGACATCTCATATACATTGATAATTATAGGCTTTGATTTTAGGTGCCTGCTTGGAGTTATAAGGAATATTTTAGTGCTGCAGGATGGAGGATAAACAGCAGAACACTTAGTTCTTTGTAAACACAGATAAGCCCATGCTCAGAAAGAATCTCCTTTAAAAACTACCCTTTCTCTCCTCGGTCATTTTCAGAACTATGTACATAAACTGAAAACAATGCCAACATTATTACTCTTGGAGAGTAGGGGTAGTAGCATACAGAAATGCCAACCAGTCATTAATGACAATCCACAGGAACATGTTAATAAAAATGGGGAACAACACATCCTTCTGTTAATGCTTCAGAAACTACTATAACCACTATTTAAAAACTGGTTCTAAAATAAATGTTGCATATCCATCATGACCAAACTTACAGAGGACCTCAAAAAATTGGCCCATGTTAAACCAAATCAGGACACACACAAGTAAGAATCCTCAAACCAGTGAAACCCAACTGGAAATTGATAGAGCCCCCCAAAACCTCAGATGCCTCATGATTGTTGCTTCCAGAAGCACTACCTCAAGGGTGAAACAGGGTCCACTGTGGGGCACGGAAGGCAGTTGAGGGCGAGGATGGCAAGTTTACAGATATAAACCCCTAACAATGATGACCAATTGCCCGGCACTTGCAGAAAGTCTGCCTTGAATCATCTCCTTTCTTGATACGTTTTACTCTGACTGAATAGAAGAGATGAGCCCAGCCTCTCTTTTTGAGAATATTTGTGAATCACGGCAACAACGAAACCTGTTATCAGAGTTGGGCAGGGAAACATGAGTTGGACTTCGAGGGTCGTGAACCTGTGTGTGTCTGCATTCATGCACTCTTGGTACTGTGAATAGTGGTAGCATAATATTGAAGTTTTCTTATGAACTATTTCTGAGAATGATTTCAAAAGAGGAAGACCAATTCAAGCCCACACTTGAGAAGTCTAATTGGTGCCACAGGAGACCTCTGTTTTGGCCATGTATTACTCCAGGGTGGAAAGCATAAGGCTGGGGGCTCAGACTGCCTGGCTGAGAAGACTGGTTCCACCAGTAACAACCTGTTTGACTGGGAAAATCACATGATATCCTGAAATCACAGTTGTCCTCAACTGGAAAGATGAGTTGGCTTTACTGACCTTTCAGGGTTGGTATGAGGTATTGCTGTTTTCTAAAGAAAATCTGAAATTACACCCATTTCTGTTGCTAAAAAGGGGCCAAACAATTTTCCCAGGTGGCAAACATTTGAACCTCATGGCCTGACGTTATTAGAGGATTTAAAAAGTTATTATTAAAAGAAGTCTCAAATAGATTACAGAACAACGAAACAAAACAAGACAGATAAATTGTCTTTGGGGTGAAAAGCGAAATGTTTGTGAGACAGTGGTTGAAGGGAAATTGACTTTTCACTGAATATAGTGAGAATTATATATTATATGTATGTTTAGCCTAATTTAAAAAAAAATGATTTTTTAATGTGGCTTTTGAAACCAGTCCCACTTTGTGCATTTACCTTTATTATAGTAGTAGTGACTTTCGGCTTTACTTTGCTCCTTGGACATCATTCAATAAGAAGGGCATTCCATATGAAGTTTAGAAGATCCTAGCATCTTACTGTCAAAAGATGGAATAAAATTCAATAATTATTGCAGAATTTCTTAATAGGAAACATGGAATGTGTTAACCTGTGAGATCCTGATATTTTGTTCTATCCAGACGTATCAATAGGAATATTAGAACTTCCCCTTACTCCCACTCAGCTGCCTGTTTTTCTCTACAAGGAAAGTATACTCATATACCTCCTTACCTTTCCTTATCTCCAAACACTAACTTTCAACAGAAAGAATCTGTGTCCAGGGCCTGAAGATTAAAAAAAAAAAAAAAAAAAAAAAGTAAAGTCTTTTAATTTGGAAAAGAAAAAGAAAAGCTACTAATCAGGCTGACTTTAAGGTCTCAGAGGGTAGCACATTTTTCCTTTCTTGAGCATCTCAAACACTGACAAGTCTCTCTATGTTTAAAAGTAAACATGGTTTGAAAAGAATGTTACTTATTCCTCATGTGCCTCAGAGGCAGTTTTGCGTAACAACTGATTCCACAGCAAAGCAAAACTCAGGTATTCCATCATGCCTCACACCCTTCATCCATCTCGGGGCTCACCACCACCATAGCTCCCAGTGGCAGTCTGTCTTGAATAAGAGGACCTGGGTACACGTTGGGAGCTCCCATCCTAGCAGAGCTCCCAAACCACAGTGCCCTCCATGCTAAACGACAGCAGTCCTCAAGCTCTTCATAAAGTTACTGAATAATCTCCCTCTGTGGAAATTATGTTCTTCAACTTTTCCTTGTTTTTAACCTCTGGTATTGTTGCTTATCTATGTCTTAATCAGTCGATTAATACTCTGGAAACCTGAGAAGATCTCTTCAGGAAGACAACATATCTTACTCTATGAGTTAGAAAAATGAAGATTTGTGAAAACAATGTTCTGTACTATAGTTCCTAGACCTCCATACTAGTAATTTACGTATGGCAGAGAGATTTGTGGAGGAACTCTCTTAATTCTAACAAGTAAGACTGCTGTAAGTTTATTATATTAAGAATGTGGTGTTTTAGTGATTCATGTTTAAATGAAACCATTATTTTCTAGATCCTGCCATTTTTATAATTTTATTACAAATAAAGATCCCCTTAGTTTTGGGAGAGAGAAATACATTTTAAAGTCTCCTGGGAAGGAAAGATCTGTGCTTCAGGGCAATGAATTGCCCCAAAAAGTAGAACAAAGGAAAGAATCTTGTTATACTGCTGGTGAGCAGGAAACTAGGGCCAGAGTCATTTCATTAGTTCTGTGGTGATGGACAGAGAAGCCTCGTGAACACAACATGTCGGGGATACAGCCAAGGCCTAGCGAGATTTACTCAAAAGGAGGTACAAAGAGAGAGTAGGAGTGATTACAAAAGGTTTAAAGATTTTTGGTTTTTGTTTTTTAATGGACGGATCAACCATCCCCATAGCCTTGTCTCAACAAGAAATAGGAAATAAGAGCAGTAAAAGATTAAACACATTTTTTTTTCTTTTAAATTTTTCTTTTAGGAAAAGTATTATCTCTTCCCTGCAACTGGAGGAAAGAACTTCTTGAACTCTACTGAGGGGCAGAAGGATTGGAATAATATAATAAAAGGAAAGAGAGAGACACCTCTCTGCCAGGAAGCCCAAAGCACAGCTGCTAGAATCACATGGCCTACAAAGGCATAGAAAGTTGAAGACTTTTCTCCGATATTTAATTCTTTCCCACTTCAAATATTTGCTCCTATCCTATTTAATTTTCTTTACTCATGGAAGCCTTCAGGCCAGGTTAGTGATGGTTCAGCATCATTTGGAGCAAAAGTTTACACTAGAACATCTTATTGCTTTACATGAGAGGTATGTGTGTTCCATATACACACATATATTGATTATGGCCACAATAACACCTCTGTGAAAAGTGAAGTCACCAATGAAGCACTATGAAATTTCCATATAAACAGGCAAAACTTGGGAGCAATTTCTCTCAATATCATAAGTCCTGCGCTATTTTCAGTGGCAAGAGCTCATGAAGGCAACAAGGTTTGCTGAAAAGGGTCCTAGACTGGGATCTAATAGCCTGGATTTACAATATGTTAGTCATCTAATTTTAAGTAGTCACCTTTCCAAGAATCTGTTTCCTTATTTAAAAAATAAAAGTGCTTTTGGGTCACTTCTAGCTCTTAATTAAAAATTTCCCACACTCATACTCCTATTGATAAATCTGCATAAAACATTAACTCCTAATTCAACAGTGCCATGATTTATTACCAGGAATGACAGCAACAAAATGACAAAAATATTACTGCAGTCATCTTTATTCTCTGTGAAATTAGTGATTGTGACATCATAACCAAAATTTAGTGGTAGATTTTCTTAGTATTCCATATGTTAAGAGAAAAAATATATATGTACAGAGAAAAATCTGGTGCCCTGACTAGGGAAAAAAATCAGTGTATGTTATCTTATGTGTAGAGTAGAAATTTCCCTGAAGGTTGGAGGAATCCTGGCAATTTAGCAAGTTCTTTGTCTTTTTCCAAACTCTACAATCCATGATGAAATTGTGGATTTATTTTCACTCGCCATCCTTGAGAGTAGCTAGTTCTGTGTACATAAATTGTTTAAAACTGTATCTGAGTTTTCAGTTTATTAATAACAAAAATATGTCTCCAGATTTCATCAACTCTGACATCCCACTGTTGTTTCCCTGTGACCTATAGTACCTGATTACAGGAAGGTACAGTCCATAACTATGAAAGAACATTTCATCATCTACAACAAAAGGCATTTAAGTGCTAATTCTACTTGATGCTTTGCTGATCACAGAAAGAGAGGAAAGAGGGAAAGGGGGAAAGGGGAAAAGGGGGAAAGGGAAAAAGAAAGGGGAAAGGGGAAAGAAAAGGAAAGGGGAAAGAGGAAAGGGGGAAGAGGAAAGAGGAAAGGGAAGGGAAGGGAAGGGAAGGGAAGGGAAGGGAAGGGAAGGAAAGGAAAGGAAAGGAAAGGAAAGGAAAGGAAAGGAAAAGAAAAGAAAAGGAGAGGAGAGGAGAGGAGAGGAGAGATGGTCTTTTCATTCTAACTGCACAGTTTATGACTGAAATAATGCCCTGAACCAAAGTGATAGGGACATATAGATGGCAAAATCAAACAGCACAATTAATTAATCAAAAAAGCATAGATTTATATATCAGAGTAAGAAATAAGGGAGCAGGGGCAGTATTCAATATATAATTGAAATAGGAACAATCAATATAAAGGTCTAGGAGAGTTAAGATAAGATTTAAATATATATATATATATATATATATATATATATATATATATATATATATATATATATATATATATATCTGTGTTCTTATCAATCTGGGAAGACTTCCTGGAACTGGCAGGATTTTCAGAGGGGAAATGTCCTTTGGTTGGTCAGTTGCAGGCTCAGGAAAGGCTAAAAAATCAAATAAGATAATCAATCTAGAGAGCTCTCACCTTGGGATCTGCTTATGTAGGAAGGCTCAGCAGCTGACTACTTGCTGGCAAGAACTGGTAAGAGACAAGAAGTCTGACGATTACATGGGGACAGTGGTCCTGATAAATGAGGACAAAGTTCTGCACCCAGACAGAGCATAGCGAAGAGAGAAAGCAGTCTGTTTGGAAGATATTGGAAAGGATGGTATTTTCTTCAGCAGCAGATGGCTTCTGATGTGTCTCACCAGCACTATCGGGCATTTGCTACTGAATACCTTCATATTTAGCATCTGACAACAGTGACCCATTTACCTCCAGTATCTTAATACGCTGAAATTTACCACAAACTTGTAGTTTCTGTAGGATATTATTGTAAAATGGTTCACATCCCCAAATCATTCCTTCTCTATTGCTCCTCGAAGGCTTAAAAATAGCACTAGACACAGTGATTCAACTGGCTTAAAATAATTCACAAACATCTTCCTCAAAGGAAGTAGGGGAAAGATAGGAGGTGGAATGCCAATGAGCTGACAGGTTTTGTCAACACTGAGAGAGGTGACTAGATTGGAACTCACAGAATGGGATCTGAGGTTAGCAGTAGAGTTAATTCCATCTTGATCAGATTCTTGCAGTCAGAAGTGTGTGTGTGTGTGTGTGTGTGTGTGTGTGTGTGTGTGTGTGTGTGTGTTCATATACAAATGAATACACACATAGGTATAAATGTCATAATTCAACCCCTAAATAAAGAATCTTTATACTCTTGGCTGCATAAAAATGGATTGGATTTAGATTAGAGAAGTTAACAAAACTAAGAAAGATCCCTGGACAATAAACTAGGTAGTGATGAAAAGGAGAGAAAAATTGTCTTATCTCTCTTAAGCCACACCTACAATGGAATTAACTATCAAGACTCTATACAGCTGATTTTCTCAAGGAAAGACAGTGCCCAAGGATTGGCACCAGACAGGTTATTTATGGAAAGGAATAAGAAAGAGACGTGTGTGGAGTTGTTCCTTAAGTCTATAAACACTACAAAAAGACATTCTTCATTTATTTTAAAGCCATATCTTGTAAACTTATAAATCAATTCATTCATTTATCGAAAGTTTATTTCGTCCCTATCACACATCAGGCACTATGCCAGGCACTGAGGATACAAAAATAAGTAAATAATATAACTGATCATTAGAATAGCTTCCATTATTAAGTGCTAATATGTGCCAGGAACTTTACTTCCATTATGCCATGGAACACCCACAAACAGACCTCTAAACGATGCATTATGTTCCCACTTTGCCAATGAAAAGGTTGAAGAAAAGAAGGCGCTGAAAGATTAAATGGACGTGGCAGATCTCTCAATGAACTCCAGTGTAAGAGAAAGATAAACATAATAATGTTTACAATATTCTATGGTAAATGCTAAAACAGATTAAAAAAAAAAAAAAGGGAGGAACGCCTAACTCAGCATATGGGAAAGGAGATAGGAGGAGAGAGGGAGATAGGGGAAAGTAGAAAGTGTGTGTGTGTGTGTCCGTGTGTCTGAATTTAAGGAGAGAGGGAGAAAGAGACAGAGAAAGAGACCTGGGTGATGGGAGAGTAGCACAGCCCACAAGGAAGATAAATAGTCCAGGAAGAGAGAGGGGGATAGTACGCGCAGTCATCCATACCCACAAAAGCATCCCTCTACATTTTTGCATAAAAATGTTGTTAAGAGAGAGCAGTGTTTCTAGGATGACACAAGAGGCTCCAGCAAGACACTTTTTATCAGCCTCAGGAAGAGGGGGCATTTATCATGACAGACTAATTGCTCATTTTGAATTAGATATTGTTTCATCTATAGAGTAATGACAGGTTTTGAAACAAACAATCCAAAGCTTATGTGTGCAGATAAATGCTCCAGAGTAGTTAGTCACCGTAAGTTTAAATGCTAATCTCAGTGTCTCTACTTTGCTCAAAGCATTTCAGGTTCACCTCATTGGAAACTGCCTTCTCAGCTTGCAGTACATTCTTGTCAATATCCTTAATGGTGAGATATCTTCACCAGCTAAAGTATAATACATTTTTTTGTTTTGTCAAGTCAAAAATCATTGTGAGCCAAATCCATGATGAGTGATTCAATTGGGTCAAAATAACCGAACAATGCCAACCAAATGCCAGATACTAAGTGTATTCTATGAATCATCTCCCCTAATTTAATTCTCATCACAAAACTATAAGGTGGATATTAATGTTCCCATTTAATACTTTTTTAATAATTATAAAATTAGCACATGTTCGTCAAAGGAAGTTTGGAAAATCTAGAAGAGTAGAAAGAAGGAACCTAACCTCCTTCTGGGCTTCTCCACTCAGATCTAACCATGATTGGCATTACTATGCTCATCAGTCTAGTCTTTCTTCTATGAGCAAGTATGTAAATATGCTCTTTCCCTCAAAATTAATTAAAGTGTGCATAATTTCATAATTTTTCACTTCTTATATCCTGAACAGTTTTCCACATCAATAAATTTCTTCTACGAAATCATCTTTACTCACTGTTTGGTATTCCTGTATGTGGATGTGTCATCACCTACTCAAAGAATTCCAATATTTCAATATCCAAATGAACGTTCTTCATAGATAAGTCTTTGTGGATTTCTATGATCATTTCCTTTAGATAATTTCATAGAAGTAGAATTGCTGGGTTCAAGGCATGCCTGTTTTTAGAGAACATTGTTTTAATTTCCTCAATTTTTAGATGAATAAATGAAAATTCAAAGAAATACTTTCCAGTGTCATAAACTCAGACTGTAGCAGAGGGTGGATGTGACCCAGGTCTGTGACTCTCTAAAGACAGTAATTTTTTTCTACTGTGACAAAAAAAAATTTTTTTTGATCAAAAAGAGAAATATTAGTTAAAAATAGAATTTTCACCTATACCATCAAAACTATTCCTGAAAGACTTTTTTTTAAGTTAAACAAAATGTTTTAGATTTACATTGTTTTTCTAATGTTTCTTTAACGAACCAAGTTCATTTATTTCTAAGTTTGTTTTTGTCATATTCGTTTTTAAAGTCCTCATTTTACCTCATTGTTGCATTCTTAGAAAATGTCAGTTTTATCCTTCATGAATTTACAATTCTATGAATATTCTAGCCTAGAACTGGGCTTCTGGTTGAACTCCCAAAAAGTATAATCTCTCTGGCATTTAAGCAACATAATTGGGACAAAGTAAGTCACAATTCAGGCAAGCCACAGCCAGGTGGGGAGTCCACACCCATGTGCTTAGAATACCAGATGACTAAGAGATAACTAGTCTTCTTTAAGTCTGGATACATTCTGATAACAAGGGAAAAAAACACCTCCCACCAAAGCTCTACTGGTTTGTTATAAACACGTAGCCTGCTCTCCTGGAAGGATGAGTAGAATGAGCAAAATAAGTACAATCAGCGCTCTCCCTTGCACATTTGTCACCAGAATGTAGTTCAAAACGAATTAGAGAAAACCAGACTGGAGGGGCAGACACACTGGAAGGGATGGGTGGGGGTATTGCACTTAAATTGTATTTTTATAGTTGAGTCTACAAACATTTCCAAAATGTCCTTAATTCATTGGCCCCAGGCCCTCGTCCCCCTTGGGGACTGGAGAAGATTTTAAAGGTGAGAATTTTAAAGGTAAAAAAGAGAAAGTTGGTTTGGAATTCTGACTCCAGGTTTTCAAAGCTTTGGTAAGGATTTTTTCAACTTCCTTGGGAGTCCTGCTGGCTTTCCCCAGTGCTCTATTAATCAGTTGATCAAGCATAAACCTGCTTTCACCTCCTGATCTCTAATCTCAACCTGAGTGTTTCAGGAACATTTCACCCAGCCAATCATCTCCCTCTGCTTCTCTACCCCATCCTACCCCTTCTCCAACATACCATGTTAGCCATGGCACACCATGCGCTGAGATGTTCAAGTCAGTCGAGGCTCTGCTTCTTCCCTTAACCCAACATCCTGAAGGCTTTACCTCTAAAACACATACCCCTTCCATCCACTGACCCTTCTCTGCATCTCCACCGCTCGCATCTCCACCGCTCTCCTGCTAGTGTAATCCTCAAAAGGCTATCATCTAAAAATCTTGTTTCTACTTCTGTTCCTTAACAATGATTTCTTTACACAATAATTAGGGTGATCTTCCAAAACAGAAATTAAGTCAGTGGCCTGCCTAAAACCCTCCAATGGCTGTCTGTCACAGAAGTCCAGACTCCTCACTGAGATCTATAAAAACAAGTCCCCGCCTACCTCTCTACCCTTATCCTCTACCCTAGGCTCCCTTCAGGCTCACCACTCAGGCCTGACTGTCTCTCTCAAGGTATTCTTGCCTCAGGCCTGAAACTTACTGTTCCCACTGCCTGGAATATGCACCCTTCTCAGACCTTCAGAAAGCTCCTTTATTTTTACCAGAGTTCAGCTCAAAGATTATTTACGCAGATGGCTTCCCTGACTCCCCTCACAAGAAGTTGCCCCATTTTATTCTCTTTTTATCACTCCTTACTAGAAGAAATTATCTTCTACTCGTCTGTGTAATTGTTTATTGCTCTGTCTCCCTCACTAAAATACAGGCTCCTAAAAGATGGACTTGGCTAACTTATTCAACATTCTATACCAGTGCTTAAAAGAGTGCCTCGCTCAGAGGAAGGCACTTGGAAAATATGTGTCAAATAAAAGAATCAATAAATGACTGAGAGGTGGGTGGGTGAAACATTTCCCTATCACTGCTTTAAATTTCTAAAGAAAAAAACTATCTGATTCTTTTGAGATCTTGGCAATGACAACATATTGAGTTAAATTCAGCCACGAGGTAACTTATTCTGAGTTATAAATTAAGCACTTTTAATAGTCACATTAATTCTTAAGCCTATTAGTATGTTAATGCTGAAAAAATTGACAGAGCTTCCAAAGTACATTTCTCATGACTAGCAAGTTGGTGATGATAAAGGGAATCTGGCATACTGTATTTTGTATAAGTAACTTCTGTGGCCTTCTTGATTTTAAAGCTAATTCTTTTTTTGCCTAAAGAATTCTGAATTTATAAAGTAAATTCTTAAAGTATTGAATTATAATTGTATATCAAATGAATAAATAATTGATGAAATTCAGATTATTCATCTTGTCATCTAGAAAAAAGTATGCATCTGTACTAAAAAAGGTATGTATGTTTGCATGTATGTACGTTTGCATGTATGTATGTACCCAAACATATAAATGCACAGCCACAGGAACATCTTTAGTGTTAATGAACTTGCTGAATGCATAAAACTTTCTGTGGTATATAATGCACAAGTGTCAGAATAGGTCAAACAGGGGCTCCATATCTTTGAAATCTTTATGAATACAATGCTGTCTCCACATTGTCTCTTGCCCAGGAGCTCCAAAATAGAGTCTTGTGAGGAATGTGAAGCAAAATAAAAATCCTAGCTCTTGTGTGGCAAATTGAAGCACTGCAGTCTAGGGCTCGAGTGTCATGTGCATGGGGACACATTCTTGTGGCTAAAACAGTGCTTCTAGGTTGTCTGCTCTGAAGGCAAAAGGATTTTCCATGTGTTTCCTTAATGAGTGTTAAGAGTTTGGCTACATATTTTAACCAAACTGTCAAAAGCCGATGGTAGCCATTCAGTATTCTAGCAGTGATCTAAATGTCATGCTTATTTTTTTCACGGAAACCTTATAGAAGAACATTCTTTAAGCCACTCTCGATGCCAGGCTCATTTTTTTATTTCAGCATTTATTTCATTATACTTTTCCCCGTATGAGACATAGCTGCTGCTCTCTCCTGCCATTTCAGTAGAGCCATATCTGTGTCAGATAAGAAAACTAGGCTGTTTAGGAGCAAGGAATAGAAAGGTTTTGTGCAGGAATCATTGTGGTAACTTAGATGTTCCCCAAGTTACTTTTGGGGAATGAACATTTATATTTCTTGAAGTTTCCAATAAAAATGTTAGCAACCATAGGGCTCATCTTTCTCAGATTTACCTCCTCTCTCCCAGGTCATTTTGTGCTTTAAAAAAAACTGATTTCTCTGACCAGGTCTGTAGCAGATGTTGCTTTATTGTTTGCTAACATTATGTTAGCATTATACTTAGAAAACAGTCTGCAGAGCCGAACTTCTGTCAACACAGTCTACAGGTTACAGCACAAGCTGGGGTTTTTCCTAGCTCTCGTGAATGACTCCCTTTAGGCATGTTGCTTGATGTCATCAGTTTCCACATGTATAATCAGGATCCATAAAAATACATAGCTAAAGTCTTCGGAGGAAAGGCCACATTCCTTGTTTCTCAAACTCCCTCCTTGCAGACACATTAAAAGTCTTCTGACATTTCGGACAAGAGAAAGACCCATCATTTTAAAATGACCTTTTTTTAGACCCTTGCTTTTTAGGTATATCTCTATAGATCATGTAGACAACTATCCCTTTTGAAATTTTTAAGTATTTTTCAAAACTTGAATGTATACTTAAAGACAGATCATCAAGGTATGATTTTGGAGACAGACTACGTTATCAATTTATTTTACTAATAAATACTAACATTGTTTCACAAAAAGCATGCCTGTCAAGCTGAGCAAAATGAATTGTTTATTCTGTGCCTTAAGGCTAAATGAAGTTCAAATCAACATCTTTAAGCACAATCCTGTGCCAAGGACAGTGGAGAAATAATTGCAAATAAGGCATGGGTTCATCCCTTAAGGAAGTTATGATTTAGGAAAGGACAGGGACTTTAAATAAAGAACTGTAGTATACAGCTCAATAAGGGAAGATTAAATCAAATGCAAACTTGCTCTGAATCAAGAATTGAGACTGTTGAGGCTTCAAAAAGAGGACGATTTTTAAGGTAGATCTTGAAGGAAGGAAGAACTGAATTTCCATACCTGAATCGATGACAACAGATTTAGAATCTTGAAGGAAGTGATGATTCTTGGTTTTAAGAATTCTATTTTTTGTCATGCTGTGCTATTTTTAAGTGCTATTGCTTATGGTATACTACCCTTATTTCCAAGTTACTGAAAATCTATCATTGAAATCATGTACATCTTAAAATCATTACTGCAGTTAAAAGTTCCAATCAAACAAAAGTATATTTGTTTAAGAAGACTTTTGACCACATTTCCTCACCTGTCTGAAACCTTTCCAAGACATTTTACTGTTGCTTTAATTTCTATTTCTGGGGCTTATATTTATCAATCTCTTTCATTTCTTTGTAGAGGATAGGAGAAGTTAGGGGAAATATGAAAACATATGATGATGGATTAGGGCAGGAGAGAAAGGCAAGACCCATGCCCAATTCCAAGTTTTCCTATCCTCCCTCCCTCTCCCCTCCCCCAGTCTAACCTCTCTTCTTCAGAGTTAGATTCTCTTGGTCAGAGACACTCTCTGAGAATAATTTATCTTTGCCTGCATCTTCTTTCCAATCATACTGCCTAGATAGAATCCAGCAGAAGGAGGGGGGAATCTCAGTCCCGGAGAATGGTGGACTAGCTTTCAATTGGAAAGAAATATCATCAGAGCTCACTGTTCTATAAATGTATCATATGAACTAAATACCAAAATTTCCATATTCTTGTTTCACTCCAGAATTACAATCACTACATGAGAATTATTAATATAAATACTTGAGGCATTTATAGTACTTTGTACTGAATTGAATGTGTTTAGAGGTGGGAAATAAAGGGCAAATATTTGGGACATTTAGGACATACTTATAGTAAAATGTTATAATTTGTTTACCTGAAATTCAAATTTAACTTCAAATTCTGTATTTTTATTTGCTAAATCTTATAAGTCTAAATAAGAGGCTGTTCGATTTGGAAATTATAAGGTCACTGAAATCTTTGAAAGATCAGTTTCCAAGCAAATCACAGAGGGAAGCCAGATCACCAGAGGAGAAGGAGTGAGTGATTATAAAAAAGGAGAAAGAAGGACAGACTATTTTTTTTCCAAAACTTAGATGCTGGGAGGAATAAAGATATATGTTGCTATTTGATTTTTTTAGAGTCTTTTTGGATATACCCAAAATGATGACAAGTTTTTGTCAAATAAGTAAAGAAATCTACTTGGTTAAGATGAGATATCATCATCTCAATAGATTTCTCTGGAGATTCTATCAGGATACATATCCCTTTCATTTTGCCTTTTAAAATAAAGAATGCAAATGTAATGTATCATTTTTGATACCTATGTTTGAATAAAAATTTTGATTGTTATAATTAATCTGTTTTTACTGCTTTAAACTTTAAGCAGAAAATATTTGTTTATCTTGGTAAAATTTTTGAAGAAATCATAGACTGTGTCAAAAGAAATTGAAAAAGTGACAATTACCTGAGGGATGTTTGCAACATACATGCATAATCAAAAAAAAAAAAAAAAGCACTCGTATCTAGAACATATAAACAACTAAAAAAAGACAAGAAAAGTCAACAATCCAATAGTAAAACAGGTAGGCAAAATAAACAGATATTCAACCAAAGCAGAGTCCTATCATCAGAAGCTCAACGTTTTTAGAAAAAAAAGGGAAATAATACTAAATCCACAAGGTAGCATTTCACGCCCACTAAATTGGCAAGAATTTGAAAGTCTAACTGTCCCAAAGGTTGGAGAGGATATAGGCCACGGTTGGTGGGTGTGTGAATTGATTCACTGATTGTGGAAAACAATTTGAGATTATACAATAAAGTTGCAGCTGTGCGTATTCCACTGACCAGTAAGTCTACTTTTTATAACCTGGAGAAAATCTTGCTTGTGAACACCAAGAGAAATATGCAAGAATGTTTCTGATAGGCTGTCAACAACCCAGCCATCAGTCAAAGGAGAGTAAATAGATAACTTGTGGTCTATTCAGGCAATTGAATACTCTACAACAGGGAAAATTGATGAGTTACTGCATATGAATGAATCTTACAAATAAAATTCTGAACAAATGTCATGGAAGAGGCATAAAATATACTTTTCATATAAAGCTAGAAAGCTTGTATGACTATTTTGTTAGGGAGATACATATATATCTTTTTGCTTATAATTTTACTAGTAAAAAAATATAATATATTTATGTTTATATATTTATATAGTATATTTCTATATATATTCAGAAACTGTAAAAAAAAAAAACTAAGTGAATGAGAATGATAAATAGGAAGTCAAGAGACTGGCTACCTCCAGAGTGGTGGAGAATGAGAAATAATTATAGGAAACTTCAAGAGGACTTGAAAAATCTTCTTTCTTAGACAAAAGGGCAAATCCAGGGGTATAAATTTTATTGTTATAATTTATGTTTATATTTATTATTTTATATGTATGAAATATTCATCGTTTTCAAATACATCTATGTAAAATTCTCATTCCCAAATAACTTCTTCAGAAACTGAATTTACTAGGATAAAGATGAAAAATGCATGCCAACCACTCTTAAGCCCTCTTCCATCGACATATGGTGCCAGACGTGTCAGCCCAGCACGGGGTTAGAGCATTCCAAACCCTGCACAGTCAGCGTAGCTGTGGAACTGTTGCATCAGTACTAATCACCATTCTTACAGCTCTGCTTTGTGTTTAAGATTGAGTCTTTTACAAACCACCCCACCCAGAATGTTATACAGAATCTTCAAAACATGTTTTTCAAGTGCTCTGAGAGCCAAAAATTATTTGGTATAATGACAAATGACCCAGTGAACACTGGGTCCAAAATATTCTGAGATTTGAAAGACTCAGGTACAGGATTGCGGAAAGGGTACAATCAGGTTTTCTCCCTGGTATATGTTTATGTGCAGGTATAAGGAAGCTGAACCCTTTTTTATCTTTATCCCATGCCAACGAGGGTCCATAAAATCTAAAGCCTGAAACTTACCTAGGTCAATTGATGGGGGTATAGCTGGCACCATTCCTATTGTTCTCTGCCAGTTCTGCTCAGTGAAGTTCCCATGCCTTCTTCTCTGGTAACACTCACCTCTGTTGCCATTACCAGGTGTTCCCATCAGTACATCATTAGCAGCAATATCAAGACCCTCTGACAATTGTCAAAAGGCCAGAACATATTTTCCTCACTGATTGGCTAAGGCTGCAGACTTATATTGGATAAAAGACAATTTATTCTCTTTGAAGGAAAGAAAGAGCTCTTCATTTTCTGATATATGTCATTTCAAGGGTTTTTTTTTTTTTTAGCCATTTGTAATATTAGTTTTTGAAGTAGAATTCGAAATGTCTAATCTCATAGATAAACATAATATAACTTCATTCTAATAAATCTCACTAAAAGCTATCATCACATCAAATTAGCCTTACCTATTTACCACTGCCATTTTGTTCCTTGTCTCAGCACCGTGTAAGGAAGAGAACATTTCCAAACTACTGTGAAAAAGGACTGGAGACAAGTTTCAATAACTAGGCTATTGTCATTTAAATTGCTTTAAATTTGTTCCCTAAGAACATTCAGAATCCCCTATATAACCTCATCATCTATAGCAAACTGTTTTTTAGAACTCTCTCCCTCTTTTTCAGTTGTCATTTCTTACTGATGTCAGTAGATCAATGTTTTATACCATTTGGTTTACTTTTCACATGTTTGGGTGATTAAACTAAGTGTTGTCTTCTACAAAGCAAGGCTCATGGGCTTTGTGACTGCAATTCCCTACCTAGGGTCAGTCTTAGCTCAAATCTGGGATTGTGGCTGTATTCCCAGTGGCTAAAACAACTAAAAGGTAACTTCTAAATAAATGGGATAAAACAAAGTCCTGATATAGTACAACAATTGAAATAGCAGAAGTTTAAAGATGATACTTCATAAAACAAAATATTCATTAAACTAAGCTATAGTTTTTGAATTGTCTAATGCAAAAGCAAAGAAAAATGACAAAAGCACAAAATCAGAATAGAGATATATCATTTATATAATATAGTTACAGAATCAAGAATCAAAAAGCTATGTAGGTCATATTTGTATGGTCACTGGTGAACATGAAGCTCAAGCTCCCTCTATTCTAATTTTCTACTAGTTAAATGGGAACAACAACTCCATTCACCCCTTAAGGATGTTGGAAGGATCCACGAGGCAATGCTTATGAAACACTCACAATTTTTTCAATGAAAGATTCAATGTAAATACAATGTTCAATTTTTTTATCCAACCATAATCACACTCAGCTTGTTGAAAACTCAACATCTATATCCCAAAAAGGAGAAGTTACCATTTCTAGTATAATCCTCTCTGTAGTTAGCTGATTCTGACAAATAGATGAATAAAATTTAAAATGTATTTTGAGGTATGTGCTATCCCATTCAATCTTATTTCTTTCTCTCTACAAAATATTATTTATAACATCAAAAGGTTACTTTTAATTAATGCCCTGCTTTCATTGTCTCTAATTGTAGTGTTATTGGAAATATCAAATATCAATCAAAAGAATGCTTTGGAAAATATCACTATTCTCATTTGTCTAAGAAAGAGACATTAGTGAAGAAAATGAGGGTAAAGTGCATAGAAAAAGAAAACCTGTATCTCAATAAGGGTAAAACAGCCCATACAGAATTAGGAAACTAAAACCCACATCACCTCAGTTGTAGGATGGAAATAAGAGAGAAATAAACTTACAGTTGGTTCCAGATTCCTGCCCCACAGCTGTGTTTTGAATTGCACCATGGATCTGATGTCACATCATCTGCTTACCTGGTCTCATGGTTTTTACCTCCACCCTCAGGAGTTCCTGACAGTTCTTGCCTATGCCTAATAGGACATGGCCATTATTATATGGGGCACCGTTCCCTCCTTAGTCTTTAAAACTTTTTAAAGGAAAATTCAAGGATCTTTTCCAATGGAAATTGTACTAGGGATGATAGCATGAGTTTATCAAAGAACCTGAATTAAGTATTGCCCACATATGAAGCCCTCCTCTCCCAGATTTGAGAAGTTGGAAATATAAAAAGCATACATGCAAGTGTCAAAAAAAGGCAGCTCACATTTATTTGAATTTATTAATAATTTATTGAACTCCAGTATTAAGGGTTGTGCTTATTGCTTTAAGCAATATAAAAATGATTTAGGTAAAAGCTTGTTCTGAAGATTATATTCTAGCAATGCAGGTGGCAGGATGGAAGAAAAGATAAAAGGTAAAAGAAACACAGAAGTAAATATAATTAAGTAGATATGAAAGAGAGCAAATTGCATTGGGATGACCAATGAAGAAGAGATGACATTTGATTGAGGTATAAGAAAAATCTTCATGGAGATTGTGGTACTTGAAATGGACTTTGAAATATTGTTGGAATTTTATAAAGGAGAAATAATATGAGAGAAAAAATGAGACAAGTGTAGGAGGAAGGAGAGAGCAAGTAGTCTAGTTTAAATGAAACATGGGAAGTTATACTAGATTAGAGGATGATAGGTGAAAATAGCAGAGGCTAAATAAGGAAAAGTTTTGAAGGTCATAATAAGGATAATAACCTAACTAAATGGATTGGGGCACTGCCAAAGACTTTGAGCATGAAAACAGCATGATTTGAGCTATGCTTTGGGATAAGTAATTTGTCTACAGTTGTCTAGATTGAGTATAGATGGAGAGCCAGTGAGAAGAGGAACCAATTATAAAGCATTTGCAATTTTCTAAGTAAGAAATAATTGGGAAGTGCACATGGGTGTAGCAGTGGACATGAAAAGGAGATATCATAGGTAGATTTCCCCCAGGAACAAACTGAGACTTTGAGATGATTATGCAGGGAGTTTATTGGGAGTTTCTGTCAGAAATATCTTGTAGGCTGTGAGGAAGTTAGGATTGGGTAAGAAAAAGTTAAATTGAAATGTACTTGCAGCAGAGAATTGAGCCCATCCAGATGAGCTTCTGAAGTTAAGATGGCCCTTCAGAGGTCTCCACTGGAGCAATGAGTCTGGGCCTTTGTACTCATTGAATAGACCAGCCATGAGATGTAAGGAAAAGGAAAAAAGTTTGCTAAAGTGAAATCTGTATGAACTGGCAGGTGATGATGTAGAGGTGAAAGGAGAAAGAAGAGTCAGAGTTAAAACCAAGGTTTGGGAACACCCAGAAAATACCTAGAAATGCGGCAGAAGACCTGATTTGAAGGTGGAGGTGACAACTTCTACCAGAGGCATACTGGCAAATTCCTTTTTTTTTGTTATACTGTCACTAAGATCATGACTAGGCAACTATAGAGCCTGCAATATATCATACCTGCATTCATTCTGGCACCTTATTGATAAAGAAAAGACAAAGACAACTTAAGTTTATATGAATGGCAAATAATTATTAGAGAGTACAAAAGGTCAGAAGAAGATTTCAGATAGACATGACATAAAAATTAGAAAATGAAACTTAAATTACTGTTACTGTTAATAGTATTAAATTAATTCTTATTAATTATCATCCATTTGTAGATGATATCATGGGATCTTTGGGAAACCTTAGCCATTCAGTGATAAGACAAAACAATAAAATAGCCCCATGAGATATTAGGATTCTAAATTAACATATAAAATTCAATGGCCTTCAAGTATACCAATTAGAAAATATAATGCTTTTGCAAGAGCCGCAAAAAAAAGAGATAAAATAATTAGGAGTAAATTTAGCAAGGAACATGTGAATCCTACATAAGATTTAATTCTTTAAAGTAATTTGATGCTTTAAATTACTCCCAAAATACACTAAAGAAGACTTTTTAAAAAATGAAAAGATTCTCTTTTCTCTTAGATAGAATGATTCAATGTTACAAAGACATTAATCAGTTTTCCTCAAATCAACAAATAAATTTAATGAAATACCAATAAAAATATAACTTTTGCTGAAGTGAGTCAAGTGCATTCTAAAATTCATATGAAAAAAAGCATGCAAAAATAGTTAGGAAGACCCTGCAGAAAAAAAAAAAAGTGAGAACAATGTGGGATGGGGGAACTAAGCATACCAAATTTAATGCACGGTATAAATTTTATATAATTTAAAAAGTAAGTTACTCTAACATGAATAGAGACAGACCATGGCAAAGAAGAGAAAATAGACCCAAATATGTGATAAGGGTGATGTCACCAGTCAATGTGAAAAAGAAAGACTCTTTATTAAATGATATACAGAAAAATGTGACCTTATTTGGAAAAAAATAAAGTTAGATCCATCCACCAGATTAAATTTAAGTATATTATAGATTTAAATGTAAAATGTGAAGTAATTCAAGTAGTAGAAGAAAACATGGGTGAATACCTTCATAATCTGGTAGAGGAAAAACCTAATTATCATTCATACCCAGACATGAAAAAAATACATTAATAAGCATATCGAAATAAATTGTTGAAAAGGGGGGAAAATGTGACATGGCAAAAAAAATAGTCCTACGTAAAATTAAAAAGAAAATGACAAGTTGAGGGAAAATATTTCAAACGTATAATAAATTAAAACCTAGTACATCAATATCTGTAAAAATGTCAGGAAATAACCAAAATTCAAGTGGGAAAATAAGCAAAAGATATACAGACAGAACACACACACATACACATACAAAGGTCTATAAGGACATAAACATATGCAAAGATGTTCATCTTTACTCACAATAAAAGCAATACAAGTCAGCACTACACTAACTTTATGCTGAGATACTTTCTCACCTACCAGACTGACACAAATTTTAAAGCTTGACAAAACATTCTCTCACGTCTTGCTGGTGGGAATGCAAAATGGTACAAACCCCATGAAGCAGAATTTAGCACTCTCTATCAAAACTACACATGCATTTACCCTTTGAAACCTCAAGTCTATTTTTAGGAATTTATCTCAAAGATGCTTCTTCACAAATTCAAAATAAAGCATGCACAAGGTTATTCACTGTGGAATTATTTCTATTATCAAAATACTGTAAACAGCCTAAATGCTCATCTCTAAGAGACAGTAGAATAAGTTATAAAACAGCTACACAATGGAAAAATAAGCAGCTGCAAAAAAAAAGAAAAAGTGATGAAGATCTCTATGAATTGTTTTGGAGTGATATCCAAGATATATATTTAAGTGGAGAAACCAAGTTCCAAAGAGAATATTTAAAATGACACATTTTGTGTAATAAAAGATAAACCAGAAATTAATGGAGATAATTACCTGTAGATGGAAGGTGAGAACAGTACTAGAAATAGGGATAGAAATGAGGCTTTACTGAGTATATCTTCTAAGTTTTAACTTTTGAACCATGTAGATGTTTTACTTATTTGAAAAATAAAATTTAATTTAAAAATGATAAATGCAAATCCTAAGATTGAACACAAATAGAGATAAATCAGTATCAAATTGATAATATAACCAAAGCATAATAAAATTAATTGACATAGCTTTTGAAAACTGTCCTCAGGCTGTATGTACTTCTTTATGGTTTTCCACTAAGAGCAATTTTGCCCCCAGGAAACATTTGATGAAGTCTACAGTCATTTTTGATTGGCACCACCATGGGAAGGAGTGGGAGGAGGTTGTGGGGGGATAACTGGCATCCAGTATCTAGAGGCCAGGGATGCTATCAAACATCCTATGAAACACAGAACAGCCACAACAAAGAATTTGCAGTCTAACATGTCAAAACTGTTGAGGTTAAGAAACCCTGTTTTAGTGGGAGATAATCTGAGGTACAAAAGAACAAAAAAAACTATAAAGAAATGTTTTCATTTTACCATAGTTTTTTTATTGGCAGAGGAATTGATGTAATAATTCTGGGGGAGGGGGGAAATATGACTATTATGGAATAGAGAGAATGAACAAGTTTATTAATATTGTTGAGAAGCAAAGTTCTCATTGTGTTAGAAGGAAGACAGAAATGCAAAGTAGGGAAATGTGAGGATCCCTGTGATTGCTGAGCATGTGTTTCTGGTCTAAGAAAAAGAAAAAACAGATATCTCCTAGCTTTTCCCATTGAAAGGGCCTGAAGTAATGACATCTCAGTAGCAATAAGCACACCTGGCACCCAGATCACAGTTTCTAAAAGACGATTATTTACAGAAAAGAACTAGGGCTTGGAGAAGCTGCTGACTCAAGTACTGATGAACAAGGTGAGCCAGAATATCTAGCAATGCCAGATAATGCTCAAAGACCAGTGAGGATATATTAACAAACAAACAAATAGACAAAACAAACAAAATATAAGAGCTATCTCAAAGGAACCCACATAGGCCAAATTTGAAACAATTTGATCATGAAACAGAATCATGATGATAACAGATTATAGAATCAGAAAAGAATCTACAGGTCTACAACATTATTTTTTAAAAATGAGAATAGAGAAAGCTCTTTTTCACAGGAGAATATCCACTTTAGAAACTATATTAACATTAGAAAATCACTGTTTTGCAATTACCAATGTCATAATTGATTTGGAGAAGATCAGAAGCAGATGTTAAGACCTTTGGGGAGGCAGAAGTTCCAAACAATCTCAAAATGCTATGCCACATATGACTTATTAGTCATAAAAGAAAAAAATTCCCTTTGCGAGTATGAAATCTGGCACACTTCAACTTAAGCAAAGAAGCATGCTTTATATGACCAGTGTTGTCACACACTGACACTGTATGCTTCTTGATGTGATGCAGTGGGAAGTAAACTGCATCGCCTGTGTAATACCCTTAAGAAAGCATAATGGGCTCTGAGTCAGACAAACTTTGGTTCTTATCCCAAAAGAATAAAGGAGACTAAAGGGACATTTATGCATAATTTTTCATTGGTTCCTAGATTTTTAAAAAACAATCTTAAAGGACATTATCTGGCAATTTGAATATGAATTAAGTACTATATTTATGCTAAATTTCCTTATTGTGCTAACAGTGCCATAATAGCATTTATGTAAGAAAATGTCTTTATTCTTACAAAATATATGATGAAGTATTTATGGATGAGCTGTCATGATGGCTACCACTTCCTTTCAGGAAGTAATAAATATAGAGAGAGCAAAAGAGAAAGCAAATGTGACAAAATTTTAACAACTGGTATATTTAGGTAAGGGTCACACTGTCAACTTTTCTAAAACTTTAAAGTGTTCCATTTGTTTAAAAGTTTGTAGAAAAAAAATTGTTTGAATCCATAAATTGACTGGAAACCAATACATTATTTGAAAACTGGTAAAGAGAAGAAAATTTACTCTGTGTTCCTTAGATGAACTGTAACTCAGCATAACCAAATAATTAATTAGGAGAGTTTCTCTACATAAAAGTTTTCTGAATCATAAATAAAGCAGAATCGAAATAGAGTGGCACCATTTGTAACCCCTAATGATTTAATAAATCTGGGCATAATTACCAATGATTGCCAACGTACCGAAAAGAGAAATATCAGAAAGGGTGCCTCCCCAGGGAAGCAGATAATACCATCTATAAAGTAGTCTTGCCCCCTCAAAACAATAACAACAACAACAATTAACAACAACTAACCTGAATCTGACAGTTTCTAAATCTGATACATAGGAAAAACAGGGGATAGGGGAATAAAGTAAACATCACTGTGGATTCAGTCATCCACACCGGGAACAGTTCCCTGGGAAACCTACAGGATAAACAAGCCAGTTTGTTCCCAATTAAATTAGTAAAGAAAAAAAATGTGCAGAGGGAGAGCTATAAATTAAAAAAAACTTAAGAGACACAACAACAGATTGCAGTTTATGGACCTTATTTATAATTTAAGTCACACAAACTTGCAGGTGAAAATGTATAAGAATCGGAAATATAAACATTGCTGAGATATTCGATGATGTTAAGAAATTATGTTTAGCTATTTTAGATATAATAATGGTATTTTGATTCTGTGTTTTTAAAGATTTCTTGTCTTTTAGGGATGTACACTGAAATATTTATAGGTGAAATAATAAGATGCTGGAGATTTACTTTAAAACATTGTAGGAAGAATTATAGATAAAATAAGAGTGTCTATCTGTTGATATTTGGTGAGGCTGGGTGAAGAGTTCATTACATTAATCTCTTTACTTTTGAAAATAATTAAAATTTGAATTTTTGAAATAAATGATTAATTAAAAAAATAAAACAAAGACAGCCTTGGAGTAAAAAAAAATGCAGAAGGAGACAGGTGCTCTGCTTTTTTCCCCTGCATTTATTGAACTCCTTCAATGGACCACCTCTTGGTAAAGCTTTTACTATATTATCCCATTTAATCTTCATGAAGTCATACCACCATTACACAGTTGGTATTACAGAGATTAAGCACATATACTCTGTGTCAGACCTCCCAGTGGCAAATCTCCATTCTGTCACCAGCTGTTGAGTCAATTAGCCTCCATGTCCTTATCTCTAAACTGGCAATGACAGTATTATCGACCTCATAGTGCTGCAGTAAGGGTTAAACAATGAATTACTTTAAGTAAAGTGCTTAGGATACCCTCTGGTATACAGTGACACAATGTAAATATTACTGCTTTTTATTAATAAGTGATAAAATTGAGATAGAATTTAAGGTTTGGCTGACCAGAGCCCATTATCCTGCAAGATGCTGCCTCGAGAATGGCACGTTTACATGTATATATACACCAGTTTTGTAGTACTCTCTGCAAAAGCCACTCCATCTACCCTATTTGAGCATATATGAATTGTTTAATAAGAAAGAATATTTGGGTTCAGTCATACTAGAAAGGTCTTTAGGGTTCTGCTGTCCCAGCCAAGGAAAGTATGGAGACTCTGGCATTACCAAGGTCAGAGTCGAATCCTGAGGGCTACCATAACGGATGGATGGGGACAGGGCATCCCACACCATGCAGCTGTCTGAATGCTCATTGTGGCTCCTTATCTTATACGAGTTCCTGGAACCAGACCCTGAGATAAGAATTCATGTGTGAGTGGCTTATTAAGAAGTTCCAGGAGAAACCGAAAAGGGAATGAAAGAAAATAGGAACTGGAAAGAAAAAAGAAGCAGCAGCAACAGCAGCAGCCAAACAAGGCTTCCATTACAGGTGAAATCCCAGAGGGTGGCTTCAACTGGATCTTAGAAAACTCCTGACATCTATATTTTGCCACAGAGTTTGTCCTAACTAGAGGCAAGAAAGCTGGGCTTTTCTACTCCTACACCAGACTGTCCCTGGCTAAGGGTTGCCCAGAGGAACCTAAACTGTAGATACCTGCAGGATTTTGCACTTGTGTCCAAAGTGGCTCAAGTGTTCCCAGGACTGGCCTCTAAAGACAGTCTTGAGTGTGGGCTTGTCAAAGCAAAATAACACAGAAGTTGGGAGCACTCAGATTGTTTAAAGGATTCTGAAGAGCTGGGCCAAGCACCAGTGACAGCCACTCACATCTGTATGAAAGATTCTAGGTTTAATTTGGCAGTAAAAAAGAATTTGAAAGGATGTCCATGGGCCTAGATTTTGTGAGCATGTTACAGATCATTAGTGTGCATCTTACAAATTACATTCGACTTCCAAGTATAATGGGACTAAGTTGCTGGTAGGCAGGGACTCTGAGAGTTGACTCAGAAACTGGTAACACTGGGCCAATAAACGCAGGGTATGAGCTCTCACCTGTGCCTGCGCCTGTGGTGGTTATGCGGAGTGTTCTGCTGACCTCAGGGCCACTGGGAACCAAGACTGATAAATTTTCTGCTTCACTGCCATCTTTGCTTCTCTTTAATATTCTCAATCAGCAGGAGAGACTTGGAAAAATGTTCTTTGGGTAAAATGCCAGAAACAGAACCCTTAACATTTCTGTAGAATTGGCATAAAACTTTCCTAAATTTAACCCCAACGTCAGTAAGAAAAAGGCACTGGGCTTACAAAGTCATTCTCCTTTCTATGTCTTTTGGGTGTCCACACTCCATTTTGGCCCAGTCATGTGAGCTAGAGGATCTCAAAGCTGTTCCCCAGACACTCAGATCACTCCCCATTCTTCCAGATTTATCCCTTGAAGCTATTTTTGACCTTCATTGTTTCATATTATAGCAGAGGTCCCTCATATAGGACCCAGAGAACTTTTAAATCAGAAGTCAGGGTAATCTGTGACAGCTGAAAGAAAGAAAATATGCTGATTTTTGTGTATATTCTGGTATATTAATCCTGGAAGGCAAAGGAGAAAAGATTGTCTATTTAAGAGTTCTTGATTAGAGCAGAGCCATAGATGGACTGGGCAATAATACATCAGAAGTACACAGGCTGAAGGGGAGATGGGGACCCCCAGAAACTGAAATGGTTAAGGCCAAAAAAATTATACTCGTGGAGACACCAAGGCCAAGCCAGAAAGGAAATTTTATAGACACTTAAAAGAATGAAAAGACTGTTCAAAAATATCCCTCTTAGGCTTACCAGTGTTTCTTGTCATATAGCAACAGGACAATGCAGCAGTATTTCTCTCACCTTAAAAATTGAGACGTCTAGAAGTAATAGCTTCAATTCCTTAACCTCAACATGGATCAGTACAAAAGACTTCAAATCGTTCCACTCGTCCACCAACAACTAGAAATGGTATCATTTACTCTACTTGTATTGCCAAGATTGCAGGGAGAGAATCACTGTGGTCAGTAATATTACTTCTTGAAAATATTGTAGTCATGATTCTACATGCCTACAAATGCAAACTACATTTACCTGCTTTTATAGAGTCATTGTTCTGGAAGAATGTTCAACAAATCATACAAAACTTTTTTGGACTTTCAGGGTGGTAAGAAATAAAAATTTTTAAGTAAGACTATTATACATTATGGATCTATGGATGGATGTGTGTGATATTACCAGTAACATAGTCTGGTCAAAAAAAGAATCGATTCTTAATCTGATCCAGCCTTTAGCTCTAACTACTACTTTACAGACAATTCAAAGTTCAAAGGAACATGTGTTCCTGAAGTTACACGCACTGTCTCTGTATGGTGGGAATACTACATAATGATGTCCTACTGCACATTTCTTCCCAACGCTGCTTTCTGTGACCTAATGCTGATAGCTTTGAAGTTGGCCATGGTGGGAGTATCTACACCACAGAAAATGACAAGTGCTACAAACTAGGGCTTTCATTTCCTGAGAGTTGGTCATCAAACATTGACCAGCATGCTACTGCCTCAGCCTATTTCCAAAAATACCCATGGCCGAACACCTAATATAAGTACAATAGTCCTCCCTTGTCCATGGGGAATATGTTCTAAGACCTCCAGTGGATATCTGAAACCACATATAGTACAAAACCCTACATATACTGTTTTTTTCCTATATATACATACCTATGATAGTGTTTAATTTATAAATTCAGGACAGTAAGAGATAAACAGTAACCAATAATAAAATAGAAATTATAACAATATACTGTAACAAAAATTTATGTGAATGTGGGCCTAGGTTGACCATGAATAACTAAAAGTGTAGAAAACAAAACCTTGGATAAGGGGGGGCTACTGAATGCCAGTGGGGAAATCAGAAAGGAAAGAGGCAGTAGCCTTAACTGATAACAGTTAAAATATATTATTTTGCAATTTTACATAAGCATAGGATCACCACCAGAACCTCCAGGTTGAGGAGCCCTAAAACATACAATTTTTATTAGTTTTTTGATCTGCTTGGCTTATTCTTACAGGCCGTTCAAATCTCATTCAAATGTCACCTCATCAGAAAGGCCTTCTCTAACCACTCTAGCTAGTCACCCTTTCTCTCATTTTCTAGCCCTACTACTTTTCTATTTTTCTTCAGAGCACTACCTAGCATTACATTATCTATTCATAATGAACTTAATTAACCTCTATGAACACAGTCAGTGCATAAGCCTAGCGTCTGGTAGTTGCTCGACAAACATGGGATGAATCAACTAAAGACCATATGAAATAACATGGAAGGAAGTCTATAAATATTGTTGACTAGGAAAACAAAAACACATTATTCACATCTGTGACTAATGAGGATTGACTGAGAGGAAAATATTCAGTCCGTCCTCATTATTCATAGATTCTATATTTTTGAATTTGCTTAATCATTAAAATTTATATGTAACCCCAAAATCAATACTCATAGCACTTTGACAATCATTCACAGAAATGCACAGAGCAGGGAAATTTTTGAGTCATACAATCTGCATGTTTCCAGCTGAGGCTCAACAAGGTGACTCTCTGCTTTCTTATATCAGCCTTCATACTGTAAGCAAGGGTCCTTTGCATGGTCTGTTTAGTGCCATGTTTTTTGCATTTGACTTTGGTCTTTAAAATGGCCCCAAACATAGTGCTCACGTGCTGTCTACTATTCCTAAGAACAAGAAAACCGTAATATGCACTGAAGAAATATGTGTGCTGATGAGCTTCACACAGATACACGTTTCAGTGCCTATAATCAGCTGTAAGCTCAATGTTAATGAACTAACAATATATATTGGGGAAAAAAAAATTAAACAGAAACAGAGGTCAAACACGGTTATTTATTGACCAGTTGACAAAATTTCATAACCAGAGGCTCACAGGAACCTAACCCTGTACTTCCCCTAGGAGCAACAGTTCAGTGTTCACCAATTCAGTGTTCATAGAAACTTTATAGAATATATCTGTCACAAATGAGAATCAACTGCATATAGTATGTTCCATTTGTTTAAAAAATGTTAGGTAGAAGCATAAATAGAAAGATATAGAAATATCTAGACATAAATATACTAAACTGTTAATAGTGGTTGTTTCTGGAGATGGAATTAAAAAAATATAAAAAGGCTTTCATTTCACTTTGTGCCTTTTTATACTTTAGTATTTTTGACAATTTTTCAACGAGTAATTGCTATTTTGCTAATTTTTCAAACCAGTGTTCTCTAATAAATTCTCTTTTAAAAATACCCATAAACAAAAACTAAACAAAGCTCATATAATCTCTGAATATTTTCATTGTAAAAGAAACATCAAGTGCAGGCCTATAAAGAAATAAAATTAAAATAGACCAGATAAGTGATAAAAGAAGCAAAATAGTATAGAAAATAACATTTCTTAATCAAATTGCTAAATAAATAACAAGTATCAATGAGAACGAGGCTGCCTTTAAGCCAGCAATGATGCAAGTAAAGAGAGTATGCAAGAAAAGAGGAGAGTTGTCAGGCTTGAAACAACTTATGTCATCAGAGAACCAAGTCAGAAAAACAAAATAAATCACAAGAGCTTGGAACAAACAAAACTATCTTATTCATAAGATCATGAAAACAAATAGAGAGCAAAGGAATCTTTTTGGATTCGACTCTTTTTAGCATCCTACATTTGAGCAGCTAGAATTTTTTTTTTTAAAGTAGCATCCTATTCAATTTTTTCAAAAATATTGATTCTTTAATAAGAAATATGATTTTTATTTATTTTAGAGAAGGAATACAGTGTCATGTTAGCTTAGGTATTCTCTACCAGAGCAGGTCAATTTTCATACAGTGCTGGAGAGTGTGTAAAGACAAGGATTGCTGTTAATTTATTCCAGGCATAAGAGAATCAGGACACGCACAGGTAGATGGAGAAACAAGATTTAGCACCCATTCTAAGCATAATTTTGAAAGTTAAGGGCTCTTCTCAGAGTTGAAATAATTCTTATTTCATGAACAGAAACTCATGAGGTAAGAAGAATTAGGGTGATGTCTCTCCTCTTTCTGTCAGACGGCAGCAATCCAGAATAGCACCAGTTGGGCCTTAGAATTAGCAAAAGTTGAAAATTATTCTCTCCACTGCCTCACCCCGCCATCCCCTCCCCACCACCGTTCCTATAGCTTTCTTTTTCATGAGGCTCCCTGTAAGATGTCACTTTAAAAAATAATTCTGTAGATTAAACATTTGAACTAATAGACTCCCAATTAATCCAAGTGTAAAAAAATCTAGACAATCAAAAAAGCCATCTTGGAGCTTTTTCCTCTCCAAGGAAAAGAGAAGTTGAGGGCATAAGTCCTCATGAGAAACCACTAGAGTGTGAGAATGTCATTCAGGAAGATGGCCTTGTATGATATTGGGTCAATGTTTTATAACTACCATAGACTTAACTGGGATACTTTATCATCATCAACCCAAAATGCCATACAGATAAAAATTGACCTCTAAAGTCAAGCATTATATTTCAGAGTAGGAATTAGAAATCTTCAAATAAGTGTTTTTTTTACAAAAAAGCCACAGGTAGAATGAGTATATGCCTAGTCAATGGGCATGAAATTATGCCATTTATTTCCCACATACATCTGTTTCCTTAAACAGGCAAAATTTCTTTAATTAAAAAAGTTTGCAAGGCAATTATTGATCTTTCAGCATGAACATTTATACTAATGGTTGAGAATAAAATTTGAGCATTTAAAGAGAAAAAAAAATCACTATGTAAGCTAATCTTATGCCAAGCCTGCAGACAATCTAATTAAATTTTAAGTGTGGTTGTGAGTGTCTCCTTCTTCCCACCTCTAACGTATTTTACTGAATGCAGAATTAATTCTTTCACTGTATATTTTTAAAAGCACATTAACAGACAATATTATAGCTCATGATAGGCTAAGAAAAGGCTTCTCCTGGGGTTTTTGTTTTCCATCTTTCTTTATAAATTTTCAAGAAAAGAAAAAAGGTGAACCTTAATGAAAAATCTGGCCTTGCCTATTTTTAAGGCAGGTAAATTCTGGGGAAACCCTCTAGAAGGTATCACTAACACTCATTAAGATAAATACATCTTAGGAGCTCAGAGTTAACTTCATCTAATGAGCCAATAATGAAAATTTTTTTTCTAGGACTGTTAGCCTGAGGGATTTATTGTTATTGGAAAATAAGAAATTCTAGACTCCAAGTAAGGCCACTTGGCTCAGCGTGGCTGACACTTTCAAATTCCCTGATTCCAGCTCCCAACAGTTCTTCAATTTACAAATTCATCTATTCATCTCTCTGGGAAAAAAAAAAAAATAAGGTTTCTAGCTTCTCTAGAGTTTTTTGGCAACTGCTTATTTGTGACACTTATTTTCCAGGTGAGAACATTTTTGGCAATAACATCTTTTTTTTTTTCCTACTGTCTTATTTGTATAAGGCCAGATTGGCCTCTATACTGTGAGCATGAAGAGCTTAATCGGAAAAATATTATTATCCTTCACAATTTACAGAAATATATTTGGCCCCTGTGAAGTGCCATTTTCCTCAAAGAGAATAAGCAGCTTCCTTATTAAGCCCTTTGGAAAAACAGAAATAGTTCTTCTGAACCCTCTGGTATTGACAAAGCATTCTATCGTGATGCTCTTAAAGCAAAAGAAAAGAGGAAACAAAATGGCTTTGAATTCTTATTCTAAAACAAAATCTGAAAAATTGAAAATCTGAAAAATCACTGAGTCTTGGAATTGGTAGTTTTCAGGGGAAGAATGCCGCTGAATCCACACAGGTCGGGTTTGGTCATGAGCATTCAGGAACTGCCCCTCATGTATCTCCACATGTGAACTATCTTATCCATTTTCTTTGTAAACCCAGTCTCACCTGTTCCTATGACTTCAGCATCCTTTTATGCAAGGAGGGTACCAGTTTCGGGCAGCCATATTTCTTGGCTCTCTTGCCCTCAAAAGTTTAACCAGAAAAGCTTCAACTAGAAATTTTACCTTTCCTAGATCAAAATTAATGGAACCATTGACTTTTTATAATTCTTTTTTTTTCCACTCTTCAGATTCTTCTCAGACATTTTTAAATCTATTACTTAACTTCACTTTAACATCAGAATTATCATCATGTGCTCAAATACTGCATCTCCCTCAGTTTCCCCCATTTTCCCCTCAATTATATTATATTTCTCTTAGCCTTTTGGTCCTTAGACCATCTGGCTTTTTTTCACTGCCTCTTCTCTGATCTTCTATGTATAGTACCTTGTCAATTCTTCCTCTGAGTTTCCACAACCACCGCCCCAATGCCAGACACTCTTTATTACATAATCTTAATCACTAGAAAATCTTAATTATTGGTATTCAATTTACCTGCATCCCGTCCCTCCGTCACATCCTTTTTAGTCTCTCATTTCCCATGCAGCCATCTCTATCTTCCTAAAATTTTGTTTTCAGTATTTTTCCCTCTGTTCCCATTTTTCCAGAGGTGTCCACCCAAGTTGAACAGTCTACTTTAAAACAACAGCTACCATCCATGAGCTGAGTACCTTCAACAATCATATTAAGCGCTATACCAATTGCTTTACAAACATTATATTTAATCCTCACTACAACCCTAAAAGTTTTGCTGTTCTCATTTTATAATAGAGAAAATTGAGCCTTAAAATGTGAATGAGCAATTCTTCCAGTAATGATGAGAGCTGAATTAGAACGCTCATTAGTTGGACTTCCAAACCCATGCTTTTCCCCGATTATGAAGGTCTTCAATTGCTTGATGAATCTATCCAAACTTTTCCAGCCTGCAATCTGGACACCTGGCCCATCATTACAAACCTTGTGCTCCAAAAGATGGTGATTAAGGTCACTCACTCTGGAAGCAGCTTGTCTGGGTTCAGGTCATCTCTCCATGGCTCACCACTTCTGCTAGAAGTTACTTAACCTCTCTTCATGTCCACTTTCTCGTAAATTCTGATAATAGCACCCAACTCAGAGAAATGTTGTGAGATTAAATGAGACAATGCCTCTCTTCACATGAATTCTATTTCCTCTGTCAAAAATGGTCTTCCCTCTACTGTCAACTTTTGAAGATGCAATGCAGACTAAACACTAATCCTTTAGTGATTAATTTCATCTCACCATATTTTATGTTTTCTAATTTTGTCTTTATAATCTCACAAATATATTTACAATATGTCACATTATCTTGCTCTCGATTACATATTACCTACTATTCATCTTTTCTTCTTCCTTATATAGTGCTTTTCCTCTTCCCAAAATGATCACAAATTCCCAAAAGATGCAGACATTATTTCCTGTGTGCCTCTCAATAAGAATTAATACTGTGCCAAGCACAAAATATTTCGCCCCCAAGATGAGAACCTCAGATTCACATTTCACAAATTTCTATTTACTAACCATAATATCAGTTATATTTCATTCTTTTTTCTCTTTGCTGTGGTCAAATTCCTCCTCTAGATTCTAACCATCTCCGGCCTAGATCCTATGATCCTAACTATATTACCTGCACCCTTAGTAATTCATTCATTCATTTATGACTGTTAAGAGAAACTGAAGGAGAGCCAGTGTGACTGAAATGGGAGAAGGTGTGAAGACACATAGCAAGATTAAGCATGAAAGGAAGACAGAGCCAGAACAGGCAGGGCCCATCTGTTTTTCTTGTCTTATTTTAAGATAGAGCATAGTGTTCATTCTGGATCTAGAGTAGTCAATCTAAATCCTGACTGTGTAACTGTGGGCTTGTTACTCATTCTCTGTGCCTCAATTTCCTTACCTATAAAATGAGAATTATAATAAAGTTGGTGTGATTATCCAATTCCCTAGGAAACAGATTCTGAGATAGAAGTTTATATAGAGAGTTCTCTTAGGAAAAAAGGAAAGCCAGTTTTAGGAGAGGATGAGGTTGCACTGTGAAATGGTTGCAAAAGAAACTCAGCTGATACCCCAAAAGCTCTGAAACAGGAGTGGCCCCACAGAGATATCCTGAATTGAGGCAAGTAGACCAAACTTCTGTACCCCTAAATTGACCAATCATTGGATGCAGGATATCCCTGGAAAAGTGTGGAACCTTTCTTGGGCAAGTTAACTCCTTTCTGCCAGAGCAATTTCTGCCAAAAGCTCCTTTCTGCCAACAGCAGGATTTAGCTTAAAACTGTCAGCAGACAACACTTCAGGAAGGAAGAGAACAAACAAGTAGCTTAGTCCTGCAGAGGGGAATCTGACAAACCACAACATCCACTACAGCTCGTATAAAGATAAAATGAATTAATATTTATAAATTACTTAGGATGGTATACTGCATGTTTTAGCCTAAGGTAGTGTTAACTATTATATCAGTTTCATTGCCTAGAAGGTCTCTTTGCTTTACCTGAAGGCTTCCTGACTAAAATTTTAAAGAAAGGTTACAGTACTTCTTTTTATTTCAGTGCCCTAAGCAGCTAAACTCTGTAAATATTTATGCATTCATTTGGTTATTTACAGGTTTGCTTCTCCCTATTACATAATGCCTTGGCTTGTTGTACTTTCAAGTGTTTATTTCCATACTGTCTAACACTGCTTACAGCAAATAGAGAACGGTGCCCTCCTAACTAAACATGGTCATCACTAAACACACACTAGAGCATCTGCTGGTTATTTAAAAAGTAAATTAATACAGATAGTCTTGAAGAGAAAGAAGAAATTTTAGAAACAATACCAAACTTAAGGACATACTCAAATGCCATGAGGACTAGAACTTGGCAAATTCCTGAATGGACACCCCTCCAGGTATACACTGAGACTTCTCTGTCCCCTTGGCAATATTCTCAAAACATTGATTTCCTCATCCTGAGCCCTAGATCCCCAATAACTAAAGCTTGGAGACTCTGGGGCCATTACTGCACGAGGTCCGATATAAGCTTGTAGCTACCAAACTTTAAATTTAACAAAAATCGGTAGTATATATCTCTCACCACATATACTGTTATCCGTCAAAATAATACTCCAATTCACAATGAATAAATTACATTAGTGGTCCAATGTTTGTGTGCCCAATGCTTTGAAAGGACAAAATTCAAAAGGTCAGAATTTGGAGTAAGAAAAGCTTTATTGATCAAGAAGGCACTAACCAAGAAGGTGGGAGCCCTAACAGTATCTTAAATCTATCTTAAGAAAGTACAGAGTTCAGGCTTCTTTTATGTCAAAAGAAGGGAAAATGGGTGGGACAAGAGGTGATTGACAGCACAGACATCTGGGCAGCAGCAGGGGTCCGAGAAATTTCTAAATCTCTTTGTTCCCAGTTTGTTGACCCCAGCAGATCTGAGTCCAGTCTTGAGGCTTCTGCAAACCTTTGATAAACAATCATTATTTTGGTACATATTTTCCCCCATCTCCTCAGGAGAGACACCCTCCGGCAAGAGGCTGTTTTTGCAAAAACTTAAGCCGCAAGCAGAATTCCTCTAATTTTTAGTATGTGTATCTGCAGGAACACAGCAGGCTTGAACAAGATGGAGTCAGAGAGGCTGAGCATTTCTCTCTGTTACACCTACTTAATAGTATTACTGAATGTAGTTTTCGATCATCATGAATTTTCTTACTTGATGTTAATAAATGTAACTACTACATATTTTATGGTAAGTAAATATTTCCATACTTAATCACTAGACCTTTTCATTCCTCCTCACCCCCAATACAATATGTCTTTTCCAATCTGAAGGCATCAGAGATAGTAGGTTTTCCCTTAAGGCTAGAGACAATATCTTATTTATCTATGTATTCCTACAGTACCTTTTATACTGTAAAAAAAAGTTAAAAAAATCATTTTCCAAATATTTACTGCATACTTGGTTTATGCCAGACACTGTGCTAAATGTTAGAAATATAATACTGAACTAAACATACACATTCTCTACTGACATGTAGCTTACAAATTAGCAGAAGAAACAAACCATTAAAAATCTGTCATACTTTACGTAAATTATATAAAGGAAAAATACAGGGTGTGATGAGTAATTATTTTAGGGCAAGTTTTTTCAGATTGGGTGAGCAGGAGAGAAGGAGATGCCAGGAAAGGAAGCAGAATTCAAGTTGAGATCAAAAGTTTATGTAGGAATCAGCCAACAAGACTGAAAAGGTAGAAGACCAGGCAGTGAGTATATCATACGTAAGTGAAAGGCAGAATCTTCCACATGACTGTTGGCAGATGGACAGGACTGTTTGCAATTTAAAATGCAAGTCGGAGATAAATGTGATAGAAAGCTTAACATAAAAGTTTTTTAAAACTTGCTTACTTTGAAAACAATTATAAGAAAACACATTTTGGGCTTGACAGTGCAATATTTAAACCTCCATCTTGATAAGTGTTAAAAACACAGGCTGAACAAGATAGTGTTAGCCCTCTAGGAGCCTGCAGCTCAGCCAGAAGGGAAGGTCAACAAACAGTTATCTGAAGAGGGGCAAGTGCTGGGAAAGGGGCTAGTACATGGAGATAAGACAACCCAGAAGAGGCCATTAAATTCGCAGAGGGCCTCCTGACAGGAAGGAGCATATAATTGGAGACCTGCTCTATGGTAACTGCTACAACAGCAGGCCGAGCAAAAAGCTCAGGATCCCTCACGAGGATTAGCTTGCCTGCAAATAGTGGGATACCTGAAAAGCCAGGAGAGGAGCTTTAAAAGAGGACAGAATATGAAGCGGAATTGGAAGGGGTTGAAGAGCATAGGACCATGTAAGCCTTCAAAGCTTTGTTTTTTTTTAAGGAAGTGACCTAAATTGAATTACATTTAAAATTAAATTAACACTTCAAAAAAACAATTCCACACTTTTTAAAAAGTAAATCTAACCGATTCAGTATTATTTCACTTAATTGTTTACAAGTCACTGTTTTTCTCAGCTTGATGACAGTGTGTTTTCTTTACATTTACTCCACTGTTTATGTTTCAGTCACACTTCTTCAGTTTAGCAGACCTCATCTGCCAAATCACAAGAGAGTCAGCTTTACATGTGGACCTTATCCTATGTACCCCACATATTTTTAAAATAATACTAATACTAATAATGGAAACCACACTATCTTGGCATTTCCTGAGTGCTGTGGCTTCGATAGCAGACTCTTTACAATGTCTTGGCACTTTTCATGGCATTTGGGGGCTTTTTTATTATCTCTTCAGACATAACCCTTAGTACTGGCTCTTCCTTAATCAGCTAAACTGTTGAATGGCAAAAGCCTCTTTTCCTAGGGGACCTAGAACATTGTAATGTAATCTTTCTGTCATTCCCAACTAAAGACTGCGTCACCTGACCTCCACAGTCGTCACAGGTGCTGTTTAAGTACTCATTCTGCATACTTGTGAGTTAGAGAGGAACACTGAGTAAAGAAAAAGCATCAAGAGGTAGAGGAAGCAGCAAACCAGAAGGAAGAAGTAAAAAGACTAGAAAAAACTAAAGCAAGAACAGTTTACTACAGAGAATAAAAGAGAACGCTAGAGAACTTGAATGCCTTCTCTTTCATGTAGATTACCTGAATTTCTAAAGTCAGACAAGTTTTACTAGCTATTTCTTCAAAAATTTGGTCACATTTTATGATGATCAGGTATTCTCAAGGAGTTCAAATGTCCTGAAATTTTTAGTAACAACTCAGTTCTAATTACAGTTCCAAATATACTTGTGGACTCAATAAATTTACTCAGTGGGCTTGTTCTAAGAACAAGCCTTTCTCCTAAAGAACTCTATACATTTTACCATAATGAATCAACATATGAGATAAGAAAAAGAAGTAGAAATAGCTCCTATATGCAGGGAAAGTGTCAGAGAAATGTACTCCAATGTCTAAGGTCACACAGCCAATCAAGGACCATGTCAGGACCGGGTGCCATGCATTGCCCTGTGGATTCAACCTACCTCCCTCACTGTATCACAATGGGTTATTAATTTAAATACAGCCAGCCTTTAGACAGAAAAGAAATGTAAGAGGGTTCTTTTATGATGGGTATAATTTTTTTTCTTAAAAAAAAATACCATTTGGAGAATATATCTATTTACCCTTACATAATGAAATGTAGTAAGACATTTATAACATCTCGCTAAGCTTCCTTCTACTAATAGTGAAACACTGAAACACACAGGTGCATTGCACGGTAGAAGAACCATTAGCCTCCACTGGGATGTTTCTTAATATTTGTTTGAAAAGCCACTTTTATTTGGCATCATGCTTTACTTCATGCTTTCAATGGAGCTGCATCTGAGAAGGCAGGGAGTTGATTTACAGAAACTACTGCACATACAACAGATTTCAGCTCTGTGTTTGCCTCTAGTAACTTTTGTATGTCCAAAGCGGGCTCCTGCTTTCTCTAAGCTGTTCTTGAGGAGCCTGAACAATATATGAGCTCCTGACACTCGCAAAGGCTCAGCAGCACCGCCTTGGCTTTCAAATGGAGTCGTTCCCTGAAACCCAAGTGTAGCAAGGGGAAGTAGGGGATCCACTCTCCAGCTGGTGTTAAATATGCAACATGTTATCAGATCCTTTCCCACGGCTGTAATTCTCTCTGCAAAATCCAAATTCTTCAAGATTCAAGATTTCGTGATGAGCAATAATTACTCTATATTTTCTGCAGGGGACATACACACACGAGGAAGGCGGCTCAAAACTGTCCACGGCTTAAGCAATCTCGATGAACTCTTGCTTCTCTGCAACAGTCAAGTCTGCTAATATTTGCCATCGCCTTGTAGCACAACGTGAGAGTATTTTACTTTATAGTATCATTAAATGTAAAAGGGCTAGAAAAGAATCTTTAAAAAAATGTTTCCCAAATGAAGGAAGAGTTTAAAGTGACTTGTTCAGTGTTACCTCAACAAATGGCGACACAACCAAGACTTGAATCCCGGTGTCTTGGCTACAGCCTGGCTCCCATTATATCATATTTCCTACACTGTAAGCTGTGGGAATGCAGGGACCACACCTAGTTTATTTGTCGTTACATATCCAGCTTCTGGCACGGTGCCTAATATATAGCATAGCAGGTGGTAGATGGAGAAAGAAGGAATATTTAATGGTTGAGTACAGAATTTAACCAATATTTTTAGAAGTATGAATTATTTTAGCTTATGTAGCTGGGCCTATGAGGATAAGGTTATGGTGAAAACAGATGCTATCAGACACAAGGACCACAACACACATGGGGAGTAGGTGACCAACTTTGCAGAGAACAACAAAGTTGAGTGGAAATATCAGAAGCTTATAACTTGAAGAAAGCACATCAGGATAGGATGTCTGGCCCCAAAGTGTGGCTCTCTGAAGTCACATGTCTCAAAGAAGTTGTGTGGTTGGAGTACAAAGGGAATGTAACAAACCTAGGACAGAGCAGCCGATATGCTCCTTTTCCTACCAAAAGAGCAGGGAAGCTTTGGGGCATGGGTTCTTCCAGAGCTCTCTGTCCACTTTGGACCCACTCTCCACTCCCATGAGTCTTTTTGGCCTCCTTGAAACATTAGTTCTGCAAGAGACTTATACAGTAATAAACTTGAATCCAATCCCCTGGGCCCTTCTCAGGATGTTACTCAGAGTCCAATTTACATCAAATTCCACTGCAGGGTGTGGAGGGCCGCAGTGCAGGTAGGAGCTCACCTCCTGAGAATTCAGAGTTCCTTCAATGCTCTACCACATTCTGCCAGCCTTGTCTTTGGTGTCACAATGACCATATCCCTCCTTCTCCATCTCTACACCATACCTGTATTTCCACTGTGTTAATAATTTCTTATGCCCCCTCAACAATTCCTTATACAGTCAGCATGGTTCAACCATTTAAATACTAATGTATCTCAAGTATCTATTTTTTGGATCAACATCTGTCCTGAATTTTAACTTCATGTCTTAAAGGTACCTCATAAGCAAAATTTTCAAATCTTAAGGAAAGGCAGTCAATCCTCATTATTCACAGATTTCAAATTGCAATTTTGCCTGCTTACTAAAATTTATTTGTAACCCCAAAATCAATACACATGATATTTTCACGGTAATCCACAGATAAGCGTAGAGTGGAGAAAATTTGAGAGGTAGGATCTATACTTTCCTAGTGAGGTGAAACAGGGCAGTGCTCTGCCTCCCTGATAAAGCTCTCAAATAGGAAACAAGTGTTCTTTCTGCAGTCTATTTAGTGCCACCTTTTTCACATTGTTGTGTTTTGTTGGGGATTTCACTTTTAAAATAAACATCCCAAGCAGACTGCAGAAATGTTGTCTAGTATTCCCAAGCACAAGACCCTACATAGAAAACCCATGTACTGGGTACGCTTTGTTCAGGCATGAGTTATACAGTTAGAGGCTGTGAGTTTCATGTGAATGAATCAACAATATATACTGAATACGGTATCTGTGATGGTTAATTTTGTGTCAACTTTACTGCTCCTTGGGGTGCCCAGATTAAACATTATTTGGGGAGGGGGAGAGGGGGTATTTTCTGATGAGATTAGCATTTGAATCAGTTGGCTCAGTAATGTTGCTTGTCTTCCCCAATGTGGGTGGTCATCATACAATCCTTTGAGGGCCTGAATAGAACAAAAGATGGAAGAACGAAGAATTTGCCACTTTTTCCTCCTGCCTGCTAGATTGAGTTAAGTCTGCTGCCCTTAGACTGGGAGTCACAGCACCATCTGCTCCCTGGGGTCTCTGATCTTCGGACTCAGACTGGAATTATACCACTGACCTTCCTGTATCTCCAGCTTGCAATGGCAAACTGTGAGACTTCTCAGCCTCCATAACCACATGAGCTAATTCCTCATAATAGATTGTGTGTGTGTGTGTGTGTGTGTGTGTGTGTTTTCCCCTATTGGATCTGTTTCTTTGAAGAATGTTGACTAATACAGTGTCCTTAAACAGAAACATATATAAAACAGGAGTTTGTATTAAGTAGTTGATAAAAATGTTGTGACTAAATGTTCATGTGAACCTAAACCTATATTTTTCCATAGAAGCAATTGTTCAAGATTCACTAATTCAGTGTTTATAGTGACTTTACAGAATATATCTACAGTGAATAAAGAGAATTGACTGTAAAATGGGATTAATAATAGTATTTTAAATCATTTTTAATCATTGTCTTATCCACAAGTTCAATTGATGTCCCAGAAACCTGGAAGTTAGCCTTCTCCCTCTCTGTTGTGGGTGAAGAAGGAGTTTTACAGAAAGTAACCTCACAGGGAAATCTGATCATAAATTCCTCACTGGGCAGTTCATGCCCCAGGAATCTCATGTCTTTAGTAAAAAGCTAATCTCTGCCTTAAGCAAGCCCTGTCCACTGTTTCTGTGCATCTAGGTTAACACACCTTGAAATGTCTCTTTCAAAATAACTCACATAATCTTAATTTTCCTTACTTTACTTTCTCTCACCTTCATATAGTCTTCCTTACATTCCTTCCTTAGTCTCAAATGCATAAAGAAAACAGAAAAATTGTTATTCTCAGAGCATATGAGATCTTGCTTCCGAGCAACAGTCGGCAGTTTGGCTCAAAAAAAATCTTATTTAAAAATTTCTACTGATTTGGACTTTCTCACACTGATATCATCCACACCCCATCAATCCTCAGTGTATATACGTTCATTCTCTCCTCCTCAGCCCTACCACATTTTGGATCATCTAGAACCAAAAGGATCACAGTGGGCTCCTAACTTGTCTTTCTACTTTCATCTTTTCCACCTTTTTCTTTCCAGTTCTTGCCCTGCCCATGTGAACTGACTGTGACTCTTCCCTGCTTAAAATCCTAACTTTGAGGTCTCACCACACCTGAAACCACACCTTAACTCCAAATTCCAGAGGAGGCCTTGAAGCTTCTGTGATAAACTGTTGGAGTTCTCTACATTTGTCACACTCCCCACCTCTCCTCGTTTGCATATGTTGATCTCCCTGCCTAGGTTGCCTTTGTTACCTTTTCAAGTTTGTAAAAACCCATTTATCTTTTGAAACTCAACTCTAATGGCACCTCCAACTTCTCTGCTCCAAATACAGGAAGAGGCAAGATTTCTTAGCTCAGGGCTACCTCTGCATCTGATACAGATTATTCTAACTTTCTTAATCATCTTCAATAGTAATTCTTTTAGATTTTCCTATTCCTTTGCCCTACTACACTGAGCTCCTTGAGGACAGGAGCTCTTTTCATGTTTGATTCTATAGGCATTCAATAAGTAATGATGAAAATGAATGGGTGAATAATTGACATTATTCCCACGACCTCATTTTGGCTTACTCTCTTATATTATGTGAATCTCCTCTTGATCTCAGCTTTCTACCTGATTAAAGCAATTATGATTTGGTAACTACCCACTCAGAGAAGGAGCAGAGGTTTCTAGGCAAAACTGTAACTGCCAGGTGTTGACTATTTTAAAGCTTATGGCTGGAACCAGAAAAATACCTAGTCTCTTGCCTAACCTTTGTTTTGGCCTGAAAACCCCTCTCTTTAAGGTCTAATTTTTTCCTTTTCTAAAATGTCTTTCCAGCAACTCGCCCATCAACCCCAACTTTTGACCATCTCATGTCCTAAGCTCCTTGAGAGATTCTTAGCACATACTATCTGGTACTTTTAGTTATCCTTCTATGTCTCTTGACCTGTTTCTAGAGCAATAATGGAAGAGCAATAATGGAGAGCAAGTGTCGTTGCATGGCTGGCACACAGCAGGTGGGAAACAGATGTTTGCTAAATAAGTGAACCTCGGTAACTCCATGAAGTATGTGTTATACTAGCATTGGAGTAGTACATCATAACGATTGAGAACTAATACATTGTTGATCCAATGGCCTGGGTTGTAGTCCTGATCAAGTTGTTCAATGGCTTTGTGCCTCGGCTTTGTAAAATGGGATTAATAATAGTATATACCTCATAGGTCTGTAAAATGGGATTAATAATAGTATATACCTCATAGGTCTTTGCCATGATTAAAAGAGATAATGCATATTAATCACTTAGCATGTTCCTTGGCACAACACCTAGCCCATGGTGCATACTCAATAAGGAGTTGGCTATTATGAATCTATTTTGTATAGATGAGAAAATCAGTGCTAAAGAGTAAGTTATCCACAATCACTGAGGGAGAAGTTGAGAGGTAGATTTGAAGTAGTAGAAAGTTAAGGTTTCAAGATGGTAAAAAGACAACTGAATTGGGAAAAACAAGGACATGCTGACTCCAAGGCAAGAGTCTCAGAGATAGCCCTGTTGGATCTTATCTGTACTACTGGGGAATGTACATAGATAGAGGCCTGAATGTGCAAGGCTTAGGGCTAAAGGATAAGCATTACAAAAGAAGGAATGCACATTCTAGAACAGGGAGGGTCCAAGGAGATATTGGCTTAGATAAGGCACACAGGGCTAAAGACAGAGGCCAATAAGGGCTAGAAAGGAATTCAAAAGTATGGCAAACTAGGGATAGAAGACAGCAAAAAGTAGCCTCCACAAGTGAGCCCCTATAAAATAGCTAAACTCAACAGGAGAGCTCATGTCAAAGGAGTGTCTGGAATGAACTGTGAATACTTTAACCTAGGAAAGGAGACTGCATGTGTGGTGTTTCTCAGTCGTGCTTGGTTTGTTCACCCAAGTTATCTTCCCCTTGAGTAAGAATCAGTTGTGTGCTCAGGGTCTGTGATACTTTTAGTAGTCCACAAAAATGTTTTCATTTTTCTTTCTTTAAAAATCAGAAGGGGGGGAAAGGGCAAAATAATGATGAATACAGAAAAACAAATCCAGACTGGATGATATTTACCTTTAGACCAACACATTCATAAAATATGATAATTAATATGGAGGAAGGAGTCCTTGAAGGCAAAAGTCCTCAGTTGAGTGAGTGAACTGCTTTCCAGAAAAAGCACAAAAGTCATAATGCAGCCCTGCCAATCATGTGAGCTGGAATCAGTGAACAAGAAAAAGGCTGGGAAGAAGTAGAGGAAGTCCAGAACACTAGGGCCCGCCCCTATGTTAGGAGAAGAAATATTTGTCTTTTGGATGAGGACAAAGAAGGTCCCATATCCTGCCACTTGCTCACCCCCATCCCCACCCTAGCAACAAAGTAACTCATAGAACACTCCTGTCCCACCACATTAATTACACCTATGAGACCCATTCGCTCATTTTCATGCAACATCAAAGATCACCCAAACACTTTCTCACCTTCATTTGTATCTTTTGCTCAAGCTCCTCCTCACTTTTAGGCTGTACAATAGCTGGCCCATTGATGGTGCCTCAAAATGTTTAAAAAGTGACAGTGTCGATCTCCCCTATACTTTCAGCTCTTGAATCCAAACTTTAGAAGAATGGCATTTCCATACTGCATGCTATCACCCATGATATTAGGATCAATTAAGAGCAGCTCTCATCGGTGAAATATTTTAAATGAGTAAGAAAGAAAGGGGTTATTTCTTCCTTATTTTGCACTGAAGACAGTCCATTTGGGGTTTACAAATACACTCTATCAAATCCCTCTGAGCAAGTAGTCCAGAGTGTTCCCCACACAACCCTGCACCACGAGAGAATGAATAAATGAATATCTAACAGAGCACAAACAATACCCACGAGATAATCGGCATTCTGAAAGTGTCTGAAGATATCATGTATGATAGACACCAAAGAGTGACCCTCTGTTTTACCCCTGAATTACTGGTTGGCAGAAATGGCTGAGCAACACATACAGATCTGAGGAGGACACAACAGATAAACTCAGAAAACAGGGTCTGCATGATCAGTCGATGTCAGAAATGATACTTTTCTGTCCCCCACCCCCTTCTGATTTATGCAGACACAGTTTCTGGTTTCCTTTGTTTTTCAATCCCAATATGTTCCAGCTCCAGTTCTTTACCACAAATGGCCACACTGTTTACTAAAGGCCAGTATGTCAGCTGTTGAAGGAAGAAGGCCACCTCCAGAGGCCCAATTCTCAACCCCTCCGATGGCTCTTAGGGCTCCAGCCTCCTAGGAAGTAAATAAAGATTGCCGAAGGTTGATCTCCAGATCGAGTTTCCTCAAGGCCGCTGGCAGCAGCCTTGCCATCAGCAGAAGGGGACACTGAGGGACGATCCCCCAATACCCACACTGAAAATATTTATTCTGATCCATGAACACCAGCCCAACTATGAGAATGCTCCCATAAGCAAGGTTTGCTTTAGTAGAAACATAAGTATTATGCATTGCAGTCGATTATAAATTGGTTGTAATTTTCTCCTGACACTTTCTGAATTAAACTAGTTAGTATACAAAAAATAATAATAATAATAATAGTAAATGCCACAAAGCAAAAAGCAAACTCGGTGTCTGAAGGTTAATGATTGCTCATGAAAGCCACAGAAATAAATTATCTGCCTAGGGACACTGTCACATGATCAGCACAAAAGCTGCAACAGCCAAAAATGTTTATGTAAAGGAAAAAAACACTGTCAGCGTCACAGAACCCTTCCCCCACAGCTAAATTCGAGTCCTGAGCCAGCCAGCTGCTCCTGACTGCTTACATTAAACTAATTTGTGCTGCTACATTGCAGCTGCTTAATTTTTAGTCTGAACTTTATCACCAATAAGTGTTACAATAACAAGCGATATGATGGTATCTCCGAAGAAATATCCATCAGCCCCCAAACAATGACAGCTTCACAAGAGTAGATTGCAGAAAAACAAATTTAAAAGAAGAAAATTACCCCCACACTGCCTCTTTAAAGGGGGGAGGGGCGAACTTTTAGTGGGAAAGGCTTTAAAACGCTGCTTTGTTCTGAAGGCCATTCTGAAATGAAGAAGGGGGATGATTGAAAAGGTTAGCGAGCAGGGGAGGAGTGAACAAGTAAGATGTGCCTTTGCGAAGAGAGGTTGATTTGCAAGGTGAGAGGCTTAAAGGGAGAAGGCCATTTCGCTACAACAATGCAAGCCACACTGTTTTTCTTGCTCACTGCACCCCAAAATGTTACGCAAACCCAACTACAGCTTGAGCAGTAATTCCCAAGTTGCTCTAAACATTATCCTTGTCCAGCCGGGCACAGGAGCTCACAATATTACTTCTCATTCCCCAGGTTTTCCAGTTATTTTCCTAGCCCAGTGTAAATGCAGAAACTCTTCTTCGGGCCGAAAAAGACACTGACCTGAACTGCTGTAAATTCCTGCCAAATATGCAGGCACTGTTTTTGCTACATTTTGGAATTTGGCTTAGATCTGTATGTCAGGCATTATTTGTACTCGGAACTAGACTCGAGATCTCACAACTTAAAAAATAAATGATTAAAAAAAGCATTAGGAATGCACTGAAACTTTTCCATTATTAATTAATCTGAATATGCCAAATGTTTTTAGTTGAGATATCTCATTACACTCTCCTGTTTACTGCGGGAGGGACAATTCAACTTCACTCTGCTCAGTAATTGCAAAAACAATTCCTTTGAAAGCAGGGGAAGAACACTTATGTCAGCTATTTACAGCATTTTTTAAATTCTGTGGTTTTCAGAATTAAAGTTCAAAGTGAGTGTTACTAATGTTGAGTAATAAAGTAGTTTTTCTGGCACAAAGATATCCTAAATTTAAAAAGATAATTTAGGGAATAATTTTTTAAGAGTGGGAAGGGGGTGGGTGAGGAAAAATATAGACCTACCCTTGTTTCTTCACTTGACACCTTTGGCCCTCATGGTCCCAGCCCAGGTCCTAGAAGTGTTTTCTTTTTTTCAGACAGCTGGTAAATCATGCTACAGGACAGACTCAGAATGCCAGGGGGCAGGGCCCTGTTTCCATGGGTTTCTGTCGATGACCCTCCACTATAGCATGACAACTGTGTTTGTGAGAGTTCTGTACGGGATGATCCCAGGGGATGCGAATGAGAAGTCTGTCCCTGGAGCCCATCAGGATTGCTCTGCCCCTGTGCCAAGTGGGTCACTATTGCACAACACAAGGCTTTCTCTCCACCCATGGCTCTGTGGGATGCTTCCATCGGCTGATGGCAAGTCTTTAAGACTGCTGGGAACTAAGACAAAAGCATCCTGGGGCCTGGAGGTGTGGCAGGGTGTAACTTGAATGAGGGCAACTTTTTAAAAGTCACCTAACTATAGGCAGGCAAAAAAGGATTCAAGATGGAAGGACAACAGAAGGGAGGATCCCTGACAGGCAACGCTTTTCTTAATGTCAAAATTGGCAACTTCATTTGGCTGCTTTTGAACAGACTGAAAGATCTTCTCCTTGCAGTCAGAAGCCAGATCCTGTCAAAACTTCCATTGTGAAATGAGGGATTAATTCAATGGAATGTATCAGTCTACCTTAGCTATCTGTTTTTTCAGACCTGGACTAAACAGGTCTAACTGGGACACTTGAAGGCTTATGAGTAAGTTCACGCAATTGGTGGGAAAGGTAGGTATAAAGACCTGGGTGCTGGTGTGTGTGTGTGAACACAAGCACAGGTAGAGAGCATACATTTGAGAGCAGCAGAAGCAGTAGGTATAATGATATTCTTCTCTCTCATGAAAGCCTCGCCATGTCAGAAAGAATTTGCTACTAGCCAGAAACGATCTCACAGAATTGAGCAATTTGAATTAGCTGTTTTCTTAAAAAATCTCCAGAACGAATTCTTTTAAATGTCGTGTTTTCCATACTTGTAGACTTTGCAAATCCTGAATTAGGATCATAATTCAGGAACACAGTTATTTCCCCCTCTGTGAGCCCTGTTGATGGCAAGGCCCTAAAGTCACAGGTTCCCTTGACACGGCTCTGAACCTTATTTTGCTTTTTAGCTAGAAATTATGCCTTCTGGCTTCTAATTGTCAGAAAGGTGGAAACAGTTAACGAGGTGTATTGTAATTTCCAATTCACAGCATTAAAACACTTATATTCATAGGCTTGAAATGTATCATTTTTCACAAAGACAGTGTGTAAAGTAATATATAAAGGAGTACAAATTCTGTTTCACACTTTTGTCACCATGTGAGAGCATAGGCCAATATAAAGTGACAAAAGTCAGATATATAACTATTCTTTCTTAGTTTATAAATGACAAATAACATGTAAAATTAAAGCCACTATTACTATCAATATTTCATATAAGTAGATTATAAAATATATTTCTCCTAACATCAACTATGGTTATATAGATCATCAAAAAAGATGATATACATAAAAGTGTTTTGCAAACTGTGAATGCTATTTAAACATAAGAAATATTAATATTATTAAATTTGTCCATAAATTTTAACTATAATCAATTTTAACTTTTATTTCCAACATAGGTAAAGAAAGGTATATTTACCAGGCAGAATATTCCAGGAAACAGGAGTAAAAAACAAGGGTCTTATCACAATTGTAAACTCAACTAGAATTTATTATGTGTTTACTGTGTGTACACTGAGGGGGTTATATGATGTCATGTGACTTAAGAGACACTTTGAATTTCTTCCCACTCAAAATATGTATCTTCACTAATGTAAAATTTCCCCTCATTCAAATATCAAGAGGTTAGACAACAAAACAAGAGTAACTCTCAAATCCCTGAATTGGCATGCAACTTGTCCATAGTCAGAGCAGACCTGTCCATTAGGCACACGTGGCTCCATTTATAGAGTCCACAATACTTTTAGATACTTATAAAAACATTTTAATTTCTTTTAAAATCATAAAAAATTGGAAACTTTTAAGTCAACGAATATATATATATACACACATATATATATACACACACATATATATGTACACATTCATTTTTGTAACAGCATAATCATAAAGTGTAATTTTTAATATTTTTTCATGGAATAAAGAGCTCATGAAGGCAAAACATGCCTGTATAATTTTCCTCTTGCTGTTATAACAAATTATAACAAATTTGATGACATTATTGTTTTATCTAGTGATCAGAAGTCTGAAACTGGTCTTATAGGGCTAGAATCAAAGTGTCACAGGATTTCTGTGTACTGTACTGTTTGTAGGAGGGATATGGGGAATCCTCTCACCTACCCATGAATACACACTGATGCCATTCAGCCATTCACTTTAGAATAAATTCTCTCAAGTCAATGCTAATGGGAACAGGCAAACGGAACAAGATTGTCATGATACCTCCACTCAGTTAATTGGAAGTTTTCCATAGACAGAATGTTGTTTCAAACCTGGTTCTCTGAGGTGACAGACGAATGATTTTAAGATGACCATTCAGAATCTGATGGACTCATTTTCAGGATTGGGATTATAATTACAAAAAGAATGCTGACAGTACCTATTCCTGGAAGTTTAACAGACAGGATAGTGATGTTTATAAAACAAATTTAAGTGCATGATCCAACAGATTTCATCCCACTGGGGAAGATTATTGAGCCAACAGGACCGCTACTTTCTGTACTACAATGGACGTTTCTCTCCATAATAGTATGTTGATGATTCACATCTCCTCATTTTCTTTTTACAAACCCAGAAAAAGCCCCAGAGATGCCAAGTTCTTACATATTTCATGCTTGACACAGAGATACACAATTGTAGTCTCCAGTTTAAACTTAAACAATGTTCTGGGAAACTTTTGTGATTGAGGTTCTAATTTCAACTCCCTTGTAATCCATTCCTCTGTATTCCCACCTATAAAATGGATATAGTAATTATAAATCAAGTCATGAAATTATTTATGGGAATAAACACTGATGGGATTGTATAGCACTTTACACATATAAAATTCTAAATAGTCCAAGCAATAAAAATTAACATTTCCCGGTGACATCTCCATGAAAACCATTTTCTTCTGAACAAGTAAAAACTTTCCACAGAATGAGTAACCTACCGTACTCTATAGATAGACAGGAAATATAAACTTGATAGAAAATAAAGAAATGTAACTAAATCTGAATCTGAAAATTGGAATTTTATCACAATTTCAATACATCCAACAGTCTTTCATTGTTGTTGTTGTTACTTCATACTGTTTTGTTTTCCATCACAAAAACAAAATAGAAAACTATTTTATAGAAAGGTCTACCAAATACTTTCTAAATCTTTTGGTGAAAGGTTTTCAAAATGCCCCTCCAAGAGAAAAACTCTTTGAAGTATTTTTACTGTCACTTGATCACTAGAGATTTTGATTATCCAAATTATTTTTAAAATTTCTTTGTTCTCTAAAGTCTGATAATAAGAAGTATAATTGTAGGAAACAGATTGATAAGTAAGAGAAAATGAACAAATAACAATGTAAAATACATGTGGAATTCCTGACTGGGGATGACTGAATGGGGAGAGGGTGGTTAAAATGAAAGTTAACAACTGAAAGCTGCCACAGTTTTATTTTTAAGGGAAGAAAATAATTACCATTGATGTGTAATTTGTATAAGGACGAGTTTTAAATAAAGTGACAGAGCAAAGTCAGGAAGGTCAGGGTGTTAAGTATGAGTTCTGCAGAGAAATTATATAATTAAATTTTGGAAAGAAAACCTAGGTGAACTAGAATAATGACATCCTGAACACTGTTTGGCCACAAACAGTAAAACTTTCTCCCTTTGTAATGCCCTTTACTTCATCTCTGCAAGATAGGATGGGGAACAGAGTGAACTCTGAGCATCAGAGACCTACATCCAACCTGCACCAGCAAAGAGGAAAGAAACCACGAATGTGGGATATCTTTTTTCAAAATATTTGTTGACAGTCTCTAGATTTTTTTCTTCTATTTTGCTACTGTACTTGCCCAACTGTGCTAGGGTGTTATGCTATTTTAGACATGAGTTAACAGGTCTCTTACACACACACACATTTCCACATTCCAATGAGACCTATTATATTCTTTTCCTCCCTCCCCTCCCCTGCCCCCCACCATGCCACTCTCTCCTTCCCCACCCACACAGTGCCCTCTCCCTCCACTTATTATTCCTTGTTATTTAACACTTCCCGATGACTGAATGTTTCCAAGGCCACACAAAACCCACAGGACTGAGAATGGTTTCCTACCACGTGACATGGTTGATTCTGCAAAATGAAATTGCTGCAGACAGACAGCACGTAAAAGGGAACAAATGGCAAGGAAAAGGAAGAGTTTTGACTCAGCTGATAATTAGGTGAGTGGTAGAAATAGGCCACAAGAGATCTTGCAGCCCTTGCTGTTCACCCTGAGATTTGCAGCCCAGCAGCATCAGCTGGGATCTTGTCAGAAATTCAAAACTCTGGGCCCACTCTAAATCAGACCTACTGAACCAGAATCTGCATTTTAGCAAAATCCCTAGAAAAATCAGAGGCACAATGAGGACAGAGAATACTGTGTCAGCTTTCTACAGCCGGGAAACTAAAGAAAGTTGTCAATAATTTAAACATTTATATCCAATAGGGGGAAAAATTATAACTTCCTTTGAGAGCATATTTCAAGAACTATTAGCCTTAGGAATCAAGATGCAATTACACAGCTCCTCAGTCCTTCTTTTATTACTTTCTCATAATTTACTAGGATTTTCTTTGCTCTACATGCAGATTCTCTTTCTCCCAATATTTTCATGTCAATGTAAGAAAACTACTATCTAAAATGTGGACTTTGGACAGAAACCCAAGACCTGCATACCCTCTACCCAGCCAGATGTTTGATGCTGTTTTGGGCACTCCAACCTCCACAGCCCAATGAAAAGTACTCTTGGAGGAGGGGAGAGTCAGAGCCATGTTATCCCTCCCAGAACATTTTCATTTGACTCAAAAAAAAAATTACTGAATATATAGTATTTGATAAAGGAGATAGACATTTATTTTTTTTTCCATTTTATGCTAAGTTTGACTTGAGGACATTCAGGAACCCCTATATCATGTCTCACAGCTATCAATTATCTTCATAAGGCAAGTCCTACACTCACTACAGATAAGAAGGGTAGGGTGTTTTTTTTTTTTTGAGGTGGGCAGTGTTCTTTCTTTCTTTCTTTCTTTCTTTCTTTCTTTCTTTCTTTTTGCCATAACTTGGGGTTTTATTGGAAAATGCCTTCTAGAACTTAGAAGTGATGGAAAATAACAAGTGAATAATCAAGGCAGAGTTGTGCAGTCACCTTAAAGAAGGGGAGAACTGCTCTATGGCAAGAATAGTCAATATGAAGAGGGGTTCATTACCATGGAAACCTGTTAAAGGAAGAGTCCCAGAGACAACCAGTGGCAGTAAGCACTTTGGTGAAGGCACTCTCCATGATTAGAATTTGAGTTTGAGCATTTTCTGTCCCACTAAAAATTCATCCCTATGGTGGAAATAGATTTTGAACATGTGATCACAGACATTTTTGGTCCCACTTATGGCTTGGATGTTGTAAGCTAACTTAACTTGATGCTGCTACTCAACCAAATTATCTAAATTCTACTTTTCAGATTCCATCCTACAGAAAAAATAAATAAAGATTTGACTTTCCTTAAAGCATGATTACAGAAAGGAAAAGTCTAATTAATCATGTGAATTCTTCTATTCTGGTTCTTAATACCATAGCTGCTCACAATGAATGAATGGTCTGACTTTCTAAATTACAAATCAATCTAAAACCTGAGATAATATCAGTTTCCCCTTGAGAAAGGGCACTCTGTCAAGATGATGACAAATCATCTATCTGGGCCTACAAGCCTTGGAGCTAAAGACGGACCAAGGTAATGGCTGTTCTAGTAGGATCTAGTAAGCTTGTCAAGTAAGAGACAGTCCTGGGCCCTTATCCTTTGGTAACCACATTATTGTTAACATAAGATTATAATTGATCACTAAGGTCTATAGTCCATGAAACTTCTAGAACCTTTTAGAAATATTTGTTCCTCATATGGTGCTAGGAATACCATGTGGATATTAAAAGGCAATTGTAAAGCCATCGAGGAAGGGTCATCTATCTATTTTTCAACAAATATTTTCTTGTGTTTCTCCCATGTGCCCGGCACTGTGAGTAATGCTGGGAATACTTTGAATTGAGAAACAGACTAACAAGAATCTACAGTGTGATGTGTTAGTGCCATAATAAAAGAATGTAAGAAATGTAGCGTGCACAGCAGAAGAGGTACCCACGTCTTCCTGAGGGGTCAAGGCAGTGTTCTAAATGAAAGTTGTATTTAAGCTGAAACTTGAAGGGTAAGAAAGATTTGGCCAAGTAAGGGATTTGGCTGAAGCTATAAAGCAGTTAACACTGAATGAATGACAAGGAGAAGGAACAACTATGACTGTGGGTAACTAAAGATAAGAACAGATCCCGTAGCCTTGCTACTGAAGTGAGCTCTATAAAGTAGCAGCATCAGCTGAGCTCTTATTAGAAATACAGAATTTCAGGCCCCATCTGAATCAGATCTTCTGAATCAGATTCCACATTTGGACATGTTTGGAGAACTGTATGTATTCCCATAGTAGAAAGTGAGCTTAAAAAGCAGTGCAGGGTTAGTTCACAAAGGGTCATATTTGCCATACAAAAGAATAACTTTAAGAACTTGAAACTGGAGAAATACTTGATTTGCATATTCAATGTGTCTGTAATCATAGGATGGAGAATGGATTGGATCTGAGTTCACAAGTACAAGCCAAAAAAAAAAAAATCTAAATTAAGGAGGAGCAGTGGAAGAGAGAGAAACATAGGAAAGCTTTGAAGAAGCAGACAAAACAAGAACTGATGAGTGATGTGTCTGAGAAATGTGGTTCCCAAGTTCGTGACTTGGATATCTAATTGGATGATGATGATGCTGTTCACATAGATGAAGACAACGAGAGGGAAAGTAGGTTTGAGGGGTCCAAACAATCTCTTCCAGGCATATGGATTATGAGGAGTTCTGGGCACAAGAATGCAGAAATATCTACTAGGAATTATATATTTGAACCTGAGCTAAAGAGATATAGAAATGTGGATTTAGAAATTATCAACAAAGGGAATTACTGACTCCAAAAACAGAGAGATTATTTTCCAAGGAGGTTATGTAGAGTGAGAAGACAATCCTTCACCTGCTTATTTCTCCACAAAGTCTTCTCCTCCTATTCCCACCACAAAATTTCCAGGTCATTGTTGCCATTACTGGGGATGAGCAAGGTCTGGGTTCTGAAATTTTTTGTAACACCCCTAATTATCTCTAAAAAATTTCTGTCCAAAACCCCACTTCATTATGGTTCTACCTTGAATTGGATGATTTTACATGAGTCTGATTTTTAAATGCATACTAATAATTTCTGAAAATTCACATGTTTCCCATTTTAAGAAGTATATGGGCATTTTACAAGATTGTTTATCTAATGCCTAAACTTAGAACCATACACCGAAAGATTTGTAAGTCCCTGCAATTTACAGTGTCACAGCCCACCAATAACAAGCATTCTTGGGAAACAGATGAATTTTATGTTTATTCTCTACTATAGTACTAGATGGAAAGCTACCAGGAACCCCTCAAATAAAGGCTTGTTAAAACCAGGAATGAAGTGATATGATGTATGGGATTATCTTTAAAATAATACAGTGGAGTTCAAGGAGAGAGGAAAGGGAATATATATATGAAAACAAGACTAATCGTGAGTAGGTAAAGCTGGGTGAATAACACTTGGAGTTACTCTTGAATATGCTTAAAACTTCTATAATAAAAAGTTTTTGTAAAAATTACAAGCGATGACAATCAAAACTTGGACTGAACTTCATGCTCTAAACCAATCAGATTTCCAAGGACAGGGCAGGACACAGTTTTATCTTTGGATTTGCCAATAGTTTCAAACTATCTCTCTTTGCTTAAGGCATTTTTGTCATTCCAATTAATCCAACATCATTCAACACATTCATTAACATTGTACTTACTACATCTTCCAAATCATAATTAATAGAAATAAGACCAAGTATTTCATGGTGATATAAATCACTGGAATAATCTTCTCAATTATATAGTTGATGAAAGCAATAAATAAGAATAATTCTGCAAATTTACCTCAAGATGATCCTCAAAAGATCCATAAGGTGAATTCATTTAATTTAAATTCCTACATAGCACATTAAAATATCTTCAATATTTCAAAATCCAAAGATAAAAAGAGAAAATATAATGGTAGTTATGTCTAATTTGGCATTTAATTTGGGGCAGGGGGAAATTTTTCATGAGATAGGCTTATAAAAATGGGCTCAAAGTCTTTCTCTTAGTTTGCCATTGAAAAATATATCAGAAAATAATATTTCTTAAAACATTGAATTTTTTGTCACAATTACAAAAATTCCTAACATCAAGTAAGCAAAAAAAAAAAATGTATTTATTTTTGATGTCGTATACACCATTAAAAAATATAGAAATAGGGAATTACTAAGGTGATTGGCAATGTTATCTATTGCTGTAAATAGGATTCCTAAGTCTAAAAAAGTCAAGAAATAATTAATGCTGTTCTTCAATTCACACTGATATTCTTACCCAAATATATCTGAATATATGTTGTATAAAATAATTAATATGATTAAATATATCTAAAAAATTTTGTCTAGAACTTGACTATTATATGAGTAGAATATTTTTTCCCATCATTATATCATTTGTTCAGGTCATTTGCCTGTTTGCTTTTAGAACCAATCCTGATTCTTCCCTCAATCTACACTATTCCAGGGGACAAATTCAGTAAACTACAATTTCCAGGGTCCCTTTCACTGACTTCCTGTTAGGTTTAATCAATGGGAGATTTGAGGGTGGGGAGCAAAGAGAAGCCAGAGTATTTTCCCCCTCCTTCTACTTTGAGTAGTGACTGTGTCTCTTAAGTAGACCACTTTTCATCAGAAAGCCTCACCCTTTATGATTCTAGACCCCAATGGGTAGTCCCTCGCTTTGTGACTCTGGGCAGTCCCAGTTCCTACCCAGTGCTGCTGGCCATAGGGCCTGGGTAACACTATTTTCTGCCTTGACTCCTCCAGCTCTAAACATGATAGAAGCTTCCTGCTATTGTTAGTCTCTGGGTTGCTTTCCTCCCCCAGTCTGACTTTTAAGCTTTCCCAACACCTTTGTAATTATTTCTCCATAAGAAATGTGTTCACTGAAATATATCTGGTTTAGGCTCTGTTTTTCTGACTGGACTCTGACTAATATACTTTTCATCTTTAATTTTGCAATTTTATGGTCTTTTTTCTAATGTCATTATGTGTGTTGGCATAATTTTTACCCTTACGAAATGATTCTATTTGTTGTTTATGATCAACTGCTTCCTAAATAGTTACAAGTGTTCTTACCAGCAATTCTATTATTTTGCTGCATACTGATGAAAGATTGTTTCCAGACATTTGGAACAGATTTCTATTTTTTTAAAGTGATATCAATGTTGTACTGTTTTGCCCAGAAGGTCAGTCTGTAATAATATGTAATAGTAATTACATATTAATTTTGTACCACATATGGAATATGAAAAATAGATCTGTAAAATATGAGCCCTCTCTGAAAAAAAGACTTACTACCTTTCTATAGACCATTGAACTTATTGATTGAAAAAGACTATGGAATATTAGCAATACATGTTTGTATGACAACATAAGTATCTACTTATTTGTAGAATAGGTGCACTCCTAAAAAGTTAAATGTAAATCAAGCCAAATATCATTGTTAAATAATGTAAAATGTAAACAACGTAGAGGTTTATAAATTAAAAATCCACCATTCTACCTACTTTCCCCTTCAGTTCTCTCCCAGCTTTGCTAATTATATTCCCCAGAGATGGGTATTGTTAACAATTTGGTGTGTGTTCTTCCAGATACTGTTCAATTCATATATTAATTAATTCATTATTCAACAACTATTTATAAGCATCTACGATAGGCCAGGAACTTTGTAGGTACAAAAGATATAGCAGTGGACAAAAGGGACCAAGCTCTTACATGAAGCATATATTCTAGTGGGGAGACAAGACAAGCAAATAAACGCATGAATACACAGCATGCAGGTGGAAATAGAGGATAAGAAGGAAAGCGAACAGGGAAGAGGGAAGCAACAATCTTTCCACTTTAGTGTCTTCTCGAGAGTATGTTGCTCTACAGATTTTAGAGGGTTATCTTTTCATACAAATGATTAATGGTTGACAACCACATCTCTCTTAGAGTAGAAAGATGATCTAGACAATCTCTTGAGTTTCCTTTCTGCCCTATCATTTTGCTATCAACAACTTCATAATTAACCACATAATTTACAACTCTATTTTAACAATTTCTTCAAAATTTAATATTTAATAAAATTCTAACAGGTCCATGGTCCTTCTTTTCTCATTCATATTCTATTCTAACAAACGGATTCTTTCTCTATTCCCTGGGCCACCAGCCACAAAAATTACTGACTTAGGTCACATAGACATTCAAGGTAGAAATAAATCAATAATATGTTTATGCTGGAAAAGCAAAGCAACTTGTTTGACAGTTTCACAACACCCTTCTTGATTCTCAGCGTAACTGACACACCCAGAACTTCCTGCAGAAACCTCCTGATACATTGAATGTTAAGCACCACCACAGCCTAGTCATAAATTACTGGACAGAATTCAGCTCCTGAGTCAAGGGCAAGTGGTTTAAGACTGGCCATGAGCTCATGAGGGACCAAGACCAAACCTCTGTCCTAAACCAGGGGCCTTAAACCAGGTCCCATTGGGTACTATCTCAGGAGGAATGAGGAATGTAAACTGATGCTTACAACTATGTCAGCAAACATAGAGCACTATGGAAACAAATGTGAAGTAGGTGTCATGAAACAATGGAAACAGGGTATAATAAGAAGGGATGTGCAATCAAGAATAAATATGGAGAGAGAATTGAATGATGGAGAAAAAGAAGGCAGAGGCGTGCTGTCTCCAGAACAGTCTCTTCTAAGAGATATCGCTGACTCACCAGGTATCCTGCTAGCCTCCTTGGAGTATCACTATATCACAAATGCCAGGAACTTTCTGGTCTGTGTGTAAACTAAAATGTCTTGGCTCCTCCTTACTTCTCCAGGGTTTATTCTTACTTAAAACCCTATTAACTGAAGTCATCTCGTAGCAATAAAGCAGGATTAAAACTGCATTTAAGGAAGTTTGCCAACATCGTTTATACAACAAGATGACACTCTCTGCCTGACTAGTGAGGTCAGTTATCAATAACACATTCCAAAGGTCCATTAAATGCAGAGAAGTTGGGAAAACTTCAATGGCATGGCCCACAGGAACATTATGACCCAAGGAAAGTGAAATACATAAATACTAATTCCCTAGATAAAGTTTTACAGGAAGTTTAACACAAAGAATTACATCATGGCAATACAGTCATGATGAAAAGCACAGAATGCAGACCTACACTTCCAAGGTTCAGTTCCCAGTTCCTCAGATTAAAAGCTGTTTAACCCTGAGTAAGTCACTTTCATCTTTCTACACTTCAAATTTTTCACTCATAAAATAGAATTATTAACAGTTTACTTGTCACAGAATAATGAAGATTAAATGAGTTAATACATGTAAAATGTTTACTATTATTATTTGTAACTTATAATAGTGGAAAAGATGGAGTATACAAACAATGAGAATGATAAAAAGAAAATCAATATTTCAATTATATATTTATCTTTTATACTTGCACTACTATTTTAAGGTACATAAAGTCTTCCCCACAAGGCTGTAAGATCTGGAAATTCGGAGACCAAGTTTAGATTGTATATCATTTAGAAACTATCACAGTTTCTAGCACATAAGAGATGCTCAAAAATATTTGTTAAATTAATAAATGGATACTCTAAGCCCATATTTATCCTATTATAAATACACTCAATTAATAGTCCCCATTATTTCATTTTTATTTTTCCAATATAGGTTTTATCTATTTACCTTTCTGCTTCATTGATCTGACATGTAAGTTTTCTCAGTAATAGTGTAAGGGGTTCCAACTTGCTGTGACCTTACTTAATAAAGCACTTCTCTCAGAATTTTTTTCTATATATTCTTTAAGTTCAAACAATTTATTGCATCTATTCTTCATTCTGGATTCTGCCAAAAGTAGACTATGGAAACCCTGAAACACTCAGTACCCACTCACCCTCCAACCCCCCATAGATGGCCTCTGAATCTGTTCTAATTAATTCACCATGACCTGCATGTGCACAAGAGTAGTGCTGGAATTCCTCATGGCAACCTAAGATCTTTTTTTTTTCTTTTTTTTTTTTTTTTTTTTTTTTTTTGCCACATTCTTTGCCCTGACTCTAAGAGAAAGCCAACTATCTCTCCTCTGGCCTGTGCCACAGATGTCTTCCACACTAATACCATCTGTGATCCTGATGGAAATGATAGTTAAAATTTGTTGCATCTGTTATTGGACCTATCTTTGTAGTAAGAGTAATGAAATTTGTCTTCCAAACTAATTTATCTTTATGCATAAGGTTCAAAATAACCTGTGGTTAAAGCACTAAAGGTAGAAATAACTGGGAGATACAAAATATGGGGAGTTCTTTTTCAATGAAGAAACATGACAGTTTTGAAAAATATCAGTCCCATGCTAGTAGAGAATAAAATTTTGGAAAGATAGCTTTTTATCAGTAGAACTGAAACTGAAAAAGAGTAGAGAACTCAAGAACCTGAAATTTGCTCTCTCTAAAGCACCATTTTGACAGAAGAATTGGGAGAAGGCTATTGTTTTATTATTTCAATTATTTGTAAACTTATAGGGTAAAGAGTAGAAACAAAAAATGAGTGCTGTTAAAATATATCTAGAAGAGTCAAATTTATTTTCTAAAGGAACACAAAATAGATCATTCTTTTGCTCAAAATTGCAGATGTCTAATTTGTATATTATGTGGTAATTTTTAAGATTTTCAAATGATGTGTTTTATGTTGATTAAATGAGATGTTGGGAGTTTTCAAATGGCAAAAAAAAGTTTAATAGTCTTGATGTTTTGGTATTTATCAAAAATATATTCTTGTAATTTCTTAATTGTTTCTCATTATTATATTGATAATAAACTTCTAGCCCTAGAAGAAAACTTTATTATATTTTATTTAGTTATATATACTGCTTTTAGAGATAAGAACACTCTTGTGATTTTCCAGTGGACTCACATGTGCCACAGTGAGCTGGACTCAAACCCCCTTTGTCTACTCTTCATTCAGGCTCTCATGAGTCTACCCGGAACTCCACAGGGGACAGACTTTTTACCAGTTATCCAGCAAACCCTGGGGAAACTATCTGAGGATGGACTACCCAAAGTACAAGTGCATCATCATAGTAACTTAATTGTGAATATTTATTCTGGCTTATGGGATAAAATAATATTTGCTTTCAACAAAAATAGAGAATTTTGCAAAACAAAGATTTAAGTAATAACCAACATTTTGTTGTTATAAAAAACTGTAAAGATTACTGAATAAAACATTCTTAGGGCCATTTCACATAGAAGAATCAAAAGTTTTATCTTGAGAGTAAAAACAAAACCAAAAATTAAACGCTATTCCAAAGAAACTCATTTTGAGTCCTACCCCACTCTATTGGCTGCACCAGGTTATAAAGCAGAATTAAAATTTAATTTTAGAAAGTTTACTGGCATAACTTATACAATAACATGACTGTCTGTGAAAAAGAACACAGTTCTGGGATTAGATGTTTGGATTCCAATCTAGGCTCTATCATTTCCTAGATTGCACTTGGAGCAATGTACTTACTCTATCTCAGTGCGTTTTCTCATATAGGAAAAGACAAATAACAATAACAACCTTAAAGAATTGTTGCATGAATTAAAAAGTTAGCCTATAAAGTTCTTAGAATTGCCTGGGTACAGTAAGTACTCAATAAATATTAGGTCACTATTATTGTTGTTATTATTTTCAGTGCTAGGTTAGTAGGTCATCAAGAATAAATATCCATAGAATGTGAGTGCTTTGGAAGACACTGTGAGATGTTGCAAAGGAATAATATGATTCCTTAAGAAGATTATGATGCAGTAGAATAAGAAGAAAAGATGTAAACATAAATGATAACAAAAATATTGATGGTATAATAAAATCATTAAGTGGAATAATGTAAACAAATATCACACATGTTAATTATTATTATTATTGTCCTACTACTGCCCATTAATGATCAATAAAATAGCAAATTATGCCCATGTTGATACTTTCACTCTCAACATAATAGTTTTTTAAACAGATGGCTACAATATTCTTAAGAAAGTCTTATTCATAAACATTTTTTAAAAGCCACTATTAAATACTTAGCATAAAAAGTAAAATCTGTCTCAAAACAGCAGCTAACATGATATATATCTATAAAACATTGGAGACAATTTCCTTAAATACAGATGTCAGAATTATTAATCTTGTTCTTGACATTCTAGTCAATGTAATAAGACATGAAATGGAGAGAAAAGATGTTAGATAGCTAGTCAAACATGAGTGACAGGAGGAACAAAGGATTAGGGCCTGGCCCAGAGACAGCCCAAAGAACTCCCTCCTGCATCCCCAGAGACAAAGGACAGAAGGGTCACAATCGTAGCTGCCTAATCCAGCTATAAATGCCTGCACAGAAGGTAGTGCCCTAATTTGCTTACACTTTAAGCTTCATCACAATTCTATGTTTATGCCTAGAAATTCATGAATCTAATTATAACAGACTGAATTCTGGGTAAGCACATGCGCACTAGGCAAGTGTCAATAAAAATGATCTCACTTGCCAATCACCTAAGAACTCCTTGGTAACTACTCATCACAGCCCTAAATATAACTGTAAACCTCTCCCTTCCCCAGGGTCACCGCTCTCCATCTTCCCTGGCTGAAACCGGTACCTGGCCCCAAGGGGTATTATTCTTGTTTCCACGTGGTTAGCCTGTTTTAGGTTTGACCTGTCTTCTACTTTATAACATGCTTTTAATAAATGAATATTTCTCATATTCAGTGAATTGAAATGCATTTTCTCATCAGTGACAAGAACTTAGAGGTGAGTGTGTTACCAGAACTCCAATCATTGCAACAGCAACAAAGGCATAGCTATTCTCATACTAAAAGTATCCAAGGAACAAACTGAAAACTAACATATCTAATAAGAAAATATATTAATATGTTTGACAACAAAGGAAATACAAAACCTCAATAATTTTCTTTAAAACAATATTAATAGCGAATGTAAGGATACAATTTTTTTTCAAAATTGTAATGAAAAATGTTAAACATCTAGAAGTAACTTAGAAAAGGGTAGAATCTCTGCATTCCTCCCCACCCCCACCCACCCCCTAAAAACTATTACATTTTACCTAGAGACAAAAGAAAATTTGAATAAAACATATAGACCATATTCTTAGAAGAAAAACTGAATATTATGAAAATGCCTACTTTTCATGGATTTATGATTTTTACTCAATTATAATAAGAGTATTAGTAAAATGTTCTAAAATTTGGCAAATTAAATGTAATATCCTCTGGAAGGATGGCTGAAGGATAAAGTCAGATTTTATTTGAATGTAAGGAAATAAGAAAACATTTCATATTTCCAAGCTTAGGGAGTAAGGGCCATGCACATACATATGCATAGGATAAGTTTAGAAGGAAATTATTTTTAAAATGTTCATCTCTGGATGATGAGATTATGGATAGATTTAATTTTCTTGTTGTCCTTTTGTATACTCCAAAATCTTTACAATAACTATTCATTGATTTTAGAAGCAGAGGAATATATACATTACTAAGAGAAAAGAAAGAATGAAAAAAAAATAAAGAAATAACAGGCTTTGGAAGCAAGAACGTACTCCAACCAAAATGATAATTTTGTCATGCTCGATAAAAACTGACTCAATATAATGAAAAGCCATTTGCAAGGCCTGTAAGCATACACTTATTATTAAATCCTCTACTGAGACTAGGCAACCACACAGTTATAATCTATTAACTTGTTAATTATTGGCAAAAAAAAAATTAATGCCATATATCTAGATTTGGCATTCAAGAAGAAGAAAATGGACTACCCATGAAAAAACCTAGAAATTTTCCCAAACTGAAGATGCCTTTCGAGGAGAACAATATAGGTGGTTGGGCCAGGAAAGTACTGGCAGAGAAATGAGATGTAAAGTGGCTTCCAAAGAGGACAAATAGATTTTGTGGATTCTGTGCTGGCCTTGGGTCAAGATCACCAAGGCTGCTTACTGAATTTGTTTCCATGCTTCAGGGATTGAGGGAAGTCTCTTGTGAACTCAGCACACTATTAGATGCTGTGATGATCACAAAAGCATGTAAAACATGGCCCTTAATGTCCAGACCATTCTATCTGGCTATGAAGGCAAGATAACATAGGATATGAACAATGTGAAAATAAGACAAAAGAATAGACAGACTAAGAGCCTATATGAGAAGGATAAAATTTAGGGGCCAGAGTAGAAAGGAGAATGTTCATGCCCCAGGGAACACGTTGTGACTTGTAAGTCCATCCTTGCATTCTCCATTTCCTCTTTGATGTTGCCCAAGATTCACAAATCCCATGGAGCAGATAGTCTCCAGACTGTAGTCAGTCCTTAAAAATTTAACCCACCTCTTAAACAATAGCTTCTTTTGGAATCACGTTTTTTAAATCGTATCAAGGTTTAATGCATACCACTTTCCTCTGACAAAACTCTTACTTTTCCTAAATTGGTGAAGCTGTTATGCCAAGATGTTTTCCACTAAAGCCAATTTATCCAAGCCATGATAATGTAAGAGACTCGAGAGAAACCTTGTTTTAAACAGCTTTGAATCAGATACAAAAAACCAATGTGGGCAACAATCCAGCAGGCGAGCATGCTCTTTACATAGATTACTCTTGAGATCGATGTCAATATCAGAATGCATCAAAAATTTCAAAGGGAATTGGATTATTCAGTTTTCTTTGATTGGAATTCAGAGGCAAATGGAATTCAGGGTGAGATCTGAAAAGATAAGGCCTTTCCTTTTGAAGAGATACTAAGGTCTTAAAGTGGTCAGAGATCACTCCAGTGGAGAGGGATTCAGATTACAGAAGGAATTCAGCCTCACACACCGGTAAACATGGCATAGCAATTATAGTAGGATGACAATAAAATCACAGTATACCTCACTACAACACATTTTTCACTAGGTCATATGGGAAAGAGGAGATCGATAGGAATTGGTGCATTATTTTACATGAATTAATTTAATCATTAATTTAATCAATGAATTAATTTCAATAGCACATTATGAAATTGAACTTGGAGTTGGGATTTAAGTATTGCCTGGATGAATATGCTTGGTCCCACATCTGTCTTTGTGTCAAGTAATAACACTGATCATAAAATCCACTCAAAGTGTGCTTTAGCTTTTTTGGTAGAATTTCTTTAACAACTGTTAAATGTTAAAGAGCTCTGTGAACAGCATTTACTTAACTCTTCCAATGGTTCTTGATTCATTTATGGAATGAATAAAAGTTTTCTGAAAGCATAAAATTAAAATTATATACTAACAACTTTTCTCAGGTGTTCATTCTCACTCTTCCTAAATATGGGCCTACTCATAAGTGGACAGCCCATTTGAAATTCTTACAGGCCAAAATCATGCAGATTTGATATTGCCATCCTGAACTTTTTACTGTTAATTATTCTGATTAGTAAATATGATTGGAGCACATTGTGCTTTTATAATAAATTTTATCTGCAATTCATGGTAATTGAAGCCTCAATTATAAATAGATGAAAACAAATCATAAAGCTATGCCTATATGATTGAAATAACCAGATCTCATCAGCTCTGTTATTTCAACCACGTTCGTTACTGATGTGAATTGCTGAGTGGACAATTATGTAGACATATCATGTTGATAAAGCCAAAAGTACTAAATAAACCATGCCACAGAAAAGTTGATGGTCACTGAGAGGTACTTAAATCCATACACCAGAATTTACATCTCTCCCCACTGGGTTCATTCTTCACTCTTTTATGTCATTGGAATATTTGATCTCTCTGAAATACCTTTCTCTTCTTTGCTTGGCTAATGCCATTAGGAACCACCACAACCAGGATGTCTTCTCTGATTTGAGTTACAGAGATCAGGCTTTCAATACTTTAGTTACATGAAGTCCGTGCCTGAAGCAAACACTTCTGAGAAAACAGACAACCTGGATTTAGATCCTGAGTTGGTCATTTGCTAGTTGTATGGGCCTACCCATATGCTCTCTCAACTTTCATTTCCTCCTATGAAAAATAGGGTTATGATAGTGCTTGACTCATAGGGCTGATGTGAGAATTAAGGAAGGCTATTCTACAAATAGTAGAGAGGAACCTGGCACACAGGAACATTTGATAAAGATTAGCCCAGGGAATCCTTATACATTGTTGGTGGGATTGCAAATTGGTATAGCCACTCTGGAAAACAATATGGAGGTTCCTCAAGAAATTAAAAATAGAATGACTTTTGAACCAGCAATTGCACTTCTGGGTATTTATACAAAGAAAACCAAAACATTAATTCATAAAGATTAGCACACCTCTATGTTCACTGCAGTGTTATTTACAATAGCCAAGATATGGATGCAATCTAAGTGCCCATCGATAGATGACTGGATAAAGGAGGTATGGTACATAGATACAATAGAATAGTACTCAGCCATAAGAAAATGAAATCTTACCAATTTGTAATGACATGGATGGACCTAAAGGGTATTATGCTGAGTGAGATAAGTCAGATAGACAAAGAGAAATGCCATGTGACTTCATTTATATATGGAATCTAAAAAACAATATAAACAAACAAATAAACAAAAACAAAAACAGAATAACACATACAGAGAACAAACTGATGGTTGCCAGAAGGGAGGGAGGTTTGGGGGGTTGGTTGAAAAAAGGTGAAGAGATTAACAAGTACAAATTAGTAGTTACAAAACAGCCACGGGGATGGGGAATACAGCTCAGGGAATATAGTCAATAATATTGTAATGGCTGTGTGTAGTGCCAGATGGGTGCTAGAGTAATCGGAATCACTTCATGAATTATATATATGTCTAACCATTGTGCAGTATATCTGAAACTAATACAAAAAAAAATGATTAGCTCATGGATAGTCACTAAGACCCACTGCTTTTCTTTTAATACATTTAAGCTACTTATTTAACCTAGTTTAAGTTATATATTAACACATTTTTCAGAAAATTTATGCAGTCTAAATATGTAATCTAAATTCACTTGTTAAATTGTTGAAAATGATTTTATAATAAATGGGACCAAATTATTATTCAGATAAGCCCACCTCTAATTTCATTAAGAAAATGAATGAGAATATAAGTTTGGGGAACAAAAAGATTTTTCCCTCCAGAGATACATCAATTCTATTATCTAAGTTTCTTTAGTCTGGCTATAAATAACTATGTAGCTCTCATGACCAAATGATAGCATTATCTTTAAATATTCAAATCTATTCAGTAGGAAGATATAGAATAATTGTTCATAATAAAACAATGATCAAATAACTGTTGAGATTTTTTTTTTTATAATTATGAACCTGCAAATGTTCTTTATCTTTCTCTGTCTATTTTTTGGGTTTTCCTCACAGCTTATTAATTTTTTTCTTTTGAAAGGTATAGAACATAAATAATAATAAAGGAAAATTTAGAATATCCTTGCTATTAGAGTTTTAGGAATCAAGAATCTAAATGTCCTTTCTGAAAACGGCTGACAAAGTGCTGAGTCCAAAAAGTTTTAAAAGCAAACAAACAAAAACACAAAGGAATCCTAGTGAGATTATTAAATTCCAAGGACAAAGAGAAACTCCAAAATTTTTCCAAGGAGAAAAATAAATCGGTTATCTAAAAGAACAAAAATCAGTTTACCATCATAGTTTGTATGAACTATTGAGTACTAAAGGGTAATAGAAAAAATTTTTCAAAAAACTAAGAAAAAAATATCTTGAACCTAGATTCCCAAAATCAGATAAAATATCAATCCAGTTTGAGGAAAAAATAAAAATATTGTTATACATGCAATGATTCATAAAACTTACTACCCAGACATTTCTTCTGGGTGAAAAAAAAAAATACCAAACACAAAACAGGAATTTAAAACAAAAGAGAATTTTTTTTTAAGTATAACATGTTATAAAAGGACAAGGAAAAAACTTTTAGTACTTATAGTTAAGTCTAAGTTATTTTTGACAATGTAGCTTAGAAACTCAATACAATTAGGAAATGTCATAAGAAAGTGAGGAATAACATTTTAAAAATTAGTAAGTCTAGAAAATTCTAAATGACTTAATCAAAAATTGAAAAGCAAGGGAGAAGAGGAAAAAGTAAAAGCATTCTACCAGTCTTATTGTATACAGGGGGAGGAAGACATTATAGATTCAGATTAATTCTCAATGTTGATTAAAATATACAGATTTAACAGTGTTTATTAAAATTATAAGGATGAGCAGCACCCACATCTAATGTGAGAAGGTTCTAAGGATGTGAATGTAGGAGGCATGGTCCAGTGAGGGCCATCGTAAGAGATCAGCTATCAAAATGGTAATATATACTCCCTGACCTAGCAACTCCACTTCTAGGAACTTAACTACAAAATTGTTGCACATGAGCACAAAGATATGTATATTTAGCATTGTGGAGGCCAATCTACCTGTACTTCAAAGTGGAGTCGGTTTATAAGACATGTACTCCTTAACATGAAATACTATACAGCCATTAAAAAGATTGAAGTAGGTTTATTATATGAACATGGAGAGACACATTGTTTCATAAAAAAACGTGCCAAAGATAGTATTACGATATCTTGGATTATAAAACTAAAATTTAATGTGTGTACATTTACGCACATTTATGCTTATAATACATAGGGGAAAAAAGTGTTATAAGCAAAAAAAGTAAAAGAGTAGAACTGAAGATACATGACAAGGATTTTAAAATTTTAATATATGTAACTTTGCATTCTAGCTGTTTTTCACAATAAACATGTACTAGTTTTATAATTTTATAAACAAACAAAATGAGAAAAATTAATGCATATATTATGTTTTATTGATACAAAATATTGTATTTTATGGTTTAAAAACCAATTTGACCTGTTTTATAGAGAATGAAGAGACGGAGATTCTGTTGTTAGACATAGGATGCATATTAGATTTTATATGACATCACCAGCAAGCAGTGATATCCAGCTATTAGAAGGAGGGAGAGAGAAAAGAAGAAAAGGAAGGGAAAGAGGGAGGATGAGAAGAGAGGAATAGAGCTAACGAATATCTGAGATGGGCAGCTACCGCCTCGCTCAACAGAAAATGACCTCTTTCAAACCATGACATGACTTAAATATGTTGTCAGCTTATATTATGTGAAATGTGGTATTTATCTCTAAATTTTTATGGTTCTCTTCAACTAAACCTTCCATCTGGACACAACAGCTAAAAACTGCTAAAGGGAGAGGGAAGCAGATAGAGACTGTCAGGGCAGCAATTATTTTACCTTTGGGAACTGAAACTATTTTTACTCAAAAAGAAAGTTTGCAGAGACAGCATTTTCATATTTGCCTTTATAATGCTACACACACGCAAAATGATTTGCTGGGAAAAACGTGTAACAAAGTGGATGCATATCGGTTGTCCTTAAAAAAACCACCCAAAGACAGCAAGAGCCACTGTTTATCAGTCTCTCCTCTTCACGTTTACTTCCATTTTGTGACTAGATATAGAGGATAAAAAGTCATAGAGGACATTTACTGGGTCCTCAAAGAGATGAAGGAAGTGTAAAAAATATCCTAAGTAGTTAGTTATAGAGCAATTTGCGAAGTTCTATAATACAGTAAGTAAAAGTGCATCCTGACTTGGCTACTTTGGGAGCTATGCAATTTTGAGCGAGTTGCTTCATCTATTTTTGCCTCAGTTTCCTCATTCATAAAATAGATATAACAACTGTACTACTTCATAAGAGTGTTCTGAGAACTAAATGAGATAACACGCAGAAATCCACCCACAAAGTAAGCAGTCATTAAAAGTGAATGACTATTGTTTGGGAAGGCCAGGTAAGGACTCAGGAGTTGGACTGCCTGGGTTTGAAACTTTGAGTCTTAGATTGGAGTGTACTTGCGCCAAAGGCTGATGTGCAGATTGAATTTGATCATCCATGAGAAGAACTTAGATCAGAGACTGACACCCAAGAAGTCAATTAATGTTAGTCATTATCACTATCAAAATGCTTCAAAGGAAATAACAACAAACTCCTCTTAAGGGTGACAGAGAGTGTTCTAAGAAGGGGTAGCAGCAGAAGGACTGGTCTCAAATAATTAGCAGAGAATGTGAGAGAGGATCATGGCAGGCCAACAAAACAGCAAAAGTAAAGGCATAGAAAATTGAATGATGATGATGATGATGATGATAATGATACTGCATGTTCAGAGAAAATGGGTGAAAATGTTTTATAGGCTCTAGGGAATATACACTGGAGTTCAGCAGAGAAATTATAAGCCAGAAAACTTCATCAGTGCTTATGGGGTTATTGAAGAAATTAGAACAGAGCAAGGGTGTATGGGGTGAGCAAATCGTAAATAGATCCCCTAGAAAAACAACATCAAAAGGCAGGAGGAACCGGCAAAGGAAACCCAGGAAGAAAGCTTAGAGTGGGAGAGCTGATGAAATAAAAGAGGCTGAGAAGGGCAAGAGTTTCAATAAAGAGTGACTGGTCAACCATGTCAAATGGTGCATAGATGTCAAATAGGGTGACAAGGAAAAGTGAGGCCATTGAACTGGCCATTTAGAAGGATACTGGTGAGAGAGAATTTTTAATTGTATGGTGTTGGTGGAAGCCAGAGAGTAATGGGTTGAGGAATTAATGAGATGTGAAGACACTAAGTATTGAGCAAGTATAGACCTCTTTCAGGAAGTTTTAGTGATTGAAATAGTGAGAGAAGCCAGTCTCACAGAAACTAGAAGACATTAATTTTTATAGATCCAAATAAGCCAAATTCACATGTGGTAAAAAGGGTACATTTCACAAGGCATCCAAAAAAAGCATTCGGGAGAAAATAAAGAAGAAAAAGGAATCCCATACTTTGCTTAAATGGAACTAGGGGTTAGGGCACTTGTAGGGTGGGTCAGAGAGTTGAAAACATTAAATGATTAGTAAATTGAGATTCCAAAAAAGAGGAAAGGAGGAAAAGTAAGGACAGGCTTGAGCATTTGTCGAAAGGGCAAGAGGCAGGTTAAAACTGCTACAAAAGAAGTGATCAGAACAAAACAGCAGTCCTGTCTCCCTCAGACAGAGTGACTTCACACAGTGCAGTCCTGGTCAGGATGGGACTTCTGTGTGCGGAACGGTCCTCAGATGTAAGCCATGAGGAGATTGCTCAACACAAAGGCCTGCACTGACAGCTACAGAGTTTGTCTCTAGCTGGAGTTAGGGTCTCCTTGAGCCAGGGTCAGACTCCTGGTCTTCTCCTGGAATAGTCAACCTGCTGAGGCAGTTTACCAAAAAGGAAACCTGTCCTGAATTAGCCAGCATGAGAAATTTGAGAAAAATATAGGAAAGGACTGCCAGGCAATATGAATGATGGGATTTTGGAATGAAAGAGAATATTGGATTTGTTTTTGTTTGTTTTTGTTTTTGTTTTGGAATATTTAGAAAAATCTGCCTTGGAATATTTCCGGCAGCTCTTGGATCATAGGCTAATGTTTTTAGAAAATGTGATCATTCGCTTTGCTCTGTGAGGTTTTTCAGTTCCTACCCACATCTATAGAATAAGGAAAACTCATTTTAAGTCCCTTCAACTCTATACCTTATGAAATTTAATGATTCTCTTCTTTGCATAGCTTTCATTTTTACAGGAATATGTGTCCCTGGAACAACACTAATGTCCTATCTTCCTAACCATATTGTTAGCCCCAATTTTGTTTTGGTTTCCTTCTTTTGTCTAAAAGAAGTTAGAAAATGTGTTAAAGATAAGACAGTTGTAGGACACCCTGGGTGAGGCCAGCTCTTATCCAATCAGAAGGCATTTATGTGGAAAACACCCCTTAACTGGGCTGAGCCTGCTGGTTTGAAATAAACATTTTGATGAAACATTCTGCAGAGAACTGGTTCTTACATGAGGAAATTAATACCTACATCCCACTGCAATAGTGAATTCCTTCCTGAAACATTTTCTTGTTGTTATGTAAACATAACCTAAGTGGGTCTGTTAGAGATAATTGCTAATATTCTCCTATTACCTAGTGACTCAGGGAAGAATAAAAGGAGATCGGAATTATTAAGAAGGAATATAGAAGCAATGAGGGAAGGGCCAGTTTAATTTTAATGACCAAATGTAGCTTTTGTAGGCCAGAGGCTGTGAGAAATTACTTTTATGGTGCCTGGTTTGTATTTCTTTTTCTGTTCTGGTTACTAAGTATGATTACAGATCATACTGTTTACAGATGATCTCTCAGGATCTCTTTGAGTACTTTTTTCTCTGTATTTGGGAGTTTGTGTATTAGAATATTTTTTGCATCTTGATAGTAAAGGTGGACAAAACTCGTATCTAGGTCAACACATTTAAATTCATGATTTTTAGAGATGAGAGAATTTGATTTTTAGCATATTTTAATCTATTCTCATCATAATGTATTTTGCTAGCTTATTTCATAGAAAAAGAACTAAGACTTGGCTTCTGATAACCTCATAGTTAAGATGTAGAAGAACTCACCATTTGGAAAGTTACATCTGATTTCAGTGTGTATGGACTGGCTGGGACATGTGTAGACTCTACACGAGCCTTGGTATTTTAAACCAGAGGAGTGGGATGAACCCCTCAGGTTAAATAGGACCTGGCAGCAGCTGCCACATTTCTGCTGCCCTTGAAATCACCCGAGACACATAGAGATCACCGCCATCCACAGCAGAAGTTCCATCAACCAGCAGGCTTTGAAGGAAAGACTCCCAGCTGTAGGATGGGGCCTTCTTCTATAGAGCTGACTCTTTCGCAAATATTTACATTACTCTGCCTTTCATTGCCCTTTCAGAAAAAAATTTCATGTTTAATAAGAACAACAACAAAAAAAAAACCTAGAAGAGGGCAGTGTTTTAACACTAACCTGCAGAATTTAAAATTCTGGCCAAAATTCTAGTGTTTGTTTTGCCTCTGGCTTGCCAGGAGACCTTAAACCAGCAGCAAAACATCTTGGTGACTTAGTTTACCTCTCTGTGAAACATTTGCCTACTCCCGGGTATTGTGAAATAAAATGTCCTCAGAGTGTTGTAAACTCCCACGTTTGCATAATCTTCTCTCTAGCATTTAAAGTTTGTTGAGCTAATCCAGATGGGGACATGCAGCAAAATCAGAATTCAAATGAACCAGGTGGAAGCAAGTTACTATTATTGTGCTATGAATGAGCCTGCACCAAACTGAGTTATATTAGCAAAGAACAGATGCCTGCACCACCTCTGTGAGATGCTGCAGTTTCTGGTGGGAGTTTTTGTTTGTTATTCTTGTTGAGTGGATCCTTAACAGAATACACTTGGGATACTGGTGTGAGACAAAGCAAGTTTAGGCTTTTATTTTTCTTATACTTTGATTAGGGGAAATAGTTTGAATCCAAAAGGATGTCATTGAATGCAAACACAAACCTGGAACTGGGCCCCTTGGGTGTGAATCTCAGGGGCTATTAATCTACAACTTTCAATTTGTAAATATGCAGGAGACCGAGTCAGTAGAAAAAAAAATAATTTTAAACATCTGTGGTATTCTTTCTGTTCCAGATTAATTACACTGCTTGTTTGTTGATGCTGACCAGAATTCTCAATCTTCTGATGCTATGCTTGGAACGTCATAAGTATTTTTCTATGTGTTTATCACTTATGTCCCATGAAAATTTATCTCTGCCACAGTCTGTCTTTCCTAATTTATTTTAGGTTCTAACTTTGTGATTTTACTCACCTACCCTAGACTTTTTGTTTTTCCTTTTATGCCGAGCAATGTGCAACTCTTTTTTTATTGAGAATTTATTATTACTTTGAAGAGATACCTTGTTAATACAACCTCTGTCATCACTCAGTCAAAATGATGATATAAATGAAAATCCAAACATGCTGTTTAATCATTTGGAGAGGTTGAAAATTATTTTCAATCAGCTAGGATTGCTCTGCCAGTTCAAAGAATTATTAATGAGAGCCAAATTTGTTAATAGTTTCTGAGCAGCCTTTTTCGGGGGGGGGGGGTGAGGAAGGTATCAGAAAGGCTGTTCTAGAAGTTGCTATCATATCATTATATCATACCCTCATGAAGCCCATACCTTCTCTATCTCTGAGTTCACCAAGAGTTCAACTGCTATGATCTACAATCCATGAGCTTTCCCAAACTGAATCCTTCACAGCTCAAAATCAAGAATCACAAAGGTTTTTGGCTTTTGGTTTTTGGTTTTTTTTTTTTAAATAGCCCAATTTGGAAATGAGAAAGAGCAAGTCCTTTGCAATATGTAAAGCAGCCATCATCTCCACATCCACCTCCAGTTTGCCTTGTGAATCATTCTCTCACTTCTTCCCCTTTCTTGGCAAGCAATATCACCTGCTTTCTGTGGCCCCAAGATGACAAACAAGCTCCTGTTTGGGGACTCGCACCCCCTTCCCTCACTCAGCCTCAAGAGCTACTCCTCAGACCCCAGCTTGCTCCCATGATCTTCTTTTCCTCTTTGCCAAAGACTCGAGGTCTTGGCCAGCTTTGGGTTTCTCTTTAACTTTATTATTTAACTTTATTCCCTTTATTCTCTCTTCAGGCAGAGGCTCACTCTATGCAGCTCACTTCCTTCCTCCTCCTAATGCTAGCCCACATGCCCTTTTTGTTCTGTGTGTTTTACTTACCAAGGAGAAAGAGAAAATAACAAAAGAGCCCACGTGGAAGACATGTGACAATATAAGAATGCTTATGTAATTGTTGAATTCCATAATCACTATTGGGTGATCACTTCCTACATGTTGCACACTGCCCTCCAGGATCTAATGGCTATTGTTTCTGGGCTGTTCTTCTGGGATAATCTTGGAAACCCTATTGGCCACTTCCTTCCCAAAATAGTTCACTAACTTCTCCTCTCAACAAGAAGGACAAAATAAACAGTGCGCAGTGCTTTCTCCTTGAGTAATTTTTATCTCTCTATTCCTCTTCAGATGAGTAGTATATGTATCATTAGTCTCCTACCCATATTGATATTAAAATTGTAACATAACGCAAATTAAATTTTAAACACGTGTGTGTATGCACACACACAAGATGTAACTCTAATAATTGAGACTATTTTGAAAACCAGAATATCTGCTCATTTTCTCATACTCACCCTACCTGATCCCCTCCTACCACTGTGTTTTGACCAATGAGGGCTTTCTGCTGGAATCCAATAATTTAGTGTCTCTCTGGTGATATGCTCACAAACTGGCTCTCTCTAAAAGACAAGCAAACAAAAGCCCTGATCCATGGTGTTTGCTGATTTCTGTAATGTAAACACTTTCCCTACAGTCGATTTCAAGCTACCAGTGATTTAACAAGCAGCTGGCAAGAGTTCTTGCAAGCCAGTCGGAACCAGTTCTAGCATACCACTTATCTTCCTAGTCTTTTCCCTCATCAAAACTTGTTCTGTGCCTCATCTTCATTTGGAAAATGAAGATTAGTAAGTGAATCCCAGCAGAATGTCAATGGCTGGATGAAAACGGTCTGAGCTGACCCACCAGAAGAACTCCTGGAGGAGGGCCTCAACTCAAAGGATGAAATTTACTGTCAACATTGGCAAGAACCTGAGGCTAAGGGCACACCCTCAGTGGCAGTACAAGGAGGGACAAGGGAAGGCCATGCTGAATACCAGTAAAGGCACATGGTAGCTAACGGCACAGACTCCTGAGCCAGAATACCCAGGTTTGTGACATTGGTCAAGTCACCTGACCTCTCTGTGCCTTAGTTTATTTGTAAACTGAGGACAGTCATATTGTATTTCATAGAATCTAAGCTGTTCTCTACTGTAAAACATACCATTATTTTATGTTTCATTAAGAAATTCAAAAAAGCTGCCAATTAAACTGTGACATGCTATCAAAAGTCACATACTAACTCTATAGATGCTAAAATGTGAGAGAAAAATGTGTTAGAATTGATGAATTAGGGTAGTATCTTCCTTGTGGGGTTGTTGGAAGGAGTAAATGAGTTGATATATGTTAATGCTTAGAAAAGGACTTGGCACATTGTAGGAGTGATAATTTTGCAGTTATGAATTATTATTATAGTATTATTACAGAGATTAATGAAAATAGATGCAAAATATCTGACCCAAACATTAAAACTTCAAATTTCCTCTTAAGACTAAGTATGAACTAAAGTGAATCTAAACTAGCATTTTTTGAGCTATTTTTTTTTTATAGCCACGTGGGCCTCAGGAAACTGCAGTTGAAAAGAAGTAGAAGTGAGGTTAAGGGTCAGGTGAAGGCCAGGAGGGTGAAATTCTCAGTCACCTAATTCAAAATTTATCTGAAGCAGTTCCATTTTTATCAATTTGAACGCATTGGAGTTTAATATAAGATTTTATTTTAATTGTCCCTGTGCTTAAATATCTATAGCTGGGTCCCAGCCAGCTAACCAAACATTGCCTCCTGGTAGATAGGGACCTTGGCAGCTGCACTGTGATGATCTTTCCCAATAGTGAGCTAATTCCCACTCAAGTTCCCAGATCCCCGAGTCCAGAAAGTGCTCTTCTTGGTCAGAGGACGTGAGTAGCTCTCTTTCCTTCTCTCCAGCAGCCTGCACTGTCCCTTCTGCCAGTGCCCTCTGCCAAGGCTAGGTCCATCACCCCTAGAACATTTCTGTCTTGACTGGAGCTGTTTAAATTTTCAAGTCCAGGAAGCAAGGACTGTGGCAAAAAATTTAAATAGCAAAGTTTATACCCTAAATGTCTCCCTAGTGGTTCCCTTAGTAACAGCTCTTACTTTTTAGGACTCACCTTGGCTGCACACTGCTTTAGCAATTGTCTGTCTGACTGATTTCCAAAACAGCTCATATCCCTCTTAGAACCAAAGATAGTAAGCAGGATTTAAAGTAGAAAACATAACATATTTTTGAACAGAGGTTTAAAATTTCCTTGAAAGTACTCGTAGTCTCCCTTGAGATCCAAGTTGATGAAAAATGTATATATGAAAAATAAGTAGGAAAAGACAAAGTAAATACCAAAGCTGTTGCCCTGTGATTTCACAATGTCACAAATGTGCATAGAGATGAAGAATAATATTTGAAAATGGAAACAGTTGTTTTGAGGAATGGTGAAAGCAGGAGATTAAAAAAATAACCTTATATTATTGAAATTTGATATTGTTATATTTGTTTTTTATTTAAAAATGTCAAAATACCTCTCACACATGCATTCAATGAATATTGATTGTACATATAACTTGTATTTACCTTCATTTACTCCACACCACCCTCATATCTTTTTCACTTCTCTTATGTCATCATGTGTTTGATAAGTTATTAGATATCTGTGGCTGGCACTTGTAGGATCTGGGATGGTAAATGATTGTCTATTTTTTCCCTGTAAACCTTGCCTATTCCTCTCCTATGGATGGTAAAATACTTCAGTTACATAAAATAAGTTCAAGTTTTCAAGTTCAGTAACATACCAGATGAATTACAGGAAAAAAAAAAATCTTCAATGCCTTCCCACAGACAGTATAAAAACCATCTGAACTCCAGGGCCACTATTTTAAAAGAGATGCTGGTATTCATTTAGGATAATCAAGGTTCAGCTAAAAAAGCAGAATTACCATGAGTAATGGAGAAAAGGGATTTATTATAGGGACTAAACTTTACCCAAGTATGGGAGCTGGTAGAAAAGTAAGTTTATGCGACTTGCTTCTGTGACTGGTGTTGGGCATGAAGTTGATGTGTGCCTGGGCCGGCAGTCAGGAAGGAAAGCTATACATGAAGCAGGGGAGTATGAGAGTAAACCAGAACCTGAGACAATAAACTGGAGCCCATAAGGTCAAACTGGAACTCTCATCTGTCAAACTGGAGGTAAAACTGGAACTCAAACTGGAACTCACAACTGTCTCATCACCCTCAGTCTCAACGTTGCGGTGATGTACATAATAAAGTCAATGTGATCTACTCTGGAGTTGTATACACAGCTGGCTTAGGACTCAGAGAAGCTGAAAGAGAATCTGGTAGCTGCTGGAGGAGTTGTGGCCATGGATGGTCCTCAAGTGAGCTAGCAGATCAGCATGAACATGCATGACTCACCATTGCCCCTTCGGTGGGTAAACGAATGGCTGGCTGCTGCTTCACTTTCACCTTCCAAATCTCATTTAAATGTATTTTGTGCTCAGTAGTAACCTGGAGCCACACAAGGAAAGGGACTATGGGAAATATTGTTTCAGTTTAGCAAATCAAACAAAGCTACACAACAGACTTCTCCATTCCTCTCCCTAGAATGAGTTTGTAAAAATGATGCCTATGATTCTAAATTCGATTTAATCCTAGGTTTGGCACCCAATCTCGAGGCCCTTGAAGGTCTCATTCTCATACCTAAATTTGGGGATGGGGAAGTCAACACAATAGGAGAGAAAACAGATAGAAATTAAGGATTTACACTGGGAACTATTTGAAACTATATTAATGGCCATGTTTTCTATTGCATAAAAAAGCATCTACTATACCAGTAATGTACTAAGGAATTTTCCAAGTGCCCCAGATGTGCATGTGCTCACACACACACAGAGAGAGAGAGAGAGAGAGAGAGAGAGAGAGAGAGAGAGAGAGAGAGAGAATATGAATCAGAGGGAGGAGCAGGCTTCTCTTCGCACTAAGCTATTTGTGTATTTATTGCAAGAAGTAGCAACAAAACATTTACAGAGTACCTAACCAGTTCCTCTCATGAGCTAGATACTCTGCTGATATAGCATCCTGCATGGCAAGGTCTTAAGGGAGAACTGGGACAAGGATCAGAATTAGTTCTCACCATGCTTGAACAGAGAGTTTTTATATAACAGCCTCTCACCTAGGCAAAATGCTGACTACTGGCCCTGAGCCTTGGCACAGCCAAGGGCAGGTGTAGGAACTGACGCAGGAGCATTCTTTCAGAGATAAACCCCACTGCCAGAGTCCCTCCTGAGACCTTTAAATTAAAAATTATGTACAAATATCCACCCAAAAGTTAGAGCACCCAACTAAAAGTAGCATCATTATCATCATCATCATTGTCATTATTATTGTCATGACTACTGCTACCTTCACAATCTGCAACACTTGTCCTTCTATACAGACATGGAGTCCAGCCAAATGGTTTTGTGGGCTAGAGCTACTGCAGGTCACAGTTCCAGTCAATAGAGGTTGAGTGACTGGATGAGGGCCAGAAAATTCTCTACTTTTCTCTCTGCCACTCAGGAGAACAAGAACACTGAGCTGCCTTGGTAAAGACAACTGCTGTGCTCGTGCCCTTCCAAAAGGCAGGCTGAGCATCATTATTTTGGAAACATGACATTTTTTACATTCATGAGTTGGGTTGGGTTTTATTTGACTGGGACTGTATGATGATTATTCACATACACCTGACTAACCACCTGTCAAATTAAAAGCATTAAGAGCCTCCCATCAGGAGTTTTGAAGATTTGTTTGCCTCACCATGGAGGCCTCATCGGGAATTACCAGGCAGAACCAGCCGGATGGCCACAGATAATTGCACGCTCACGATTGCCCCACAGTCTTTCCTATCACTTCCAAGAGTCCAGGCAGGTTCCTGGGAAGTCTGACTCCATTATGGGATAGTTAGTTGAAGTAAGCTGAGAAAATGGTGTCATCTCTCTCCCATTTGGATGCAGAGTGTCACAATAACATCCATCCTATTAGTTTCAGTAAAGTTCACTTGACTGTATCTGCTTTTATTCTAAAAGAACTAGTCAGAAGTTTGCCCTTCTGTGGATCACACATTGTCCTGTGCAAGTTAATTGGTAATGCCAAAAATGAGCCTAATAATTGATTTTACTAAGTATTAAAGAAATATAATCAAATGAATGAAATTTATAAACTCTAGTCAGTGCAACTCTAGTCAGGTTATTCTTTTATGGCAAACCAATAGGTGTTAAACGTGTGTATGCTAAGCGGTAACAATTCTTCAGGTTAAGTAAAAACACCAGTCAGTTCAATATTTCACTAACCTATAAGCAGCTGACTTTTAAATTCATCTAATTTTTATTAATGATTATGGGGATATAGAAAATTATGCTCATTGGTATAAAATAAATCTACTTAACTAATTTGTCCTTTATACATTTATAAAATTTATAAAGTATGAGTATCCATTTAATGGCATTTTCTGCTATGCTTCACTAGAGAATGAAAATTCTGTTTTTTGAAAAGTTATATTTATTTGTCCTTTCCTTTAATCTCATAATTCCTCACAAAAATTATATATATTTATATATAAATTATATATATATATATATATATATATATATATATATATATATTCGGTGCAGACCCAGCATTTGAAAACATGGCAATGAAGAAATGATCACATTTATTTTTTTTAAATGTCATAAAAATGTAATATATACCATCACTAAGAATTTGCTATATGCCAGGAGCAGTGCTAACTAAGCACATTATGTCTATTATCTCTTTAATCCTCATAACATTCCTATATATAAGTACTAGTGGTATTAGACCCATTTCATGCATGAATAGCATAAGATATGGAGGTAAAGCAAATACTCAAGGCTATGCCATAGGTAAGTGGTATAACTGGGATTTCAGTAACAGGTGGCTGCTACAGTCTGAGCTCTTGGTGACCCAGCCACGCTAGTGATAAACCAGTGGTCCTTAACTTACAGGACATTATGAACCACTCTGAGAATCTGATTAAAGTTATGGAACCTCTCCTCAGAAAAATGCACCCCACCCCCACACACAAATACATAGTGCACACACATGCACCACATATACTTTCAGAGGGTTTCTAGACATCCTTGAAAACCATGCAGAGTTTCCTTGAGGTTCATGAGCTCTAAATTATGGAACTCCGATTTAAATATTTCTTTAAGTATCAGTATGTGGGAAATTGATTGTTGTCAATTTAAGGGGCTGTGCTATGCAAATGAAAATCCTACTTGAATATAGAGAAAGACTGACCTGGATACTGGGGACATCTGAATGCCCTATCAGTTGCCAGAGCAGTTGAATCAGAATTAATGAGTCCTGCCCTAAGGACTCTTTACCAAAAAGAGATGAGGAAGGGGTGATGGTTGTAAGGATACACACTGGAGAAAGAACCTCACAGAGATAAGAACAGGAACTAGGGTAGAGCCAGACTGCTACACATGAAACTGGACCAGAAGGCTGTGCAGATTCGAGACAGCCATCCAGCCACAGCAGCAGGAACACCTGGATTTGATCCCCTTGCCTCTCGCTCCTTATCTACTCTGTTCTCTTCTCTGACCTGCTTATTCTTTACTCCAGATTGTATACCTTTCAGAGGCACCTACGTGTAAGTATAATCTCTTAATTTTTGCACACCCCAGTTTCTGCTTCCTCCTAACTTCTGGTTACCATGACACTTCATGGTTCTAACTTTACCTCAGAACTTCTCTTTTGTGTCTTTTCAGCTACTGTTTCCACCACTGAAATGAATAGGGTTAGTCGCCCCATTCCTTCAGTATTTCTCAGTCCAAGAGCCTGATTGCCGCTAATGTTTTTTTGCGTAAGGTCTTGTCACAGGTTTTTTAACCACCTTATGGTTTGGTTGTGCTTGTGACAGATGCCAACCCAATCCAATCAGCTGCAGCCGATGGCAGAGAGGGCAGGGCACTCCTCTGTGGAGCGACTTGCCCCTGCCTGGGCCTGCTTTTCTCATTAGAAGATGCAGGTCAGGGAATTTCTGCAGACAAGAATGATGATGAACTATCCAGTGCAGACCCTCAGGGACTGGCTGTGGGAGACGCCAGGGTAACTTTCTACATTTACAACTAGGTTTACCTACTACTGGGTTCTCTACACCATTAGGTGAGTGTATGTGTAGGAAGGGATTAAAGAGCAATAGGAGTCCTCACTATGGATGAAAGGCCAGGGATTAGGGAAAACATCTGGATCTGAGACCAGCCAGACATGCTGTCCAGGATGCCTGTGCCAAGAGATCTTTGTGTCAAGCTGCAAGAAATATCATACCTCCTGGTACGTTTCACCTACAGCTCACTGAAATGTTTAAGGAGAAAGTAGCTAAAAGGGCACTGTGACGCCTGAAGTATAAAAGAGTTAGAGAGTTAGAACTTTAAAGACCATCTAATCTACTCACACATAGTATGAGAGGGAGGCTGAGACAGAAAGAGGCTAAGCGCTAAAAGAGAAACACGTGGGGAGTTGGTGGTGCCCCCCGCCCCGACCCCCAGGATTTCCAGCCCACTTCTTCTTCTACCATATCTGTACTGTCAGCCACGTCGCTCTTCATTCCTTTGCTGTCACTGAGTGCTACCATTCTGTATGAAATAAAAGAATAGGAAAGCCTGTAAGACATCTTACGCTACATTCAATTCTAATGTGCATATATCTATAGGGTCTCTCTAACCATAGATGATTTATTAGAAATAATCCTAGATTAGAAAACTCAATATGTCACTCTTAAGCCTGTGAATCACCTCTATTTCTTCCTCTGAGAAATAGCAATTCATTATGCACTCATCATTTATCTAAGAAACAGGAACTGGATAGCTGCTATATTCCAGGCTCCGAGTGTAAGGTGATGGAGAATGATCGTCTTGATCTTCACAGAGCTTTTACCACTTTAGGAGGGGAGCATAAGAGAATTGCTACACGAGGAAGGGGCAACGAACTCATTGCCTGCAGCGGATCAGGAACAACTTTCTTATGAATACTTGAAATGCAGGGGCACAGGTACAAGAGGGGTTAGGCAAGCAGGGGCCAGGGCCAGGGCCAGGCCGGCAGATGAGGGAGAGCTTCGCACATCTGAGGAAGATGTGTAGTATGACTTCAGAGTTCAAGGGGAAAGAAGAGTGAGAACAGCAAGAGATGAGGCAGGCATGTAAGTGGTGGCCTGGCGACTAAGAACTTCACGTACCATCCTCTCTGTTTATCTATTGGCCGTGAGTTACATGCCAGATTTTTATTTTAAAACAATATTGTAAGGACAGCATGAAAAACGTGTATCAAGAGCTTAAGACTGAGAGCACGAAAATGAGTTAGGAGCCTTTCTCAGTAATTTGGGAGAGTGATTTACATTGCAGTGGCAGTGGAACCAGAGAGAAGTGGGCATATTCCAGAGAGTCTTAAAAGATATAAGTCAAAGGGCTTGGAGATTGAGTTAGAATTGCGTCACCGCATTCCATGATTCTCTTCACTCCATGGAGAGTGGGGGATGTAAGCTGGGAAGGAGGGGTAGAGGATGCAGCCACGTTCCAGACTTGGGTGGGAGTGTAACAGAGGAAAATGCTAGGTCTCTCTGACTTCATCTTGTTGGAGCCTGCATTGTTCCCATGGCCTTCAGGCTAATAGCTCCTGCTTTAGACATGCTAATCGTTAGAGGAATTCTGCTTGGGGCTTGAGCTTTTACAAAAACAGCCCCTCCCATTTTCCAGTCCCTTGACCTAAAAGAAGCCTGAACTCTGTACTTTCGTAAAAAGAATTTGAGGATTAGGTCTCCCATCTTCTTGATTGGTGCCTTCTCCATCAATAAACCTTTTCTTACTCCAAACTCTGACATTTTGAGTTTCGGCCTTTCGAAGATTCAGGCATATGAACTTTGAACCGGTAATAGGGGGAGCAGGCACTAGTCCGTTTGTCTGGGACATCTGAGTGAGGTTCTGGTGCAATAGCCGTGCATTAAGTTCCTGTAGAAAACAGGAAAGTAGGCCCAGAGTTCACAGAGAAGTTGGCTGGGAATATAACCATCAGCAGATATAGGTAAGTGGTCCTCAAAACAGAAAGAAGGGAAGGCTGTCAGAATTACCAGCTGTGCATACCATCCCCTTGCAGTTCTCCAAGGCCTTTCCTTCCTACCCTAACTACTACACTTCTATTCCTGAGCCTCCCAGCCATGAGGAGGGCAAACCATTACCACCCCTGTATGAAGTGAAAGGGAGGAGAACAAAAAATAGAGCCCTTAGGGACACTGGCCTTTACAGAATGAGCTAAAAGAGTGGAGTTAGAAACGGAGGAGCATCCAGACAGATGGAAAAAACACTGCTACTGCAAAGTCTCACAGAAGCAGGACAGGAGAGGACACCCAAAAGGAAGGTGTGGCCAACCATGTTAAATAAGGTCGAGAGTGATGGGAAATAGACTCCAAAAGTGTTAATGCCCTCTGCACCCCAACACCCAGAGCTGTGACAAGAACCGAACAGGGTCCTGTACGTGACAGTGCTTTCTAAAACACAAAATATGATACAACGTAAGCAGTTGTTATTATGATAACTTGGGACTGAACTCAGTTCCCACCAACTTCTGGAGCCCCTTCTTGGACCCTCCAGGCCACTGTCCTAAGGGTCCCTCAGTACCAAGTTTAGTTGGCCTGCACCCAGCACTAAAATGGAGCCCAGCCTGCAGGAGAGAGGGAACACGTGCCTGTGGGATGAATGGATGGTTAGAATTGCGTCATCGCATTCCATGACTCTCTTCAACACAGAAAAGACCCAGATTCAGGTGACTTTTTAAAAAATAGAATGTAATATGCTTATTTCTGTTTCTTGGCATACCCTTGTTTCCATTTTACTTTACGTCTTCACAGTTTAGGCAAAACTAATCAGCTCCTTATAGTTATTGAAAAAGATACATAAAAAAAATTCCTACAGAAAAAAAGATATATAAAAATCACTTCCTCCTACTTATATCTCCCTTTCTGCTGGGGGCCTTACATCTCTCCAGAGCTCATGTCTGTGGTTTGGTTTCCAGCATGTTCTTATCCAAATCAATCTGAACTAATTTTGCAAGTAAAATGTTTTGAGAATTCACCCTAAGTGCTTTCTTAAATTTTAAGCATTTAACATCTGCTTGGCTGAACTCAAATCCTAGTCTTGTAAGTCCACTTAAGTCCACCAGTTTGACTTTCCATAATTTATCATTTCAGAATCTATATTATTTACTGCCCTTGATTCCACTATCATCGGTGTTCTGTACTTCTGATGTTTCCCTCAATTTCTCTTACAATCTCATCTGAAATCATCCTCATTTACCAGGAGGTCATTTCTACTCTTTTTTTAGTTTTTGCAAAGTTATTCCTGAATCATTTTTTAAGGATGACAAACTCAGGAAGTTTATCTTCCAGACTTGCAGATTTTCAGGGCATTTACATTTCAGAGACCTACTTTTTATGAGCAGAGATTTTTACAAAGTGTTTCTACTAATCATCTATTCTTCATTCTCAGGTGCTTATTTTGTTTCTCCGGGGCTGGGATGAGCTTTCCTGCACATAGAGTATGCACCCCTCCCCCCACCAAGCTCCTCCGTGCTAGCAGAGCGGACTAGCCTTCTTCCTCCTCCTTTCATACCCAACAGAGAGGAGTGGAAAAAAAAAAAAAACAGCCCCACCCTGCAACCTTTGATCAGATTTTTTCTATTGCTTTCAGCCTCTCTACGCATACCTTTCAACCTCAGGCCTGTATAATAACAGATAGGGAAGGGGGAGCTGGTGATTGCTGAGCAAATAGAGTGACATAAACAAGTTTAGGAGACTCTCAAGTGCCTCTGAGCCCACCCCACAACCCACAAAGATGGAATGGATTTCTGCCTCTTCCTGCAGACACGGAGTTCAAGGCAGAAGAAAGATCAAAACACCAGAACTGCACATGCTTTGCCCATATGACATACAGATGCCTGTGAGTTTACTCCCAGCCTCCCTCAGGATTTGTTACAGATCAGATGCACAAGGCATCCACATAGGTAGCAAAATAGATACCTATCAGAAATTTGAGGAGCAGACAATTTAGGATCAACCCCTTCCAGCGGTAAGACTGACAGGAGAGAGAAGTCTACTGACCAGGCTTGAGTCAAGAATGTCTGAACCAGCCAGCTACTTACTGGTCAAGAGCAAAGTGTTGATATAGATATGAACATTAGAGAAATTGCTGTTGACCGTGGAGCTATATAAATTTGTACCTATCGCATCCTAAAATATCAGCTCTTATTAAGAAAACATACGTGTTGCTCAGACTCCCACATCCCTGCTAAAGGGTCTTGGTTCTCCCAACTGATGTGTGTTTCTCTAGCAAACCTCTTAAACTTCTTTTCCTTGGTCAACAGTGCAAATAAAAACCGTAGAGCTGCTTCTTTTCTTCCCGTCTTTTGGAAAACAAAGGAAAAAGAACAACTCAGAAAAGGCATTGGTCAAAATGTTAGTATGCAAATAAGATAAGAGGTAGCATCTGCAAGCCTCATTTTGGTTATTTATAAAGCAGAGATAATTATATCTATCTCTTAGGGTTGTTGTGAAGACTGAACAACATATCTAATGTAAAGCAAGAACCATCTTACCTAGAAAGAGCTCCGTAAACACAATCTATGATTATGTATGTGTATATGTTATCTCCCTTTAAGATGTATTGCTTTGCTGGAATTACACCAGTAAGATCCCCTTCACCTCATAGATAAAAATCGAGGTGTTCAACGAACGCACATTCCTTCGAATTATGAATTAGATCATTGCTATGTATAGCATCCATGGCTCCCTGGGTGATGCTTAAGTATCTTACTGGTTGGAATTCTGCTTTCATCTATCCTTCTGGGTGCTTCAGTCCTCTCGACTTCTTCTGCTGTTCCCTGGGCCCCCTCCCCTCTTCTATGGCTGGTCCCAAAGGTCCTGATGGTCAAATAATTGATTTGAACCTGAATCTTATTGGAAGGCATTCCACCATCCTAAGGGAAATGACCCACCTGGAAGAGGCACTATGACTGTGGAAAATTACTGATCCACACTGAACTGTACAAAAATCCATTCGTAAAACTCCTAAGAACAAACACTTCCCCTGGCAAGTTCTCCAGCAGGGTCTCTGGCTGGCAGGAGCAACCACCCTCACTAGGCACCAACCAAAAGGCCAGTCCTGAGCGGTGACAAATCTGGAATCCTCTGGCAGACGCCAGTCCAGGGCCCACTGCACAAAGAGGGCCCTTCTTACTAACTCAGCACTGAGTCTGAACACACTGAGAATTCGTTTTGGCTGTGAGGGAAAAGCCAATGTGGAAAATATCATCCGATGGACAGAATTTGAAGTGAAAGGCACAATATAGCCCAAGCTTCCAGGGCCTAAACTCTTACAGGGCAGAAGCATAAACACTTTTTGGAAGCTGAGATCAGGACACAATGTGACACCTCAGCAAAAACTCAAGAGAAGCAAGGAGTTTGAACATTAAAAGACTAACACCGATTTTTACACTGTGAATCACCAAAATCTATATAATAGAGAGGAAAAGGTATATCAGCCAGCATTTACCTTGCCTGGCCTGTGCTGAAAAACTCTCCTAGAGCCTGTGGCACTCCCTCAAAAAGATGAATAAGACAAGTCCTGGCCGTTTTTTGTACCTGGTGGGGGGGTCGGACAGGTAGTTAAAATATAAGCCTTAGTACGGAATGCACCAAAAGCTGAATAAAGCAAGGAGCAGCAGGATAGCTCTAATCACCAAGGGTGCGTGGGTTTCCACCCAGAAGAGGCGTCATTCCATCTGGGTCTTGGAGGCACAGCAGTATTTTGAGAGAACTCTCCAGGCAGAGGAAGCAGAGTGAACAGAGGCAGTTCAGAGGGGAAAGGGCAGGTATGGCAAGCAACTGGGCTCAGTTAGCCTATGGCAGCAGCTGAGCCGGGTGGTGGAGGGGGATTGGGGATGGCTTTGAATGTCCAGGAAGACTGGCCTTGAGTCCCTGGGCCTCTCAAGCACTTCTGATCTGCTTTCAAAAGCAAAGCCTCTGCCATGGGTGTCAAGAATGAGTTGGAATCAAGGAGAGAGTTGAAACATACTTCTTTGCATGTGTATTTTTTTCCTGGTAGTTGAAAAAGGGATCACACATGCAAATTGACAATTGGCTGGTCACTGCATGAAGAAAGTACTTATTCCTGAACAGAAATTTACTCTCCATAGCCGTGATTCTCCACTATAGGGGATCCCTTCACCACTGCTGGACTCCTTCCACTAGAGGCCAAGGGTGACACCTCTGTGCCCAAGGGCACCTTGATAACCCTACAGAATTATCTTACCTCCAATCCGACACAACACATGCGCTTTGCTGTATTCTGCTCACCAAGCATGGAGTAGAGAGAGACCTTCTGATGTGATGAAAAACGTAATTTGATGAAGGTGACGAAAACAAAAACCTTCTGCTGCGTTCTAAGTCCCTATCAGACCAGATCAGCTTTTGTCTTAGCTTGTCTCTCCTGTGTTCACAATGCATGGAAGGCTAACTTTTAGTGCAAAGGAGTCATTATCAGCACTGCAAATGCACAAGTCCTCACAATTATTTATGATTTTGTTCCCACTTTGTTTTTGTTTCATTTACTGGGCTTCCTCAGTGTTTTCTGGATGCAAATAGAATTTAAGAAGTAATTCTAAGGGGATGTTATTAAGTACTTAGCTTTTTGTATATCATAGAAACACAATCCCATGCCTTGTGGCTAAAATGGAAAATTTTTTTTATGACAATTTAAACATGAAATATCCAGCAGAGACAAACCATGATTATTTATGAAAAGCTCTATCAAGAAATCATTTACTTCTTTGGGCAATTTCTACTTTGCTTGTGATTTACGTCCTAAGAGTATATTCATCTAGTTATTCACACAAAGTTAACGGAGCTGTTTCTTATTATGTTTTTGATAGACGGCATTGTTGAATCTGACTCCGGTCTTACATCTTACTTCTCCTAATTATTTGTAAGCTTTCCTCACCTCTGTTTTATTTCTTTTGCAGTGCCGTTTTTCATTTCATAAGGGAGGCAACGTGTGCAGTGTTAGATGTGGTTGGGGTTTCGGAATGTTCTCTTGCTGGAGCCCTTGTCCAGGTGCTGACCGCTCAGATTACAAGAATAAGAGTAATTTGTACCTGTCACTTGGAGAAGCCCTTGTCTAGTGATATCAGTACTACCCTTTTCACTGATTCAGAGCACAGAGGAGAAGGGATCTTGGTGGGACCGCTACAATTTCTCAAAGTGCCCCTTGTCCTCCAAACGGTGGCTTTGCTTCCCCAGTGCAGAAGTCACTGTGCTTTCTCTGGCCATCAAGCTAAGGAAGAAGCAGTTGATTACAGGCTGGGTCATTGGCCAGAAACTCGTGGTGGTAGTGACGACAAAGAATGTTCAGTCACAGCATTTCAGACAGAAGGAGATATCCATGAAGGACAAAGCCCGAAGAGCATCAGTTATTTCTTCAGCACACTGACCAGTTAGATGAGCAGAGCTGATCTCCTAATTCCCAAACGCGTGGATTCTAGGGGGCAAACAGCCACACCGCAAAGCTGAATGACATCAGCCCCAAGGCAGGCTCATGCCATTTTCAGCCACAGGTTTAGATGAGTGTCTTTTCATCAACACAGTGATGAAGAAGATACATTTCCCACCACGCCACACGTGGGGAGCCAATTCCACCACAGCGCGCCACAAACTGCTCATGCTGTACGAAGTCCTAATGGAGAGATAAACCTGTCACATAAAAACTTCTTTCCGGAGAAAGCTTTATTACCAAACTACAGGGAAGGGGATGGAAAACAGAAATGGAAACGAAGATTTTTAAAAGTATATGCTATCGAAACGCCAGGTGCTTTCTCCCTTATGCCTTCTAATCTCTAAAAACAATTTGTAAGAAGCATTTTTCCTCCATTTTACAGAAAAAAAAATACTAAGTTTTAGAGAAGTAAAGTAAATAAGCCGAAGTCACAGAACTAGAAAACGTCATGTCAGGTTCCAAATCTAAGACTCCCTGTTTGAAAGCCCCTCTTCCCTCCAAGTCACCACACTGCCTAACTAATTTAATTGATAATTAAGTGGATATTCTAAAAAAAAAAAAGAGGGTTGTAAAGACACAATCTAGAAACCTCCCAGTTTTTCATATTGCTTGTGAAAGCAACATTTTAGATTAGTAAGGATAAAGAACAAAACAAAAAAATTATTTACATTTAGTGTTTTTTGAACATATTACATAATCATACTTTTTGCAACAGCAGCAGAAGTAAACTTTCCCTCCTTAGCATGTTCTGGTTGTACTAATACTGAAATTAGACTGTGGGCACTGAGCATATAGCCACTGATGAATATGTACCCAAGAGCTCTCATGTGGAAACAGTCTGGGGACAGCTTCACCACAGATTCCTGTGGTAGGAGAAGAATGCCCTGTGCAGAAGAGGGGTGGGAGGGGATGCAGATAAGAGGGAGGGGGGAACCGAGCAAAGGAATTTAGAGATAAAACTTTTATAGCTTAACAAATTATAGACTTGTAGATTCTGAATGTACTTGGGCAAATTCTCTAGGAACTTGAGGAACTTGTGTGTGTGTATGTGCATGCGTGTGCGTGTACGCGCATGTGTGTCCCATTTGCCCTTTAAAGAAGACTTGCCCAGATTACACCCAAGGATGTGACCGATTTCCAGAAGATACAGGTGATGGTCAATCCCAGAAGACAGGCAACAAGAGAATGAAACAGGGCATGCTAATATTCACTGGCATCATTAGAGAGAGTTTACAAAAGAATGGAAAAATATTTCCCTCTTCATCAGTAGAGCAAGTCACCAGCTCACTAGGGAAATCATGCGGCCTCGAGGATAACCCTGGTATTAGGAACCACAGTAGTGACCATCAAGAGCACATGGAAGTAAATTTCTTTCAACTATCATTTTCCTAGAATGGCAAATATCCCATTAGGTGCATATCTACCTAAAATAATCACAAGATTAGAAGTTCCCCCAGGAATAGGCAGGTTTGTTCCAAATATCTGTGTAAAGTCAATTATTGTTCAAAATTTCTAATACTTTTTTCCACAGAAAAAAGGCCTAAAATATTTCCTATTAATTTTACAAAAGAATACCAAGTAAAAGTCAAGGTGCTGAACTTTGTGAAGATCCTTTTTGTCAGCACTGACCTGGTCAAGAAGAGAAGGCTTCGGTGGTGAGACGCCCAGTTGAACGAATGCATGAGGAGTTGACATGAGGATGAAGCATTGGGCACCAGCTTTATTGTGGGGAGAGCATGCTTCTCTCCTTGCTAGGGGATTGCAAGGGCTTTATATATGTCAGAGATCAGCAGTGGCATTCTGCCACATGTGCATGATAAACAACAAGCTGAGTCATACTTCAAGTTGGGCACAGGCACCTAACTCCACGAATGTAACATTTTAAATCCAGAGTCCTATCCCTAGCCATGAGCCTGGATCACAGCCAGACCTGAGACCCACACTTTCAACCTTAGTCTTCTCATCTGTAAAATGGGGGTAATAACTTCTCTGCCCACCTCACAGAAGAGTTGAACGAAAAAATTTGGAAAATGTCACTGAATAGATACAAAGTATTGCAACAGATTTCAACTCATAAAGTTGTTATAATACAGTATGAGAGTAGTCTCAAATAATAGTCATTCAGTAATGAAAAAAACTGAAGAATAAGAAACTGTAAGAAGGGAAAACATTTGGGGAGGTGTGTTATTCTAAATGCTGGAGTGAGAAGAAAAGTAAAGAAGGAAGATGTAACGCATGGCACCTTTTCTTTTCTTTTTATTGCTTGGCTCCACCACCTTCTAACATGCTGTTTAAGTTACTTGTTATCCTTATTGTCCATCCTCTGTTCACTGGTGTACCTTAAGCACCTAGTACACTGCCTGGTACATAATAATGGTTCAGTAAATATCTTTTAACGAATGAGTTTACAATGTGATAATGATGCAAGGCTTCCAGGGCACCTTTAAGAAAGATGAATGGAATGAATTTTGGGGGGCCATTTCCCTAACAAACATCCCTAGGAAAACCTGGCAGCTTCATTAAGGTAGAGCTTTGAAATTATGGAGGAACTTGGGCCTGCTCTGGACTTGGGCAGATAAATCTTCAGGAGCTGGGATTTTGCTTCCTGAATGGGGCCACATCATGATTCACTGTGAGTCTTTGGAGTGAGAACACATCCGTCACCCCTTGTTCACCCCAGTTGCTCCTTTCTTATTCAGAGAGTGCATGCTGACAGCAGGCTGATAACAACCCCCTATGGTTCTTGATTGGAAGAATGTCTGAAATTCACAGAGGCCAGGACATGGAAGCAACTGAGGGTCCTACGATAGATGATTGGACAAAGAAACTGTGGCACATACATACAATGGGATATTACTCAGCCATGAGAACAGATGAAATACTGCCATTTGTGACAACATGGATGGACCTCGAGATAATCATGCTGAGTGAAATTAGCCAGAGAGAAAAAGTTGAAAATCACATGGTATTACTTATATGTGAGATGTAAACCTAAAAACAACAAATGAACAGGACAAACAAACAAAGACTCATGGACATGGATTATAGACTAGTGGTTACCAGAGGGCAGGAGGTAGGTGGGGAGAGGGAAAAGGGGTAAAGGGGGTCAAATATGTGGTGACAGAAAGAAATCTAACTATGGCAGGTGAACACACCCTGCAAATATATATATGGTTTACCCTTAATGTATACAGCTGAAACTTATTAGATTTCATTAACCAATGTCACCATAAAATAATTAATTAATTAATTTTTTGAAAATGTCTGACTCCACCATGGGTCTTCTTTCTTCCCCTGGGTCTATTGCATTTTCCTTAGCAGGCTCTCACAAGCTTTCCTAGAACTGATACCTTTATCAACAGCGCTGAGCTGGGGAGGCAGGGAGCAGGTTGTTGTGTGCAGCTCTCCAGCCCCCACCCACCTCTCCCTTCAGGGTGGGAAGAAGAGCTCAGGGTCTGCCCATTCAGGAGGAGCCAGCTCCCCAGCCATGCTGAAGAAGTCAGTATTTGTTCCAAAGCCTTGTTTCTAACCAATGACTCTGGTTTAACTCGTACAATTTTGGAGCCATAAGAAAACTTGGAAATTAAATTCAACTTCCTTATTTAGAAAGAAAAAAACTGAAGCCCTGAAGAGGTGAAACTTGCCTGAGGTCACACAACCAGCCAGTCCTAGAGCAGGGAAGACTTGCCCACCTCACTCATGCCTTTTTTTTGAAAATCAGAACCAGGACTTCCTAAGAGTAAACACTAGTAGTATCATAAGAGAAGCAGCCAAAGTTTGCACACATTTGTAGAAATAAATCAGATTTTGATAGTTTTTGAAATGTCTATATCTAGATAAATTTAGTAGTAATTATTTGATTTCTTTTTTAAAAATACTCTTTTTTCAAAAGTCTTTCTGAGCTGTTTGCTTTAAATAACCCATTCTCCCTAATGTATCCAAAATATGGTTTTCATCCACACACTTTGCTGCTATAATCTTAAAGCACAGTGTAGTCATATAAGGTGTGACTGAATTCAAATTTCTTGATGTGATCACTAGAATAAGGAGATGCAACTAAGTTTTCCAAAATTTTTCTTATGAGTTAAGAAAGTTAGGCTCTGAGAGGAAAAAATATAGATGAAATAAAGCAAGTAGATAAACTTAACAACTCCAAACATTTTTTGCAAAATAGGTTTATATGTTGGTGTCATTGAGGTCTTTACTGGCAGATTAAAGAAGCCAAGAAAAATAAGAACATTCTGACCATAATATTCTAGAGCTGAAAGGCCATGAAGATATATTATCTAGTTCAACTGTTTCCAAGTGTGGATAAGAAAACAAAAGCCCAGAACAGGGACTGGCTTACCCAAGGTCACTGAGGTCTGCTGCTTCGCAGTAAAGTTCTCACTGTATCACAGCTTTTGCACTGAGTGGAAAAAAGAGAGGGGTAATAGGGTAAAACCAGAGAGGAGCATGGAATTTTTAGGAAATGTCATGAGTTTCTCTCAACCAATAAGGAAGCTTTCAAAGTGTTTTTGTCAAGTCTACCTAGTTCTGGAAAAAAAAAAAAAAGAATAAATTGATCTTTCAGAATCACTAGACAAAAAGCATGAACAAAGTCTGGGTAAGGAAGCAGGACTCATTGGAGGAAAACTTATTTCCAGGGATCAAGACCAGTCTGCCCCTGGGTGGGGAGAGATTGCCCATAGGTGGAAGTGGGAGGTTTGGCAAAGCCCCTCTCAGAGTCCTATAGTATATGTTTAAGAAACTTGCCTCTAAGTCAGGGTTCTAAACCTGGAGACTTTGGACAATGTCTGTAGGTATTTTTGGTTGTCACAACTGAGGACGGGGATTGCTATTGGCATCCAGGGCACAGAGGCCAAGGATGCTACACAACATCTTAGAATACACAAGATAGCCCTCAACTCTACAAAGAAGTATCTGGCCCCAAATGTCAATAGTACCAAAGCCGAGAAGGCTTGTTCTAACTGCTACTTGTCCATCAGTTATCTGCTCTCAAATTCAGCATTACTTTACCAAATGTTTCCTTCTAAACTCAAGAAATCAAAGAACGATTCTAAATATTCATCTCTTTCTCCTTGATCTTTGGATTTTTGACTCCTTCTCTGCCCTTGTTCCCCCCACCCAAAAAAAAAGTTCCCAACAGAAAACAGTAATTTCAACAAAAATACTTAGTGCTGAAAATATATGTGTAGGAGAGACTATTCCATGTACTTATATTTTTCTTGTTCTTTGTTGTCATTCCACCATCCTTGGTAAATTTGTTTTCATTTTAAGTGTTACAAGCAGTTATTATATATTCCAGGCAGGGCTCCCAAGCAGTGAAAATTTAAATGAGGAAGATTTTTTTAGGGAAAAAAATAGTAAAAGTACAAGTGGTTTGTTGAAACAGTGAAAAAAAAAAAAAAAAGCTTACCTCAGAGAGCAAAATGCTGTTTTATGTAGTCTTAATATTAATCCAAAATGAAAATGTCCTTCACTTCAAAAGAATTTGGCAGGTAGATGATGTAAGAGGGCAAGGATATGTTCCCCCCACCCCTACATTTAAAACTGCACGTCTCCTAAGAAGATTTTGAAATCAATAGTACATAAGAAGCTGCATGTGATTTTTTATATGACTTGAACCTTTTACACATTCAATTCAATGAAATAGAAGAACTCACAATGGCAACATAGAGGAGACTTCAGAGGAAGGATCTGAAAACTTGGGTAGTCGTCCAGGGTCATTAAAATGCCCCATGGCCTTGAGGAAATAATACACCTCTTATGTGTTAGTTTACTCTACAATAATAATTAATAAATAAATTTTCTAACAGATCTCACAAAGTCTATAAATGTAAATGCTGGCATGTAGCCTCCTTACTATTTCCCATATAGAACCAGCACCGTCAACGTCCTCACCAAGATGAGGAAGAACCATCACTGGCAAACACCATCCAGGTGAGACCTGGAGTTATGCCAAAGAGAGCTTTTGATGGATTACCTATTACACATGTTACAATTTCCTTTTTTTTATTCCAAAAAGGAATTTTTTTCTATAAAGTGAAAAATTATTGGAGTAGGGTGAACATGGTCTAAATAAATATCTTTACAATAAAAAGTCCTCACGAGGTGTCATGTCCCTGAAATCAAAGTATTGGAATGTTAACTACCAAAGAGAAAATTTGCTTTCTTGAAATTTCTGACACACTGGTGAATGAGTGAGAGTTAGCAAGACATATTTCTTATAGTGCCATAGGGGCCAACCAATGGGATTTATTTACCTTGTAAAGTAGCTCAAAATCTTGGTTGCATCACAGCATTAACATGAGTTTGGGAATACATCTTTGGTTTGCAGAGGTTCAGTGGAGATGTTAAAACAGAAAATTAATATTAAGGGAATTAAAAATAAAGCAACAAGATGATAAAGGGACCTATCTAAAAAGGGGGAAAGAGGTTTCTAAAACATTTGGAAGCTGTTGTTTTGTTCATGTGCCTTTGGTATGTTTAAAGCAGAAATTTATGGAGGCAGTAAAATGGTGGATAAAAGAAAAATCTAAGATGTAATTTATTTTGATTCAAAGAGCTTTTAATGAAGTCCTTTACAGGGGACTGGTAAGGAAACTTGCCAACCACTGGGCAAAAGGTACTGGGCTGTCAGTCATGGGTTAAAAGTGAGTTAAAAGATAGAGGGGGGAATGAAAGAATAAATGACCAGCTCTCAACGGAGAATAGAGTTTAGTGTCAGCAATCAGTATAAGAATAGTGTCCTCCAGGATATTTAACACCCTTGAAAATGGACTAAATAATGAAGTGATGAAATTTGCTGATTAAACAAAATTATTTCGGTTCCCTAAGTCTATATAGATGGATGTGAGAAACAGAATCCAAACTCTGTAATTGGGCAGAACAGTGGCAGATGAAACTCAGAGCAGACAAGTGCAAAGTAATGCATGTTAGAAACAGCACTTTAAATTACACATCCACTTGAGTGCGTTCTGAATTAGTTCTGAACTTACAGGGAAAAGATTTAAGGTCATGAAAGGCATCTTAATGAAGATGTATGCATGATGCTCAGCAGAGTCTTTTTTAAAAAAAGAAAGCAAATATACTGTTAAATTGCAGTAAGAATGAAAGAATATTCCAATGTCATTACAGAAATCTATGACACACACTTGTTCCACATTCAGTCAAAATCACCGTGTTTCCTAAAGATGATGGTAAAAATAGAAAGAAACATCTTTAAAAACCCTGGAAACTCATTAGAAGCAGTGGAAAAGACAGACACAGTTTCACATGGAATTTGTTTAAATCTGTGATTACTTAATAATTTGAACGAAGGAAAGATGAACACATGTAGCATATAGATTTTCATAAAGATAAAAACCTATATTAATTTTTGCAACTTAGATTATAGATAGACTAGAAACTATAAGTTCCCAGACACACACTCAAATCATTTCACTGTCTCCTTTTCCCCTCTTCCCCAGGAGGTAATTAATCCATGGATCTGACCACCAAGAACAGTAAGACTGCCCACCCTTCTGCCCTCTCCCTCTCCTCAAATGTTTAACTGAGACTGGCAACTGTCTCAATCAATCCCCAGGTTTCTAGGGATCAAGCATCTGCTGACAGAGGTCAGAGCGAAATGCTCTCCCACAATGCCCAAGTACTTTATAATTGACCCAGTGCTAGTTAGAAAATGACATCCTCACACTTAAGCTAAGGATTGCACAATTGGGCAGGTGCATGAAGGGCTGTGTACCGTGGGGGAGGGGAGATGGCTACTAGCTAATTCTCTTCCCACAGCTTTTAGACCTTACCAGAAGACTGAGACTGAGCTATTGGAGCCTTAATATTTCTTAGCCGGTATTTACAATGTTGAGGCAATTGATGTGGTATGGAACTTCAGAAGTACTTTCCTTGTTTGTTTTTCTTCCTGAAATCTAATCCCTGAGCACTGTGGTAAACAAAACTAAACTAAAAACGACTAGCAATAAAACATGAGCAAGAACAAACCAAATATTAATGTAAAAATAGCATTAATAAAAGCCAAAAATTGAATTTCACCGCAGAAGAATCACAGCATAGCATTTTTTTTTTTTTAATTTTAATCTTGCAAGTGGCGTGTAAGCATTCTGTTAGGGATCAGCTTACCCTTAAGGAATGTTTTGTTGTTTTTTTTTTTTTAAATAGGCATTTGAATGCTTAATCAAACATTCTAAATAACAAATATTTTTCTCTTCAAATATGTAGATTCTAAGAGTGCATAAGGTAACATTTTCACAGCAATTCTGCAAAGTATGAAAGGCAGGACATTTTACTGGGTATTGGCTTAGTGCAAGAACATTATAGTAAATGGAAAGTTACTAGGTTGGTGTTTACACAAGTATCTTCACCTCTATAATCTTTGTACCAAAATATCTTACAAGCTTCTTTTCAAAAGGAAACACACACACACACACACACACACACACACACACACACACACACACACTGTTGAATAGTTCGCTATTTTTAGGCTACATGGACTCATCATTTATCCTATTTTTACCAACGATGCATAGCTATCAATATTGCCCTTCTCATCTCTCATTTGACCTCAGCCTCTGCAGAGGCCATATATTAAACTAACTTTTTTGAAGTGGAATATCAGTACCATTGTCATCCAAAAATATTAAACTTAAACATAGACACAAATGAAGAGAGAGACATATTTAATCCTCTCAGTATTGGTCATCTAAAAGGTTATCTAGAGTTCTGGTCAAGATGGTGGAGCAGGTAAGTGCTGACCTTGCCTCTTCTCGTGTCATTAAAATTATGACTAAATTATAGAGCAATCAATCTGAGGAACTATGTGAAGACTACTAAAAAGAACTCATATAACTAAAGATATAAAGAAGGGGCCACATCAAGACTGGTAGGAGGGGTGGAGACACAAAACGGGCTGGCCCCGTACACACCTGTGGCAGTTGAGCATAGGAAGGGCTATCTTGGCCACAGAGCTCCCCCTGGAAAAGTGAGGGGCCCCAGCCCAGGGTTGCAGTGCCAAGGAGTTCCCACAAACTCTGGCTGTGAAAATCAACAGGGATTCCAACCTCCCTGGTGACATGGAAGGCTGCTCAAAATCCAGACATCCTCTTTAAAAGGCTCACACACAGACTCACTCACTTGCAGGCACTCGCCCTGGGCTCTGATGGTGGGACAGGAACTCAGGAAGCATCAGAGACATATAAGGAAAGGCTGAATTGTGTAGCTTTAGGGTGAGGGCTAGAGGAACAGTCATCATTATTCCTGCTTAAGCCGTCCTCCTGTGCAGCCTGCAGGTGGGCGCCTTCTAGTCTTCCCCACACATGGCCAAATCTGAATCTGCATTGGCCTGAAGAACTCCACTCACTCCACCCTAGTGATTCCCTGGGACCCTGCCCCACCCAACTCTGGCATTGCCAGAGGCACATTCATTGCTGGACAACCAGCCCCACTCCACCCACAGCAGAAAACTCCCTAAGCCACAGTCAATAGGTCTTGGCTTTCATGTCTCCAGAGGCACTTGGTGGCAGGCAACCAGCCCTGGCCTAAGCTGCATCATTTTTTTGAACAAATCACAGGGGTCTTTAGGCCTGAGGCAGATAGCGGCTGGCCTCGATGTGAATCTGAGGATTTTGTGAGTGGCCACAGGCTCAGCACTGGCACCAAATCTGAGTCTGAAATAACCTAGTGAACACCAGTCACCCCACCCTGGTGATTCCCTGTGTCTGTGCTTCACCCAACTCTCACATTCCCCAAGACTCTTTCAGCTGCTAAGCCTTATAGGCAGCCAGCTAGCAAGCAGCCGCAGGCCTTGGTGTGCCTTGGGCCTTTAACTGAGCTGCACCAGGCCCAGTACTGGTGGCAGCTGGCCTGGGTGTCAAGCATGGCCTCTCCCACAGGCCTCCAGGCCCAGCACAAGCAGCAACTGACTGCAAATAGCTCTGTAGCTCCTACTGGGTAGCCCCCATGGGTCACGGCCAGTGACTGACCTTGGCCTGCACAAGGACCTCTCCCAAGGGGCTCCAGAATAAACACATCTAAAGGCTAGTATCAGACCACAACAGAGCATTCATTACCTTATTAGCCTCCAAAGCAGCAGGGTGGTTTCAACAGGCACACACGCCTGTTGGGGCGCATCCACTCCTTGGGGTCAGGCCCCAAACAGCAGCTATAAAAGTAAATAAATAAATAAATAAATAAATAAATAAATAAATAAATAAATAAATAAATAAATAAATATCCTCTAAAGCTCTGATATGGCAAACAACTCATTCAGTTAGATAGACAGCACTTATTTAAGAAAGTAACCTCCAGAATGTTTCCAATAAGAAAAACAAAAGAGTTCTTTAACAGTCAAAACGGATGTAAAAATTCCATACACTTCCCTTTTAGATGAGCCCTTCAGGTGTCTCTCAAAGCCCAAGTTGCTTTTTTTTTTTTAAGTTAATTAATGTATTAATTGCATAAGATATTTTCTCAGGTTCAGATCATGCTAGCAGTGTATAAATTAAATCTTTATAATTATTTTTAAAGAAAATTTTAACAGTTTTATTGAGATAGAATTCACACAGCATGCAATTTATCCATTTAAAGTGTACAATTCAATGCTTTTCAGTATATTCACAGATATGCACAACCACATTTTAGAACATTTTCATCATCTCAAAAAGAAGCTTTATAACCTTTAGCTATCACTCTCCTAGTCCCCTGCTCCTGTCCTTACCCTAGCCCTAAGCAATCACTACTCTACCTCTATTTCTACAGATTTCTCTGTTCCAAGTTTTCATATGAATGGAATCATATAATATATGGTTTTTGTGACTGGCTTTGTCCACTTAGCGTATTTTCAAGGTTTATTCACATTGTAGCATATATTAGTACTTCATTCCTTTTTATGACCAAATATATTCTATTGTATAGATGCACCACATTTTACCTATCCATCTGTCAGTTGGTGGACATTAAAGTGATTCCAGTTTTTGCCTATTATAAATTAATGCTGCTGTAAACATCCTTGTATAGTTTCTGTATATACATATGTTTTCATTTCTCCTGAATGTGTGCCTGGGAGTGGAATTGCTGGGTCATATGGTTTGGGTCTATATTTAGTCATTTGGCAAATTGCCAGATTTTTCCAACATGGTTGCCCCATTTTACATTCTAATCAAGTATATGAGGGTTCAAATTTCCCCACATCCTTATTGACACTTGTTATTATTGGACTTTTGGATGGTAGCCATTCCGATGGGTGTGAAATGGCATCTCATTTCGATTTTCATTTTCCTGATGACTAATGATGTCAAGCATTTTTTCATCTTCTTATTCACCGTTGGTATGTCTTCCTCACAGAAATGTCAATTCGAATTCTTTGCCCATTTTTAAATTGGAAGCCAGTTTACTTTTACTTTATACATTATTTATCAGCTAACAAACAAGAGATAGAAAGTAGTAAATGGGGAGGAGCTGTTAAAGACAGATATACCAGCTCACCTGATATAACAAGAGAAGGAAAAAAAATTATAAAAAGCAAACATAAAACCTCAAAAAGTGGGACATTCATCAGAACCACAGGATGGGGATGATGGTTTCAATGGGCCCTGACAGCATCTGTGTTACTATATGGAAAATGACTGAAGTTTGCTGTGATTATCTTAAATCCTCTTCCCAGGATCATTTTAAAGTCTATATGGACTGTTTATAAAGGCTGGTAGGTTTATAATATAATTCGAAGCTGTGGTGAAGAGGGATTAACACTTGTTATCAATAATGTGCTCTAAATGTTTAACAACCAACTCTCCAGGGAGAAGAAAAGGTCTAATTTGTACTTTCATAGCTTATGTCAAGCTGCCTACTAAAGTGATATCAACAGGCATAAGAACTTTCTGAAATTTTAGCAACTGGCTCACAGCCAGTAAAAAGCAACCTGGACACGCCCTAGCTTCAAGTGCAACCGATATCAGCCAGTCGACTGTGTTAGTCTCTTTACATTCATTACCTCATTTTTTGCTCTCAACAACCTTTAAGAGGAAATATTAAGTGTATTTATCCCCAAGGTAAACTGAGGTTCAGAAAGTTGTGACAAACTTACCCAGGGAGATATGGCTAGAAAGTATCATTCTGGTCTTTCCAAAGATTGTTACTCTTGGTACACGAAATTGAGTCCTCCTCTTTAAATGTTAGTCAAAAACAATTTTTTAAGTTGGGTTAAAGGCATTTCTTTAGAAGAGTCATCCAATATTCTGAAATTTTACTCATTCGGAACACCAGAGGCCTTGGCACTGGTGGGCAAGTGAGATGTAATACAGAGGAATTTAGACAGAAACAGCTAGCTGCAGCTTCCTTCACCAAAGACAAATAGGCAGAGGCCTGTTCAGTGATAAACCTAAGCCAAGCAGGAATTTGCAAACAAAGCTTCCCAGTACCCTAGCAGTATAGAAAGTGGCTCTGAGTAATTAGAGATAGTTCTTTCCAGCTTCGCATTTAGCCAGAGCGCCTGCCAAGACCAGCTCCTGCCAAAGCTGGGCAGGGACTCTCACCATACCAGTTCCACGTGCCCCCAGTTGGTGCATTCACACATGCAGTCAGCATATTAACACACCTTAACAAACAGCCTCACGGCGAATTGCAAAAAATTCCATTTCAGCGTGTATCATGTGACATTATTCTCCCCAACTGACACTGGGCATAAAAAACTAAGGTAGCGCCTAACCACATTTTTTGAAAGCAGAGTAAGTGTATCTTGGGACTGAAGGTTACCAGGATTCTATTCAAATAAAATGCCAAATTCTCCACCCAGAAGCTAATGATCACTATACTTAAAAATTTGTAATTAGACAAATTGTATGGAAGGATTCGCTTATGCAATCAGTGGCAAGTTTCAACTTCTGTTTCCAGCCAGTATCAAAGAGGTGGGTTGATCTACCACAGGATAAGACATTCCCTTTGCCCTCCCTGGCACCCGATGTGGAATATATTACTCTATTATGGAAGCTGCTATTGTGCGCCTGTTAGGTAAGTGGGATTTGTAATTCAGCAACCAAGGTTTGGTAATTATGTCTGTGTCAGCCAGGCTTCCAACCTCACCATATACCAGTGTCCACAGGCTTCAGTACTACAAACAACCTAAGAATGATATCAGTCCAGGCTTTAGAAGGTCTGCTTTTAACTGATGGCAAGACTGTAGAGCTATATTCTCTCAATATTTTTAAGAAAACGAGACTATTAATGTACAATGCTCTTCATTGTATTTTGCTCTGCTCTATATTAAAACCTGAATGAACTGGATTTTAAAATAATACAGGCACTTTTTTTAACCTTTCACCCAACAAAGAATACAATAAACAGTAGCTTCATTCAGGGATCTTTGGTACAAAGCAGAATGCTTTGACACTTAATATTGCCATTATTATAGGCTTAGTAGTAGCCATACAGGGGAATTGGAGGAGAAAAGACAAGAAAGCCATGATGGGCAAAGTTTGGGTAACCCCCCCCCACCCTGCAGCCACCCCTCCCAATAGCCTACATCATTGGCTCTCATGTCCCCACCCCTATGGATAGCCCATTAGTAAGTAGGAATGCTTTCCTGGGCATCACAGCATTCTAACCCAACCTTCATCAAGGCATGCTCTCTTCATCTTCCCTCCACTCCCCTCATGTTCCACTTTGCAGGTTACCCACATGGAATCTCATGTCCTAAGGGCCAGGCTTTTGGATGTTAGAAAATACAATAAACTAGTCCTATGAGCTAATAGAAAAAGAGTTAAGTAGATGGCACCACTCCTTCCCTTGCCCCCTACAGGTACATTCAAACTGCTACATCAGGCTCCCAGAGGTGACAGCTACACTTTTATTGACTCACCCAAGAGTGGTAAGAATACCAGTCCAGGCTGTAAGAAAAGATAACGTCATGTCCTTAGCCACTAGGGTGGAGATGATTAAAGTGGGGGTGAAGTGAAATCACAAGGCTAGGCCTGCCTTATGGGGTATACACAATCCTTAACAGTATGCAGATGGTCTGCCAGAAATCCAGCCAGCCTTCCCTGAGGGAATTAGTTCCATTCCTACCTTTGTGTAGATTAACTACAATCAACATTTGAGTCTGAGTCGCAACACCAAACAAAGTAGATGGTTTGCAGAAAACAACCTTTTAGAGTTCTAGCACCAGAAGCACCAGTCTCTAGGAACAGCCTTAAAACCAAGATGTTGCGAGTTATGCAATCAGTTTCGTGTGGCTGGAAGGTTCTTTAATTTGGCAGCCAGGTAAAACAAGGGTTGACTCCTTTAAATGCTCTCCCTTCCCCTACATACCCTTCATACACGGAATTCCTTTTGAAGCCACCGAAAATCCCTTTCACAGAACAGAGGGATGAGAACAATCTGTTTGTTTTTATATGAACCTATCTATCCTCTCCCTCCAACTAGCCTAGCTTGTTCCCTTTTCTTTTTCAGAACTCTTGTCAAAATTCTCACATTCCAGGAAGGCTTTTCCTACAATGGGTCTCATCTAAATCAAAATGGCTACAGTCCAAAGGTTGTGCCAAAGAAAAATACGGCTAGCTGCCAGCCTTGTCTTGGCAGTATGATTGACCTTTCCTTCCTCTATGTTTTTATTTCTTAATTGTCATGTCTATCTCAGTAAAGTGACAAACATGAGATAGGAATTGCTTTTATCCTTGTGTTTTTATAGTGCCTCAGATGATGACTCTACTCAATAAATTGAAAATCATTATTATATACAAATGCATATGCTAATGCATGACCTGCAAGCTCAGATGGCAGAATGAATAAACAATTACTGGCAAACATCATGGTATGGCATTTCAATGAAGTCATCACAGACTCACTAGCAATTATCTTTGCAGACTTGAGGTGAGGTATCTATGAACAGAGAGAGAAATACACACTTCTATTTTAAAAAGAAAAATTGGAAAACAAAGAATTAGATTCAAAACCTTAACATTCAGATTCAGAAATATGTTAGTCTTCTAAACACACACACACACACACACACACAGTAGCATGCTGGATAAAATCAAGGCAGTTTTACTTCTTAAAAAATCCTATCACATTAGTCAAATGCTATTTCTCAGAAGCATGACAAGTCTGGTAAAACCTAGTAGAAGGCAAAGATATGAAATAGTTTTGACTACTGCACAGCTTTAAGTTTTGTCTTCCTTGACATTAGGCAATTAGAGAATTTCATCCTGAAATCATCTTCTCATTAGACAAATTCATAAGTGATTAGCAGGCTTTTCTAAGTAAGTAATTATTAATGGTCCAGTGTCAGCCCAGAGATGCATACCTCATGGGATTCCAAAGTGACTGGTCTTAACCTAATGCTATTTTTAGTAGTGACTTAGATGATGGTAGAGAACATGGTTATTAAGTCTGGAGATGACATCAAACCAGGTGTGGTACATTCCACTTTGGAAAACTGGATAGAAGTGCAAATGATCTTCATGAGCTGGAGAAGTGGGTGGACATAAATAGATTGAGGTTCTATAGTGTAATTCACATGGGAAGTAAAACAAACCACACAATTGCAGGATTCATTTTGTGATGTCATAAAGAAAATGATTTGGAGGTCACAGTCAACAAAAACTATTGGTGCTCATGCTTTAACCTTAAAAGCATAATTGATTTAGTAAAAAGAAAACAGGAAGTCTTTCCTTGATGCTCAGTACAGATACAGGCTATCCTAGAACACTACTGTCTTTAGCCTCACATTTTAAAGTGGAATAAGGAGAATGTGGGGCATTTAGGAAAAAATGGATTTTTTCTTATTGATTACAAGTTTGAGGAACAGCCCTTAGAGAAAATGACTATAATGAAAAAGCAATTTGGACTAGAAAAGGGACTTAACAGAGGGACTTAAACATTTTCAAACTTAGAAAGAGAAAGAAAGATGGAAGAAAATCAGTTTTGATGATGTTAGAAAATCTTCCTAGCCAAAAAAAAAAAAAAAGCCATGGAAGACCAGAGTGCATGCAACTGGAACTGGACATTCTTTACTGAAAAAGTCAAAGAATGAGCCTGTTGCCAAATTTGGGAACAGCTTCATGCATAGACAGAAGATTAGACTACACATGAGAGTAAAAACAAAAGGAAAAACTTGGTGTCCTGTTTATTTTGTTTTCCCCCTTTTTATTTAAAAGAAAAGCATTGGGGTGGAGGAGGAAAGGGAAGAAATGTCCACTGTCTTTTGGGACCCTCACTTCTCCAGACGAGACTATATAAGCAACTCAATCCCTATCACTCATCCACGTTTCCCCAGATCTAGATATTGCATTGTTCATATTCTTTGCTATATATTGTTTCAGGGATGGTCATTGCAAGTAATGGTGAGTTCTGAAGAAACTACAAAACCCAAGCCCTTTACCACCCCTGAGAGGGATACAGCCCAATTTCTGATTAAGTGTAAATGTAAAATTACACTTTGTTATTTCCCATCACTGGGCTTACGGTCAAACCTTGGGCCCTGATCTGGAATGCATAATATTCCTATTAACAACCTCCTAGGAACTTCTAATTCAAGGTTGCATACCATCCCACCTCTTATGGAGCTTGTCTAACCTCTCCTTGGCACAGCAATTTCTCCTTCCCAGGAACTCAGAGCATATACATACTATCAATGACATTCACTTCATACATAGGCATACATAGCCTTGTGACATCTCAGGTACTGTTGAATCACCAGGTAACATTTCCTGCTTGTCTGTCCTATAGTCCTATATTCCTTAAACTATAAACTCTTTGAAGGTGAAGATTATTTGTTAAATTATTTTGTATCATCCTATAGCACCTAACTGAGCAAGTATTATGTTCACAGTAGGGGATAAGTTAATATTAGCTTCATGAATAAAAAAATGAGTAAGAGAAATGTTTAAATTCAATCTTCACCTAGAAAGTTACTTTCTACCTTGGAAAACTTCTGCTAAGAAGAAATGTTCCACATAGAGAATGTAGTCAATATTATTGTAATGGCTGTGTGTTGTGCCAGATGGACACTAAAGTAATCGGGGGTGATCCCCTCATAAATTATATAAATGTCTAACAATGGTACTATATACCTGAAACTACTATAAAGTAATAAAAAATAAATTAAAAAAAATTAAAATAAATAAAGTAACACATCAAGGAAAAAAAGGAACAGATTGTTTCATGAGAAAATAAAAACCAATTAAGGAGAAAATAGCAACATTTGATAAATTCTTAGTGGGAAAAGTAAATGTTATCTTTATAAAACCCAATAAAACCATCACAAGGCTTCCTTAAATATAGAAAATATTAAATTACAGAGTCTCTAAATGGTATAGATTATAAAAATTATAAAATTGTTGCTGTTTTAATGAGTAAAACATTTCTTATCAGCACATGGAATTGTAAAAGTCAAAAGAAACAATTACATGAGTGTGTGTCCATATGGGTTTCTTTTAAGATGATTTACTCTAATGACAACTGAACACCTCTTCTCTTTTAAGATTAATGATTTATGTACGGTCTACCTCAGCTCACTATAAATAGTACTTCTACTGCGACCATCAACAAGCTATCCACAGTAGGGGGCCATATTTAAACTGTATCTAATCACATCGTAGTTTTTGAGTTAGAATACTGGTACATTTTACAAAGATACACATGCCATGATAGTCACTAATCTGGGTGACATTTGAACCTGTCACCTGGAACCGAAATGCATTATATTTATAGCACCTTTTTGAAAATCTCAATGTGAAGCATTATCTGAAAATGAGCAGATATTACTATTGTAAGTACAGTTTGGTTGGTTGTTTTCTAAATGCTGTAGGTGGTTAGATGTCCAGATCTTTGAAAAATACCAAGCAGGCATTATGATGTGCACTGGTTGAGGAGATTGTTTGACATCCAAGTAAAACTTTCTTTGCTTGATTTATATATACTTTGAAGTAATTTCCGAGGAACTCGTTGCACATAGTAACACAGAATATTCCCAAATTTTCCAAAGTAATTTAGGGTATCCAACGTTCTTGTAAAAGCAAGTGAAATAGGTCAGGGGGCAAGCAAATGAATTTTGGCATAAACTGAGCGTTTGAGAATCAGTCAAAAATAATAATTTCCTGCCAAAACCTACATTACCTCGTTTCTACCTGAGGTTGTATAATAGAAGTCTGTTTCTATGTGAAATCTTATGGATTTCCATTGAAGCTTAACTACCACCCCCCACAATTCAGTCACAGATGCTTGTCCAGTTGCTCGGGGCGGGGGTGGGGGAAAGGTATGTCTTTGTCTCTCTTTAGGATAATGACCAGTTGTATAATAGAGCTCCTGCACTAAGCCAGACATCGCAGGACAGCAGAAGGAAGAGCAAAGGGACCCAAGAACACCCCGAGTAGAAGTATTCTCAAAACCTTTTGGTTGTTGGAGGCTTATCCCCTGCTCAGTGCTCAGAAAGGGATCTTCACTCTCTTGAGTCCTTGCTTGAGATTATCAATAAGAGATGAGTGATAAATTCAGAAACAGGGAAATGGGAAAGGTTTTGAATACTTTCTGCCAGTGGCAGGCAGGAGAAGACGCAGGTCGAATCAGGTAATAGCTGAGAAATTAGCTCCAAGAGCCCTACCAATCCCGGCTCTGCCAGCAGCACTCGTACTAGCTGGGGGACTTTACACGAATCATTTAGCTTCTCTCAACTTTAGTTTCTTCATCTAAAAGTAATCTTTACCTCGGTTGATATGAGAATTAAATGAAAGAATATTTGTGCAGTGTTTAGCACAGCACCTAAAACATGCTAATCTTCCGACTAATTGGGCCTTGTGGGATTATCACTGTTATTAGGGGGAAAAGAGCTCATAAAACACCCAGGGCAGTCAGGATAACCTGCACTGGAACCCCTGGAACCACTTATAATGGAGGATAAGCTTGTAATGGAGGATATCACTAACCAGGTGTCTGGACACACGGAATGCAGAGGAGTGGCAGGGGGCCTATCGGTCATCTCTTTTCTCAGTGCCTCTGGCAATACCCTAGGCACAATAAGCATTTTTCAAGTATTTCCTGCTTAAACTGAACAAAAGAACAAGGTACAAAGGGCAGGAGCAGAAGCAACATCTTGAAGAATCTAAGGGCTACACTAAAGCAATTATAAACTAAAGTTCTGAAAATTTCTTTTAAAGTCCATTTTTGTTTCTCTTTAGGTGCTTTATCCTGACACATTTTTTTCTCCTGTCTCCTACTCTCCTCATCTTTTGGCAAAGATTCATAAATTAAAAAACAAAAACAAAAACCTCAACTAGATGTATTCATTATAAAAATTACCAAGTATGCTTTCATTTCTTTTTCATGCAATATTTGTGAGCAAGTCAGAGTACAACAGACAGTGCTAGGTGCTCAAAGGTTGTAACTGATTTTAGTAATTCTTCTCACTGGTTCAATAAGAGTATTCCCATGGATGAGAGAAACTACAGGCAGTGAGGAGGAAATGGGAAAAGCTCATCAATCTCTCTCTAAATACTCTTTTTCTAGGTCTGGTAGCATATCAGACCTGTTTTTACCATCTTTCTATGCCAAAGGCATCATTTCTTGGCCTTGGATTGAAGTGAGAGAAGAGAATGAAGTTTTTTCCCAAGAAAAGTACATATATGGGATTTATAAATTCTTCTGATAGGAAACTGATCACTCTTCTTCCTAGGCCAATTCAAGAGCTCTTTCCAAAATTTCGATCACTGGAATGCTCAGGATTTAGGAAAATTGACTGAAATTAAGCCAAGAAGATACAGAATAATTATGAGTTAAGGAAAGATTCACTTTGTCTTCTAGTTGAGTCACATAAAACAAAATTTCCCCCCAAATTTCCAAAATATTTCCTGTGCAATTGTCTTAAAAAAATTTATTCTGGACATCCCTTCAAAAATTTCAAAGCCAGAATACTAGTTAGAAGATTATAGGTCCAGGAGTTATTAATAAAAAACGATGCAAAAGACCCAAAAATCAGTTCCATTTCATAGGAAATCATAATTTGGTATTTAGTATTAGATGTATTAATTTTAACAAATAGTAAGGTAACATTTGTTAAAATGTAAAAACAATTTCAATTCCAGCTATCTAACTATGTGTTAGATAGTAAAGGCAGTTGTTAAAAAAATTTAATGGGTTTGCCACCTAAAAGCTATTGCAATTCCAAAGTTATGCTTAATTCAACTGAGATTTATTAAAACAGTCCTGGGTGATTGGGAATCAGAGACGAGTAAGATGTAGCCATTGCCTCACACACAACTCACCCTAGCTGCTAAAGGCAAGAAAGTAAGCAAATTGGTGTAATACAAAGCAGTGCATGCTTATTGTTGTCACGCATCCCAGAATGAACTCCTAATCCAATCCGGGAGAAATTAGGGTAAATTTCCCTGACAATTATGCACAAGAGAATCCTGAAAGGTGAAGAAGAATTTTCCAGGCGAACATGGAAGAGGAACAGCAATGGTGGAAACCATCATGGAACTCAAGGCAGTTTGCTGAGGCTAGAGTGAAGCATCCATATTGGGTGGCGGACAGGGAAAGAGGTTGGGGTAAAGATAAAACTGAAAATCAGGTGAAACAGGGACATTGAAAGGCTTGGAGTAATTGGTAGGGTGACAACATAGCCTATATGGCCTAAGTAAATTTGATTTATACCTGTGGCCCCGATGTTATTATTACAAGTGCCCCCTTGCACTCTCAAAAGTCTCAATTGATTGATATGTTTTATGATCTTCCTAGTGATTAGAAGCCATTATCCCTGAGGATACAAATATAAATAAAATCTGACCCCTGTTTTCAAAGAGCTCACAGGAATGAAAGAGGTAGCCTCAGAAACAGCTAATTATAACACAAACCCAAAGATGATATGTGCTATAATGTAAGAATGAGTAAACACTCCCAGAAGTGATAACATCTGAGCAGAGCTCTGGAGGATGAGTTTGAATTGAACAGGAATGAAAGACCATTCTAGGCCTGAAAGGTCATGCCACGTGGAGAAAAGCAAGCATCCAAGGTGGTTGAAGGGGAAAGGACCTCAGTGACTCTGGTGACAATTGAAGCTGAAAAGTTAGCTTTGGAGACAAATTGTTAAGCATCTTGAACACCATGTCAAGGAATTTGGAGTCAGAAATGTCAGGATGAGGAGCCCCCAAAGATCTCTAATCAAGGGACTAACGTGATCTAATTTGGCTTTTGAATCAAAAACTCTAGCTTCTCAGAGGAAGATGAACTAGAGCAAGGGGAGAGAGAATGGCTGTACTTTAGATGGACAAGAATGTCGTGCTGCAGTTATGAGAGCCTGATTGTTAACTTTTATGAAGCATGATTACTGTTTTTGGAAGTTCAGATATGAAGAAAAGAATAGTCTTATCAATAAATTATAGTAAACAAGAAATGGAAGAATATTTACAATCCTAGGAAGGTATGCCAGCCAACTAATACAAGGGACTGAGGAGATAATACAAAAGGTTTGATGAGTTTACTACTCCAAAGGTTATGGCGAAGTTTACACACTATAAATTTTATAATAAATCTTAAGACCAAATGAGCCCATGGAAAGGATTGAGACAGCCAGAACTACTAATGAAGGACCTTTAGCCTTGACTGACAGGGATGAAATAATTTATAATGGTGGTGTATTCCAAACTAAGTCAGTAAAAATCTGACAAATTGGAGATTTGGGGTTTATTTCAATAAAGAGGCCTGCTGGTTGTTTTTCTAACCAAAATAGACTGGCCAGAAGCCTTAGGAAAGACAGAAAAACTCATTTGCTTCCTTTGCTCTCTTATCTTTTATATTTTTCTTTCTCTCATTTTGGAAGATGATAATAATAAAATTTTTGAAAAGAACATAAATTCAACTCAATAAGTTATATTAAATTTGATGATCAATGGATGGCAGATAAAGAAACTAGATTACTCTCAAATCAACTGTCAATGGAAAAGTTGTTTTAAAATGTTTAATAGAGAAGCTGTATTTGCGCAATCATAATTTCCTTGGCTTTCTGAAAAGAAGATTCTGTGTAGATAAGAAGCTGTGGACTACATGAGTCCATTAATGAAAGCAGAGATTTCCCCATATTTGTACCATGAAAGATCACTTTTGCTAGGAATTTTCCCTTATGACTACAATCTTTGGAAAAACGTTTACCCTAAACAAGCAGTATTTAAGTAACAGATGATTTAGTTATTATTGTTTTATTAATCACCTGTAGCCTTTTCTGCCGATTGGAATTCCTGATTACTAGGAGAAAAATTTCTGTTACCACACCACATTGATATAACTTTAGCCAAAAGTAAAGAAATGACATTTTATTTAGCCTGTATGAACTTAATTAATTTAATTAATATAATGGTTTCTGTTAGCCACTTTAGAAATATTGAAAATAGCTCAAGGAGTTTATTACCATCCTCAAGGATCCTGAAGGATGTAGAAACTTTTGACAGGGAACTTTTGCACCACAGAATGGACTTTCAAAGGGTGATTAAGAATAAGCAAACCTTGGATGTATTATACTCCCCCAACGCTCATCGACTCACTCTTATATTTGTTCTATCTGACAAGGATTTATTGGGTACCAACTAGTCCTGTGTTAGGCACTAAAGCAGACATCGAGAACACCAAGATAAAGGCCCTTGCCTTCAAAAAGCTTACAGTCTAGTCAGAGAAATAGAGATGTAAAGCATCCTCTACAATTTCTAATTCGAAGCTGCGGCTGCAGAGATGTCCTTTCCTAACCTTGCGGTGGGGAGGCTGGACAAGTTTCCGGAGATGTTAATAACTGAACAGAGACATTACAGTGGAGAAGGAGCCAGCCAGTTGAACAGATGGAAACAGGACGTGAAAGGACATACATCATGAGAAAGAATGAATGGGATGTGTGGAAACAACCAGTGATTCAGCAGGAGAGGCAGTGTAGTTCAGTGGTTAAACCCACGAACCTTGACATCAGACCACCCAGGAGGGACTCTAGGTTCTACCACTACAAAGTTGATGACCTTTCGCAACTTATTCAACCTCTCTAAGCCTCTGTTTTCCCCCGTGTAAAATGGGGACATCTACTTCGTGGGGTCATTAAGAGGATCAAACGCACAAAGCGTGGGTTCTTGGTAACCAGGACTGAGGTATGTCTGTCCTCTACTGCTCTTAGAAAGTACACTAATTATAGGAGGGTCAAGGTGGGCAGGATGACAGCAGCCAGGGCCTGAAGGATTTTCTGCCATATTTAAAAGGTGGCAAAGCCTTTTGTGAGCCCCTGAATTTTAAGTGGGGAAACAAGGAAGGAGTTATATAATAGGATTTTTATGTTAGAAAGTTTACTTTAGCTGTAATGTGTAAGATGGAGTAGAGAAATAGGAGATGGAAGGCATAAAGCTAACTAGGAGACTATGGCAATGGCACCAAGCAAGGCTAGTGTCACTAAATGATGACAGTTACAACTGATGGGCAAGGTGAATCCGCTGAGGGAAGAAAAATATTAGTTTCATTTACTCACACCAGGTCTAAAATATTCTGTGAAAACTTCTCTTTCTAAAATGTTTGTTTTTCTCCTTAGAGCAACAAAGCATCTTTTGAAATAGCATAGCAACCAATGAGGGAATTTCTTTGTCAGCTCAACACAGGGGAATATATACAAAGTCCTTTAGAAAGAGATCCACACCTGTAAAAAGCCTCTGCCTTAAATGTGCCGACTAAACTAATGGGATAAATAAACCCTCTTTGAAATGCAGAAGAAGCTTAGAAAGAGCCTCTAGGAAGTCGTATTTGATATGCACAGGCATCTTGAAAAATAGTTTCCCACTCTCAGTCTCCACTTGGGAATTGATAGAAGACAATTCTTCAAGCCAAGCAAGAACACCAACAGAGCAAGGGTCCTCACAGCTTGGTCTCCACCCCCCAGCAGCTGGCTTTTGAGAAAAGTACATATTGCAAACTGCCTTTTGCCAGAAATCTCTAATTTCAGGCTAACACAAGACTGCCAAGGGAGATGGGGAGCTTGAGAGCTGCAAACAAGTAAAAGGAGAAGACCAAAGCTAGGGAATCATGAGAGAATGATGCAAAATGAATTCTGCCCACCAGAAATACAACTCTATCATCAGTCTTCTCCTTTTTCTGAAAAGGTATGCCATTAAAAAAATCGAACTGGATAGACACCTAGAAAGGGAATGCCCCAACAGCCTTAAATAAAATTTCTTAGGCAAGGGGTGGGGGAAATGAAGTCTTCAGAGGAAAAGAAAGGCTACTTAGGGCAGAAAGCAAAGTGCCATATTTGAAGATAGTGTGTTTTGTCAAAATGGCTTTTTCACAGCCTTTTAACTAACAGCTGAGGCTCTTTCCCACACCAAAGACCACCCAGATGTGATAATTTGGTGTTGGACTCATCTTACTGGCATGTATAAAGAAAGGCAGCTGCCACAGCCCAGGGAGTTAGAAGCAACCCACAGAGCAATTCCAGTCAAATACAAGTTCAAGGTATATGGTTTTGCAAGCAGTGCTGCTGTAGAGCGTCATCTATTATCACCCCATCCACCCCTGGAGTCCTTGGAAAGTACTTCTAGAAAGCACTGGAAGAAAAAAATCCTAAAGCGTCAACTTAGGAAAACAAACTGGCAATTTTTGTTCCTTTTTTTAAAAATATCTTTTTATGTTTTCAATGAAAGTTATTTTTTTTATAATGGAAAGTTAATTTAAAAAGTAATTTTACTTCTCTAGAATGTGTTTATATCAGTTGTTTTCATTACAATTATATAAAATTTATTAGAAATCAGCTGTAAATTTATTGTGCTGTTACAATATAATTTCCTCCTTGGTTTTCCTGCAAACTTCAGTAAAATTTACTCTACATACAAACAACAACAACAAAAAAAATTATACACCTGTATAATGTCAGAGATACACAAAATCAATGGATGCAGAAACTGTCCTCAAAGAAACTATGAGTATCAATGCAACTGAAGAACTATTATCAATAAGAAAAAAAAACTGAATAAATAACTAATAAATGTGAAAAAGAAGAAATAGATTGAAGTCCAAATTTCAAGTTTCTCTTTCTGACATGTACAGCAAGAAACAAAGCACAGAGAAATACTCATGGATGCTTATATATAAAAGTATAAACAAGAGCTTTATGAAGGAGAGAAACACATCAGTGAGTCATAGGTCAGGTGTAAAAAATATGGCTTAATGAATAAAATTTAGGCATTTTGCATGATTGCTGTTTCCCAAGCCCATGTTGATTGTAGATTTTTAAAGCATAAAACATTATGAAAATCCAGTGCTATGTACTGTAAGTGGTAGGTGTGTGGGTGTGTATATTATACCAAGCACAAGGAGCCAGCACGGTCCTTCACATTTTCAATCCAAAATATGGTGGGACAGGAAAGAAGAGACTCATATTTAAAACTTACAGGAGAAATATTCTGAGTGAAATCATGGAAGGAGTTTATTGAAGACTCCCCAGCAAAGACTTTCTTTGATTAAGATGTCAAAAGTTACAGCGCCATACTGAATCAACAAATAAAACATAAAAATTTACCTCTCTGCAGTTGCCTGTCAAGGAGACATGAATAGTAGACAAAAAAATATTTTAGTTTAATTTTTTTTAAGTAAAACCATTTTCTAGTATTTTTTCACTTATGTTATTCTATATCCCTTTTAGGATAATTTCTTTCAGAGCTAAGAGTAATTAATTAATTAGTTAACATTTATATTAACGAACTAGTAGTCCTTTCCTTATTTAACAATGAAAGCCACGGAACACAACATATTTCTCCCTTTGCCCTGTCTACCAGGAAGCTCTAAGAAAATTTGCTTCCCCCAGCCTTTACTGCTATCATTATCCATTGTTTTTCCTCCTTTGATGTTTATCTTTTGCTATTTATTCTTCTGTTAAGGTTTTTCTGTCTCATTGTATCTTGCAAAAAGCTATTCACTTAAAGTTAAAAGGGAGAAGATAGGAGAGAAAAGAAGGACTATCTTTTTCCTTTCTGTCCAGGATAAAGCTGCCTACTATGTCCTTTTTTCAAAGTGAAGGAGAGTGGGGTGAAAGGCTAAAGACTTTTGGGTAGTTTCTCTGGATTTTGGAGTTTTCTTTTGCAAAACTTAATTTTGGTCTGGAGTCCGATTCAACCCCCTGTCTAAAAGGGAATAGGCAATAATAAAAGCTTTCAACTGTGAAGTCAGGCTGACTTCATTGGAAACCCCAGCTCTCCCAGTTGGCAGCTGAGTGACTACAGTCAAATCACCTGACTCTGGGCCTCGGGTAATAAATAATACCTTTTTTTTTTTAGCAGTGTTGACACTGAAATTAAATTAGACAATACATGGCATACTGTATGGCATAAAATAGGCCCTTAGCATGTGCGTTTCTCTTATCTCTTTCTTTCTTCCCTAGGGGCACTGTTTATCTCTACGTCATTAGACACAATGGGGTCTAAGGAGGAGAATTCACTGTGGCAAAACCACAAAAGCCATCACCAAAGACCTCTTTTATTTTATTTTTTTTCTCCCTTGGAGACTGTTTTGGGGGAGGAGGTATTTGGGAGATTTCTTACCAACAGAAAAAGAAACTAATCATTAATTTTCCTGTTATTAAATAATACAAACTTGTCGATTAGAGTTTCTGATCAACTCGAGGTTCCCACCGTTACCAATATTAGTTGAAATAATTTAAGTCTAAAGTAAAACCATCTGAATATTTTAAATAGCCTAAGCAGTCTTATGGCCTATTGACTTCAGAAGTATTGAAAGGCACTAGAAAGCTTATCTCACTACCTTGGCTGATCTGTAGGAGTCTAGAAGCTTCCAGTACAGTGGCTGATGAAATCCACCAGGCAAGATAAACAACATTAAGGGTATCGGAAGCAAAGATGGGGTCTTCTGTGCTGTAGGGGGTGGGTCTCGTTAGTTAACAAGTGACAATGCTTGGGTGGAGGTCGCCATGTCGCAGAATATGATTCTTAGTTTTCAGGTTCAGAAACTCGATTTTTTAAGTGCTTAGCAGACTCGATAGTCTGACATGTCTTACCTAATTTAAGATAAAATATATATTCATCCCTGAATTTTTTAATTTTTAATGGAATTTTTAAAGAGACATGCTTTTTCAATGGCTGAAACACTTCTGTCCACCAAATTGAATATATTTTTATATTTATCACCCTATCCTGATTCTCACGGGTTGAATTATTTATCAGAAATTTCCTTGGAGGGCACAAAATCAGAGCAGGGAGAAGAATGATCACGGAGACAGTCGATAGGGACCATGGTAAAGCCACTGAGCACAGCAGAAGACACTTCTCAAGGAACCAAAACCTGTGGCTTTTTTTTTTCTTTTTTGTCTAGGGCAGATAAACACAGCGAGATTCCTTGCTTTTCAAATTCCATTCCTTCTAGATTCCATGCTGACCATTTGCCTTCACTTGACACCCCTTTCTTCAGACAGTTCGCAAGACTTCGGCTTTCACAGTTGATTCTAATCATTTATGTTGCTTAGTGGCTTTTTCAAAGTAGTTTCATCACTCTGTTTTCATAAGAGTGGTTCCCTGAGACTTGTAACCTTGATTAGATATGGTGATCTCTCTTTGCCCCAGCCAAACATGTATAGACAATCCCTTGATAGTTAATGTATAGACAGTCTCTAGATAGCTAACCTCACTCTTGGGTGGTCATTCCCAGTATCACTCACTTTCAGAGGGTGAACTCTAGGTCTATACTTCAAAATGCCAGTGCTGCCTTACTCACCTCTACGTTCTGAAAATTAAAAGAACTTATAATAGTTTCTTTTAATAAGGTAATTTGGAAAGAAAGGTGACCAAGTAGTCTCTGGCACTAATAAGGACACGATTAGGTTAACAGAAACGCCTGGTTAACTTGTCAGTGTAATCCGTATTAGGCACTTTTTTTAGCGTCTATTTGTCTACTGAGCAGGCTCCACTTAGGTCAGAACTGAAATGTTGCCTCCAAGTTTTCCAGTTATGGACCCTGATGTCTACCATGTGTGTCCCCCACCCCCAGTATTCAAACCAGTGCTTCTGCCTATCACAAATAGTTATGAAATAATCTGAAGGCAGAACATCAAGATGTTATCAGTCCTGAACTATTGTCTAAATGGGGATCCATGATCTCTAATCTGCCTCGGAGTACACTCCTTGCCACCACCCCCACAATCCACACATATGCCCCAGCCCAAATTCTGCTTTGGACTTGGCTTTCTAGAGATTCCAGAGAACTAAGAATAACCCTAGAAGTCTCACGATGGCAGTCTTTGGTCTGGGCAGTGAGGGAAGTCTTCAGTTACATGTAGGTTTTTTCTGTTGCCAGCTGGTGTACAGTTGATCCCTTCAGGCTTGTCAGCAAGGCATATGCCACAGGGCATGAATGCTACAAGAAAGTCCATTAGAGATAACCTTGTGCAAATCTTTCTGGCTTGTTCTTTATCCCCACCGTGTCCTTTGGCAAGACATTTGGCCTGAATTTCTATCATTTCTAAATAAAATGAACTGGATTAGATGGTTTTTATGGGCCCTCCCATCTGTAATTTACTACGATTCCATTATTCTCATGACTCTACTTCAAAAACTCCATCATTGGCATTCAAGGTGTGACTAGAGGCACATTTCTGCGTGTGGCATGTGAAATCCTCCCCATTGTTTTGTAGTCACACTTTGTGCACACACTGCTAGATAAACTCCTCAAAAATTTTTTGTTGAGATATAATTGACATATGACAACATATTAGTTTCAGGTATACGACATACTGATTGGACATTTGCATATATATAGCAGATGGTCACTACACATACAATTCACTTTCTTGTGATGGCAACTTTTAAGATCTACTATCTTAGCAACTTTCATATATAAAAATAGTATTACTAACTACAGTTACCATGCTATGCATTATATCCCCATGACTTATCTATAACTGGAAATTTGTATCATTTAACCACCTTTGCCCATTTTGCCTACTTTCTACTGCCCCCAATTCCTGTCTCTGAAAACCACCATTCTGTTCTTTGTATAGTTTCTGCCCTCTGGTTCATTTTAAGTCTATATTTAAAAAGATAAAACAGTTTCTGATCTGTTACTGAGCCTATTTTTATTTCCCCAAAATAATTGTATTTATCAAAATCTCTTCTCCCTGAATCAATGTCCTTCCATCAGCCAAGTATAATGTAAATAGAATAGGTTTGGGTATTATGAAAATCATGTCCTTGTCAATTCACACTGGGCCAGGTTTTAGGACACAAAGAAAAATAAGTTATAGTCCCTAACCTGGAGGAGTTTGTGATGGTTTCAGTGAGGGAAATGGGGTGACATGCTGGAAAGAAAACTATTCCCTTTTAGAGATAGCTGAATGAGTTCTACTGTGTGGTTTCTGATTTTGCACCTTTATCTAATCACCTAAGATCTCAGAGAGCAGAGTTCATCCAGCCCCTTCAACTCTGAACTTTTTTAGTTTCTGCTTTAGCTTATTCTATGTTCTTTTCAAGGTCTCACTGTTAAGCCACAAAGACCATGAAAAGGACAATCTGTTGGTGTTATGATGCTCTAGAACTTATATCTAAATTAACATTTCATAAAAAGCATTGTTATGATCCACTATGGCATCCGATAATATGGGAATACATTGCACGTGGGTTCATCTTCTTCTGGGTCCCCTGCTATAAAATCCTTGTAAATGTGGGAGGAGATGAAGATGGCTAACCCCTACCTCCAGGTAGAGAAGTGATTTTTTTTTCAGAATTCTCTTCCTCCTGATGATGTATGATAAAGAATCAATACAATCAATTAAAAATACAGGAAGCAGTGGCCTAGAGAAGAGATAAAATTACTGGTGAGGATTTGGAATATTGAGAAGGTGATAAAGAAAAGGAGAAAAAAATTGAAAACATAAAAAATAATTAAGCTTATAAATGATCTTTCTAAACTATTTAGCATAAATTATGCACTTACAGAGAAAATTTTTAGAGGGTCCACAAAGTGGCAAACAGACGATTGGAAAACATTTTCAATTTTTTTAAAAGACGGTTTTAAATTAGATCTCAATTGCTTAACTGTAAGGGTGAAAGGAATTAGAATTTTTATCTTCATGATCATGGAGTCTGAGTCAGGTACTATTTTGCATTAATACAATGCTGTGACAAAAGGATAAGATAGAAGTCTGGTTCCTACTGTCACGAGGACAGTAATCAATGAGTCACAAAATAAATGTGTAACTACCCATTTTGAGAAGGACCATGAAGGAAAATCACAAGGAATTAGGTATAATAAAATCACAGCGCAGTTTCATAGGAAAGCAAGGTATTCTAAGATATCAGTACGTAGAATTCTGACAATTCCGGATTTCAAATTGTTTCAACAGACCCACCATAGCTAGCACAGAAATAACAGAAAGGGAGGGAGGCAGAAGGATCAGTCAGTGCACCTCTGTCCTTCCTTTGATGCCACCAGAGACTAAGGCCTGGTCTTCAGCTTGGCTGGTTCATCCATCCAGAGCTGAACTGGTTGCCACACTCATCAGACCTCAAGAGACTGATAAAGAGGAGTTTCTTAATTTACAACAGGAAGTATGCCCTTCTGGTGCCTGGAATTCTTGTGCCTACTAACTGGCTACTAAGGTACCCAGGAGGCCTAAGAAGCTGGAGTTTTCCTGTTAAAGATGCTGAACTTATACATGTTTATACTCCATTTCTTTTCATTCCCGGAATATAATCCTATTTCAGAGTTCTGAGGGTGCACCTCTGGTGCCTCTACATAGTGATTCCCGAAGCTGGGCTGCACATCAAATTAGCTTAGAAATCTCTTGCTCACTACAAATTAGTGGTGCGAACAAGATGGTTTAAAATACTTAAAAGAACTGAAGCACCTACAAGCACTTCAAAAAACATCCAAAATACAAATAATTGGCACACTAATATAAATCATTCTTATACAGTTATTGCACAGGCATTTAAATGAATGGAAGAAAAAACTAAAGAACCAACAAGTAAAAGACTGAATTTGCAGACAACTTTGGAATTATATATTTATTTGATATAAAAAAAAATCTGTATTTAAAAAAAAATTGGCTAACATTCAGATTTTCCTATGGTTTAAACTCTCTATTCCTTCTCCTGCCTCAGCTACTGAGCCAAACTATTTATTATAATAAATCATTATATGGTCCAAAGTATTCATAACAAAGACTGGATACCACCAAAACCAGTTTTTATACAACTGGAGTTCATAGACCCTTCATAGTCATAAATAATTCTCTGGGTTTCTCTTTTTCTCTATAAGAAACTGATTTGAATATGTTCACTCTGTTGGTAATTGTTAACATATTGTTACAGGCATATCACGACTTACCTAAATGACTATCTTTCAATATTTGGATTTGTTTTTACAACCATGGTGATACCAGGCCACATTACTTTAAATGCTAAACACTTATAAGAGGAAAAAAAAAAAAAAACAGAGATGGCTTTAATATATACCTGATGACCTGATATATCCGCACCATGTGAAAAACAAATGAAGTCTGTACTAATTCAGAGAATTTCATTGCAATGCAAGCAATGGCATCAACAGACTAAACTTAGTTTTAAAAAAAAGTATGCTGTGATTCTTATTGCTAGATTCACACTGTAAGGGATGACTTAATTTTGCCAAAACCTGTTATGTAAATGTTGTTAATTTCAATTTTTTATTGGTTCTGTGGTTTTATTTTTATTTAGCTTGTAAATGTGTTCTAGTGTTAGCTGTCTAAGTGCTATAAACAAAAAAAAGTCAGATATCGTTTATTTTTACATAGTTAAGAAATATAATAACAATAATTTAGGTAAGCATTTGAGGCCTTAGAAATTCTTTTCTGTTGAAAGGGGTCCCTATGGCACTTTTGAGAAACACTAATTTAAACAAGCATTTTTCAACACTTCTGTCCTAGGAGTCCTTATAATTATTACTTCATGAAATACTCAGGCATTTTTAGGTCATTAAAAAAACATTTGTATGATACATAAAAAGAAAGATCACATAAAATATTATATTTTTGATAAATATATTATTAAAATTTATTTTGTGGAATTCACTTTAATCTAAACTTTAATAACATTTATTCCACAAAAAATAAAAATAAATTCTTTTTTCTTTTGTAGTGAACTTCTATTATATGATTTCTCTAGCATCAATTACAAAATGAAAGCATCATTTGTTGATAAATTAAAAATTAGCAACATATATTTTCAGATTTTGTACTAAAAGCATATTTGAACACATTGAAATATAACTAGATATTACAATATCAGAATTGACACAAAATACTTTCATTTCTTGATGCTTGTAGTTCTTGCATTTTGTACTTAAAAGCCGACTGGGAGTTTTACAAATAATCTTTGTTTTGTTTGTAACTAATGAGATAAGAGAAATAGCTTCAGGCAATTATTTGCAAACATACATCCTCAATTATTACATGTATGTATAAATTAGTATATCAATTATATATACATTATTATAATAATTTTATAGAGTTCTATATTTGTGCTATATAAGAATTTTTCATTATATGAATATAATCACTAGATGGGGTGAACATCACCTTAAGTCATTTGCAAAGTAATAATCATGATTACATTTCTCATTGATCTATTTTATTCACGGCCATTTGTGCTCAATCTTAAAAAAAATCCATATCTGGATGAGATTTCAAACAACTTAAAGCTGTAAAACAGTAAAAGCCACCCTTCTGACAAAGGTATTTAGCAAGAGAATAACTAAAGTGTCTGCTCATTGAATGCTGCCAAAAAGTCTATGACCAGCTCAGTAGGCTCACTCAGTGTGCACTCAGAGACTTCCAAACTTCTATTTTGAACTGCAAAAATTACATTTAAATGATTTTATTTCTCACCTTTTAAAAATAGAAATTGATACAGATATTGTTACTGCCTTTTATAACCTGCCCACCTGTAATACAGAACGCCAGTTGGGAAACGCTGATCTAAACCATTCACCACATCTCTATCCTATTTCACTAAAGTCTTCATAAAGACTTAGTGCCCTCTGATAATCTGCTCTGGTGTTTTAAAATCCTGATGTTTAGGAAGTCCTTTATGAGCAAGTCACTTAACCTCTCAGGGCCTCAGATTTCTCTTCTAGAAAATTGAGGGGTTTGGATAAGATTCTTTTAAAAATCCTACCCAGAGTTAGAATTTTATGATTTTTGTTTTATCCAAAGCTTTAGTTTTCATAACTGTTTAACATCAGAACAATGTTTTAAAACCAATTCAAACAAGAAATCCTTAATATGTAAAGCACGTAAAAGTGAAGCTGAGAACACTCAAATTCTGCAGTACACAATTTGAAAACCAGTGATCTAAAGCTCTCTTTTAAAACATGCTTTCCTTTTTTCTTTGTCTCAGTGGAAAAGGAAAACATCTGGAAAGGATCCACCATATTAGTTTCCCTGTGTGTACACCAGAACATATGTATTAAGTCACCTGTCAGCCTTTTCTTCTCCAGATTAAATAGCCATTATAATTCCCATTTCCCATCTCTTTAAAATATATTTCCTTTTTCATAAATGAACCTTCTTTAGTTTCTGTAACTCTTTATTAAAATGTAAAATTACACACCAACCACAATCTCTGAGAAGAGCCAAGTGTAGCAAAAGGATTACTTCAGCTCTATTCATGTAATAGTCTCACTCTTAGTAAATTCCAAGATGTTTCCTTTTTAATGACAGCATTCCACTGCTGCCTCCCCTTCCACCAATAGCTCAGTTTGACCCACATTTTTTTTTTTTTTTGGCCAAACTTGTTATATCTAGCCAATAATTTCCCATCCAATACCCATGTAATTTGTAATTGTCCTCATGGGGCCTTTGAAGTTTTTCCTATTGAATATAATCCTGTTTTTGATGGAGCATTTCTCTAATTAGTTAAGGTCACTGAATTTTTCTTCTGCCTTCCAACATACCTCATCCAACTTCATAACCAATGTGAATGCGGTCTTGTTTACTGTTAAAGTTGTAGACTAATAAAATGTCAATTACTGTAGTCCCTCCTACCCATGGGGGATGCATTCCCAAGACCCCCAGTAGACGCCCGAAACCATGGATAGCACCGAACCTTATATATACTGTTTTTTTCTATATGTATAGATCTATGGTAAAGTTTAATCAATAAATTAGGCACAGTAAGAGTTTAACATCAATAATAATAACATAGAGCAATATATTGTAATAAAGTTATGTGAATGTGGTCTCTCAAAATATCTTATTCTACTGTATTCACCTTTCTTCTTCTTGTGATGTATTGGTGCAAGTATTTCATCAATAAGATGGACATTACTGGCACTTTCAAACTTTGTTGCCAGAACACGAACAGATGATTTGGGGTTTTGTTTTTGTTAGCACATGGCTGCTTTGTTCTGTACACTTGCCTAACTTTATCATGTGCCCTGCAGCCTTGCCACATAGTATCATGGTTAACCTGTTCATCCATGTTTTATCCTCTGATGCCTCCTTTGCACTTTTATAAATGCAAGTTCTGTTGGACATCTTCCTCCAGAAAAGTCCAATTTCACTGGAACTGAAGACTTGCTGTGGATGGTATCCTTTCTCCTTAATCAATTTCTTTAACTCTGTTGGAAATGTGGCAGCAGCTTCTTCATCAGCAGATGCAGCCTCTCCAGTAATTGTTGTATTTTTCTGTCCAAACCTATTCCTGGATCTTTGTAACCATCCCTTGCTTGCAGTAAATGCCTTAGAGTCACCCATTTCAGGAGATCATTTGGGGGAGTCCTTGTATAGGCTCAGTGGTTTCTGGCACAACACATTGTCATCAACAGGAGCGTGTTTTCTGTTCATGCCTCCACCTGCAAATTTAATGCTTTTTCCATCTTAACTAAGCACTTGTTGTACACTGTGGCTATAATTTTTGAAGTTTGAGGTGAGAAAGCAAAAGTAACACAAATTTATTTTTCCTTTATCACAATTTCACAGATAGAAAATGTATTCTTACTGTAGGTCTTAGCAACCTCAGCATATGATATTTTTTCTTTCCTTATTAAGTCAAGAACTTTCATCTTTTTTCTTAAAAGAAGTGTTTTATGGCTTCTCTTTGGCAATTCAAATTGCTAGCATCACTACTCTTGCACTTTGGGGCAATTATTAAGTAAAATAAGGTTTATTTGAACACAAGCACTACAATACCCACTCAGTACTAAATGACTAAGGGGCAAGTGGCTTAGACACTGTGGAGATGTTGGACAAAGAGATGAGTAATGTCACAAGCAAGATATTACAAGATTTCACTGTACTACTCAGAACAACACATAATTTTAAACTAATAAATTGTTTACTTCTAGAATTTCCATTTAATATTTTTGGACTACAGTTGACCACAGGTAACTGAAACTATAGAAAGTGGAACTGCAGGTAAGGAAGAATTACTGTACCTCAAAAGGATCTATACACAAGGTATGTTACGAGCTGAACAGTATTCCCCCAAACTCATATGTTGAAATCCTGACCCCTCAGTATCTCAGAATGTAACCGTATTTGGATATAAGGCCTTAAGAGGTAATTAAATTGAAATAAGGCCACGTGGGTGGGTCACAGACACCCAGGGATTCAGCACAGATGAAACAGGAAAAACCATGGGAAGACACAGCAAGAGGCAGCCATTTACAAGCCAAGGAGAAAAACCTCAGAAGAAACCAACCCTGCTGACACCCGATCTTGGACTACTAACCATCGGAAGTGTGAGAAAATAAATTTCTGAGTGGCATAAACAAAGTTTAGGGTTACTTTGTTATGGAAGCCCTAGGAAACTAATACATCCAACAAGCAGTGTGAAGGTCAGACATAGACCACTGCCTTACCAAGGTTCACAAGATAACTCCTTGGATGGCTATAGCTGCTCCCTAACTGGACTCCCTGTTCCCAGTCTTACTTCCTCAACAGGTTTTTCCTGTTTCCTCTGTGCTAAATCCCCAGTTTTCTATAGTATTTGGCCTGATCTCCCTCAAACAAAAATTTGATCATCTCACTGGTTCACAAGCCTTCAGCTGCTTCTCATTGTCTTCTGGATACAATCCAAATTTCTCAGCTTGGAAACCAAAGCCCGTAAGATCCAGCCCCAGTTTACCTCTCCAATATTGTTTCTCTCATCTCTGTCCCCCACCCACCCCCGAGGAGGGGTGGGTGGCCTAACTTCTACTTATCTTCAGGCCTCAACTGATTACCAACTCCACTGGGAGGCCTTCCCAAGGCCCGAAAGACCAAGTGGAGTGTCCTGCTTACAAGCTCTTGGCATTCTTTTTGTTTAATGCTGTTGTAGCTTTTATTATAGTCTGTTCTCGACCTGTTTGTTCGTCTCTTTTTTTCAGCCATGAGATCCTGTCTTGGTTGTCTCTCCAGGCATAGGAAGAATTCCTGGCACTTGGAAAACATTCATTGGATGGATGAATAAATGAACAAAGCATGCCATGGTCTAACCAGCTGGTCCCAGAACTAATTTTTTTTTCCCTTGCAGAGGGGGAGGGATGGGGAGGTGACCTTTCAAGGCATTTCCCAATAGTATGTGGATGGAGCTGGATGGAGCTGCAACTTTCTTTAATGATTGCAAGAGGAATTTAGATTAGACATTCAAGACCTGGTCCTTGTGTTTTAAGACACTACCATAAAAGGAAGGGTAGCAAACAATCTATCTGGTGATTTTTGAGTCCAGGAGTGACTAATATTTGAAGTCTATTTTTTTTTATAGGAAGTGGCACCTTCAGGTCTCTTCTAAGGCTCTGATTCTGTAACTTCAAGTTCATGACCTACAGGTAAAGGTGGTGGGTAGACAGGAAAATATAGGATGGTTGCAACTAACAATGCAATGAGTTCTGTGCACAAGCCTCCAAAAGTAAATATCTTTGAGGTTTAAAAAATTATTTCATGCACTGTTATAAATGCTGGAGAGCCTGGGGGCTGAGGGGAAGAAAGGAAAAAGAAGACAGTAACAGCCTCTGTGTGTGTGTGTGTGTACACATATATATGTGTGTATAGATAGATGATAGATGATTGATAGATAGATGACTGAGACAAGGGATAATACATGAAAATAAACAGGATTCAATCTCCTTTGCAAATTTCTGAAAGAGAAAATGTATCAGAATTTCCAGTCCTCAAGACATAGGGCCTAAAGGTCTATGAACAAGAAGGGAGGAAAAGGGGGAGGAGGAAGCGGGAACTCGCTCTTCGCAGCGGGTCGTCTTCAATGGCTAGCGAGTCATGAAGGAACAACTCTGAACAGAAGTCCTCATTCGGGGCGCTAGAAACTCCCTTTTTCTACATAAAGAGCAACATAAACACTCGGAGCAGCCTCGTCCTGGTGTTGGGGAAACAACCCCGATTCCCCATGTGAGAAAGCAAGAGAGTCCGACCGCGTAGGTGCCCAGACCCACACTAGGGCTTTTATCTGCAAGTCACGGAGCCAAACGGAGGACCAGGCCAGTGGTGCGCGTTCTGGGCAGCATGGCTGTGACTATTATCGCCTCCTGCCCCACCGAAGAATTTCGCTGAAAAAGAAGAGTCCCAGCCGCGCGCGCGCCATACGGAACGTGCGGCTACGTGCCCACCTCGAAAACGACTCTATTTACGAAGCGATTCCCGCGTTATCTATTTGTTTTCCTTTTCCAGCAATAGCAGCAGCAGCCTTACTCAGCCCTCGAGTTTCTTAATTACAAACCCGGTCGCTTCTAAATCAACCCCAAACCGTCCGGCAGAGCCCGGAGGGAGGCTGTGCAAGTTTGCACACACCCCCACCTCCCGGATGGAGGGCAACACAGAAGCAAGAAACTGTGTGTATGTGCAAAAAGGTGGATCTGGGGACGAGGATCGCTGAGTTTGTTTACAGAGCAGAGACGCCTCAGCTCGGATGCCAAAGCTACCAAGAGCTGCAAAGCAAACTTAGCCCTAGCACACGTACCCCGGGAGCAGCGGGCGGGCCCGAAAGTGCGGATTGGATCCCCGAACCCCGGAGTGGCGGTGGCAGGGCGCTCCGGCGCGTTGGGTCCACCTGCAGCCGCTGCCGCTCCCCGCCTCCACCCCTCCCAGCTTCTGCTTTGAAGGGAGAGTGGGGGGTGTGTGGGGGGGAAATGCATCTACACACTTAATATCTCTAGATCAGTTTACCTACTGCCCCCGTAAAAGCACAAAGGCATAGTCTAGGAAAGCGCGCTCGGGGGGAGGGGGCATTATTTGTCCAGAGCTTGAAAACCCCACTCGGAGGAATCTAGCCCTTCCTTGCGGCCCAGGGAGGTTTTTGCAAAGCCAGGGAGGCACGGGGGCACGATGGATGCCGAGTGAAGCCCCCTTTCCCGCAGGAAGCAGCCCAGGTGGGCGAGCCGGGCGCGGGGGACCGGCTGCAGCAGGGAGGAGAGGCTTTATCTTCTCGCACCTCTACGGGAAGGCGCTCCCTGCGGGCTGGGGTTCCGGCGTGGGGCCAGGTCGCCCCCCAGGTGCGGCCCGGAGGAAGCCGGAGGAGTCGGGGGGCCGCGCGGGGCGGCGCCTGGGCCCGCGGCAGCCTCTGCGCACGTGCCGCGGGCAGCCGGCCGCCGCGCCGCGCCCCGGTCCCGCGCGCTGCCAACTCCGGAATCCACTTTTTCTCTCCGCCTTCCCGGGGGGCTTTAAGCTCCGCCCTCCTCGAAACCCTTATATTAGCGGGGGCCAGAGCCCTAAGAAACACAGCTCATTGTTGGCAGTTGCCGGGCGGTCTCGCTGAGCTGTGCAGGCGGCGCGGACAGAGGGGGAGCGAAGAAGAAGAAGAAAAAGGGGGACCGGCTCCGACCCTGCCCTCGGCGCCCACCTCGCGCAACCGCGAGCGCCCCGCACGCCAGCAAGGCCCCCCTCTCTATGTCCTGCTGAGCCGGTCGGTCCTGGACCCAACGATCCCGCCCTCGGTCTCCGGAGCAGAAATCGCAAAGACGGAAGGTGAGCGCGCCGGGCGACGCTGGCCGGGGCTCCTGCCAGCCCCGTCCTCCGAGGGCTGGCTTCGCCCGGAGGAGGAAGAGCGTGAGGCGGAGCTGGGGAATAACAACAGGATGTGCAACAACAGGATGAGGAGGGCTGGTGCGATGCCTGAAGTTAGCGGCGGGGCTCCGGGGCACTTCCTTTATTAGGCGACTTCAGGGAGCGGAGCGGGGTGTGGGCGCGGGTGCTCCCCACCCGCCCACCCAGTCGCAGGGGAAGGGGCTGTTTGTGCAGCGCCCGGTAGGTCCGCCGTGGAGGCGAGTCCGGGTGCACGGGCTACTACTAGTGGGATCCTTGGGGGATGGTGGTTCTCAGCCGACGTGCGTCCAGGGAACCAGAGTGGGGGGCACGGGCGCGCGAGAGAGAGTGAGTGGGGTGCGCTGGGGTGGGCGACACGTGTGGCACGAGTCTTATGTATCGCCGGCCCTTTTCACTTTCAGGACTGGAAATGGCAGACCATATGATGGCCATGAACCACGGGCGCTTCCCCGACGGCACCAACGGGCTGCACCACCACCCTGCCCACCGCATGGGCATGGGGCAGTTCCCGAGCCCCCATCACCACCAGCAGCAGCAGCCCCAGCACGCCTTCAACGCCCTGATGGGCGAGCACATACACTACGGCGCGGGCAACATGAACGCCACCAGCGGCATCAGGCACGCCATGGGGCCGGGGACTGTGAACGGAGGGCACCCCCCGAGCGCGCTGGCCCCCGCGGCCAGGTTCAACAACTCCCAGTTCATGGGCCCCCCGGTGGCCAGCCAGGGAGGCTCCCTGCCGGCCAGCATGCAGCTGCAGAAGCTCAACAACCAGTATTTCAACCACCACCCCTACCCCCACAACCACTACATGCCGGATTTGCACCCTGCTGCAGGCCACCAGATGAACGGGACAAACCAGCACTTCCGAGATTGCAACCCTAAGCACAGCGGCGGCAGCAGCACCCCCGGCGGCTCGGGCGGCAGCAGCAGCACCCCCGGCGGCTCGGGCGGCACCTCGGGAGGTGGCGCGGGCAGCGGCAGCGGCGGCGGCAGCGGCGGCAGCAGCACCCTGCCCGCCTCCGTGGCCCACGTCCCCGCTGCAATGCTGCCGCCCAATGTCATAGACACTGATTTCATCGACGAGGAGGTGCTCATGTCCTTAGTGATAGAAATGGGTTTGGACCGCATCAAGGAGCTGCCTGAACTCTGGCTGGGGCAAAACGAGTTTGATTTCATGACGGACTTCGTGTGCAAACAGCAGCCCAGCAGAGTGAGCTGTTGACTCGATCGAAACCCTGACGAAAGAAATCAGACCCCCCCTCCCGCCCCCCGCCGCCCCAACTTCTTCAGTGTGAATTAAAAAAAAAAAAAAACATTCCCTTAGACACAGTATCTCACTTTTCAGATCATGAAAGGTTTGAGAACTTGGAAACAAAGTAAACTATAAACTTGTACAAATTGGTTTAAAAAAAAAATTGCTGCCACTTTTTTTTTCCTGTTTTTGTTTCGTTTTTGTAGCCTTGACATTCACCTCCCTTATGTAGTTGAAATATCTAGCTAACTTGGTCTTTTTTGTTGTTTGTTTTTACTCCCTATTTCCTCACTTTCTCCAGTGCTCAACTGTTAGATATTAATCTTGGCAAACTGCTTAATCTTGTGGATTTTGTAGATGGTTTCAAATGACTGAACTGCATTCAAATTTACCAGTGAAAGGAAAAATTGCATTAGTTGGTTGCATGAACTTTGAAGGGCAGATATTACTGCACAAACTCTGCCATCTCGCTTCATTTTTGTAACTATGCATTTGAGTACAGACTAATTTTTTAAATATGCTAAACTGGAAGATTAAACAGATGTGGGCCAAACCGTTCTGGATCAGGAAAAGTCATACTGTTCACTTTCAAGTTGGCTGTCCCCCTCCCCCGTATGTACAGACAATAATAGGGTGTGGAATGTCGTCAGTGGCAAACATTTCACAGATTTTTATTTTGTTTCTGTCTTCAACATTTTTGACACTGTGCTAATAGTTATATTCAGTACATGAAAAGATACTACTGTGTTGAAAGCTTTTTAGGAAATTTTGACAGTATTTTTGTACAAAACATTTTTTTGAAAAAATACTTGTTAATTTATTCTATTTTAATTTGCCAATGTCAATAAAAAGTTAAGAAATACTTGTTTTCTAGAAGTCATTTGGGGGGTGGTTATTACCTTTGGTGGCTTTTTTTCTCTGTGAGCTGAACACTATTGAGAGTAAGCATTCCAAAGGGTAAATTACAGGACACTAAAACAGGTCATGATGAGCTTAAGCGGAGAGCAGGATTTAACATAATTGGCATAATGCTTCATTGTTATCATTGTAACATGCCTCTTGGTGTGGTTTAATCAAAACCTGTAAAGTTGTCAAAGAGCATTTTTTTTCCCTTAATTGCCATCATATTCAAGTATACTCCAGAGTTAGAAAGGTTTGTAAATACTAAATATTATAAATATTTTTTCCATAGGGTGGTGGGAGGGGGAAATTGTTTCTGGATATACCTGATTCAACTACTTCAGTGGAGATAGTGTGGAATAATATTCTGTGAGATTGATGAAGATGTCATATTTAATCTATCTCAGGTGATGTATCACTACTTCTCAGCAAAAGTACTAAAGAGAAGCACACACTTCTAGCTAAATCTCTGAAATAGCTTCAGACTGGTTTACAGTTCTAAAGAAGAGGAGGCAGAATTCCACCTTTAAGGTTTTTGTTTTGTTCTTTAATATTTAAAATTTACTCAGGTTGAGTCAAAGGTCAAATTACAGTCTTTACAAGATATTCCCTTTCAAGCATGCCCTTTTTTCCAGAATTCTGAGCCTTTTCTATTACAGGCATTGGGTACAAAGGACTTACGGATAAGATCATTTTAATTTTACTTAAATGGGTTATCAAGAAGACATAACTACAGCTAAGGAGGTGTCAAGTTTTTCCTTATATAATCAAGGGAAAAAGTAATATTGTTAAAGTCTCAAATTATTCCATTTGAAAAAAGGAATTTTTTGTTTTCAATGTTTTCCTGGTTTATAAGAGCAACAACATACCTACCTTCAAGAAAAAAGTCTTGTATTTTCACCTACTAGAAGACGAAAGAAATGTTGATGGAATAAAATCTCACAAATAATATGTTAAAAGGACATTTCACTTAAGAGTCTAATTTTCAAGTTCATATTTTTTAATTTAAAAAATTAGGAGAGAAGGGTATATAAAAGTGTTAAATTATAGTGAGTCTGGAGTAGAGGCTGATTTCAGTATAATTCAGATCACCCACATTCTATAATTCTATGTCCAGGGCAGGCCATTAAAATTAAGATGCACACTCCACTGGATTTTTTTATATCTCTATAGTTGACACTGCCTTATTAAATATTATGTTACAGATAAATAATTTCTCTGAAGATACACTTTGAAAACTCTTTTTACCCCATTTAAAAAACTGATCCAGATTTCCCACATTAATAGTTAAAGCTGAAGTTTTCTTCAGCTAGAATATGTCAATACTAAATCTGCAATCAGCAGTAAATCTTCCTGGCTAAGCATTTTCACAGTAAGTTTTTTTTTTCTAGAGGCTCAAGTGAAAAAATATGTTTGCATACATATTAATACCGCAATTCTAGTTCTTTTTCACTTGTGCCAGGAAAAAAAGGAAAGCTATTGGAGGCATTGTTCTTTTGCATAAAGAAAGAAGCAAAAGAATTGTCTTGCCACCACCCTTCGCCATTTATTCTGCCAGGGAATAAGCCACAACACCTGCTCTGTCACTAAATTCCTCCTGCTGCTCTGTCACCGGAACACGTATGTGGCGATGCAGAGCCCAAGGAACTATTATTAGATCCTGAGCCCATCTCCGCCAGAAGAGAGGACTCAAACAGAGGAGCTGGGTTAAAAGCACCATTTCTCTTTAGGACAAATACAAACCTCTCCCATTCATTTGAATGATCTCTATTTCACTAAAACTCTTTCTTGATCAACAATTGAGCAGATTCTACGTGATATATCTGCAGGTTTCTTAAGCAGAGAAAAATAACTCCTTGTTTGAACAACCTGATTAATGAAACCTGTACAGTGACCTAGATCACCAGGCTACTGGCAGACATTTGCAAAACCTTTTGTGGTCTTGCTTCCTAAGTTGCTTATAGCACATGGGGAAATTTGACCTCTGTGCCTTGGCTGTTTTTCAAAAAGTTCTAATATGGTACAAGACAGCTTCTGTTCTTTAAGCCGTGCCCACAAATAGACACCCTGTGCTTGATTTTCAAGAAGAGATCAATGATAAGCAATAGTACAACATCAGAACAATGTCAAGAAAAATAAGTACACATTAATAAAAAAAAAAATAAAATAAAAAAAAATAAAAACTTGTACCTCTGCCTTGTGGCTGCTAAAATCCTGGTGGCAGTATCTTTGCTAGAGCTGATAAAGATGTTACAGCTATGGATGGCTCTTTGAAGAACAGTTACCTAATCACCTCTGTTTATGGGGTGCTAGGCTAGAGCATGAGTACCAGAAGGCTGACATCTATTGTGAAGTTTATGGTCTCCATGACTTTTACTACTGTAAACGCCTGGGATAGCTATAAATTGATGTCAACATTAAGGCCAGATCCTTTAGAGCAAAATATTAATCCATTAATCTATTATGGGTGGCCGGCTTTGAAATACAAACTTTGCAATCCCAGACTATTAGGTGTTTTCGCCCCCTTGTGGAATTTATTTAGAAAGTCAAAGGAAAGCTGCTCGAGAGGATTTTTTCGTTTCATTGTTTGTTTTTATCATTTCTGAAGACTTCATTTTCTTTCTTGACACGAACAGATATAATTCAACAACAAATAGTTTATCAAAGGATATTCAAAATAAACACACTTTATGAAAATAGGAGTATTTTTCTTAACAAAGACTTTAACCTATGATTAAATGTGCACAATTGAGACATGTCATATTTTAAAATATGCATTGGCTAAGGAATTTTCTTTTTAAAAGTGTAATGGGCAATGCTTTAGCCTGTCAGTTAAAGCTGACACTCGACACCTTCACAACACAACTGTTGATTTGGGATAAGTGCAAATAATAATATATTTGATGATACCAGGGTTGGAACAGTGGAGGGGGATATACAAGAATGCAGAAGGCAATTATCTATGTTGGAATGTGACCAAGCCACAGGCTCTATTCTTGTGAAAAGGACCACAGGATGTTTAATGAAAATGAACATTGCTGTCTAATTGATTCAGTAAAATTTACTTTAAAACAAACTTGGCAGATAACACTGTCTCCAAAAAAATAAATAAATACAGAATTCAAGAAATTTAGGACCCAAGCCATTGGCAATTTTCTCTTCTCCAATGGTATTGTTTTGACAGCATTACCACCAATTCAGACATTAAACACCAATTCAGAGATGATATTTATCATTTTGGTACTATACCACTATCATCAAAATCAGAGCTCTGAGGCAGGTTGAAGCAAGAGAACAATAAGTAGTACATCAAATGACTCAGCCAATGAACCCCTGTTATCGTGTGTTCTGTTTGTCTTTTCCCCCCAGAATAGAAGGAACATGGCAATGTCAGAATTTTAATTGCAATGGACTGGCTTAAATTACTTGACCTATTTTTATCCAGCAAGGAGAGAAATGATTCTTTTGTCCTGGCAGCCATACTTATAGTTTAAATTGGGAAGGGAACTATAAGGACATTTTTTATCAAATAATCTATTGTTCATAACTAGTTTTAGTTAGCCTTATAGTAAATAAGACCCATCCATATTTTTGAAAAAATTTAAGACACCTTAAATTTAAAAAAAAAAAAATTCCAGTACTGGAAGATCTTAACTCATAACTAATGTTAAATAATGAACTGAAAATATTCTAAGAGCTGCTGGTATACATTTCTACAGTATTTTGCTATTTATAAACACAACAAAAGTAAAGCTAAAATAAATAAGGGTCTACTGTGTTGATGAATTAAATCCATGATGCTCAGGAAAAAGAACATATCAACAACCCCCTTCCACACTTTCTATGAAGAAATCCTGGCTTTTTAGTGGCTAGATCCTTAAATAAGTTGCTTCTTTCCGCAAGGTGAGCACTGAAGTTTTCGGAGCCAATCCCAGGAGACAGTTGGTAGTACTTTGTGAGAACTAAGCTTAGCTAAACCAGCACATGCAAAGTGAACTAAAGCAGAAGAAAGATGAATGACATTGACTAGTATTATCACTTGCTTTAGATATTGTTGGTTATCGCTAGGCTGAAAGAGTCATGAGGCAGAGCACAGTGCAGAGTGAGTCCAGCACCTCACCACTGCGGTCTGCAGTGAAATCCTTCCCTTTCTTCCCTCTGCAGCACAGTGGTTCCTGGATTACATTTTAGGTTGCTGAACAAAGCAGACAAGGGATTCTGGTTTCCACGGAGCCTGCGACAAGGCAACAACTTTAGTGTGGTGTGCATTGCGGGGGAGCCCAGGCTTTAGAAAAGTTGATGGTGCTAGAAGAATCCTACCTGTCCATTCTTGGAATCTGTGTAGGCAGCAAGATTTAAGCTTGAGTGAAAGTCTAACTAGAATAAAATCAGAAAAAGTCATCAGAGGACAATCAACTCCAGGTCGTGATATCATTTTATGAACATTTGTAGAAGGCAATATGATCGAGTGAAGGAAATTCACTGGGGCTATGGAATCCTTTTCTCGTTGTGTCTCCCTAGGGACTGATATAAAATTTGACCTTGTGATTTTATTATGTAATCTGGCCACAAAGCTTTTCCTGGTAACCCATCTCCTCTTCACTCTTTGGCTTCATGACAGTTGATATCTCCTTTTGACAAACACATAGAATTCAAATTGTGCATGAAAATTCTTAAGTCACTTTATAAATATTGCCCCATTACATTTATTTTGATTAACTCTTTGAGGAAGGGTAAGTGGGATGATGTCTAGTTCCATAGTTCTTCCTTTGTCCAATGTTCTTAGCAAACATATGAACAGTGGTCCAAGTGGGCAAAAAGTGATTGAACTATTATATTTCTAATATGAACCTAAAATAAACATCTAACTGTTTCTTGGATCCTTGTCTGACACCATGTTTTAGATTAATGATTCTCAGCTGGGTGAAGCCATCCCTCTAGGATGGCAGATCAGAATGGGGAGAGGATAGAAGAGGGCAATAACTTGAAGAACTAAATTCCATACTATTATATATTTAGAAAAATGTTTAAATACATATTATTTTAGTGAAACATAATGTAAAAGACTTTTGAAATTTTTCTTGACTAATGGAGCACAGATTTTTATTTTTATTTGTCTATTCATTTTTCAATTATACTTAACATTCATTATTATTTTATATTAGTTTTGGGTGCACAGTGTAGTGGTTAGACATTTATATAACTTATGAAGTGATTCCCCCAATAAGTCTAGTACCCACATGGCACTATACACAGTTATTACAATATTATTGACTATATTCCCTATGCTATACTTTACACCCCGTGACTGTTTTGTAACTACCAGTTTTGGGGCATAGATTTTTAAATGGTGGGAAACACTGTTTAGACTACATGGGACCAAATCAGAGAAATCTACTCTGTAGCCAGCATTATATAACACATCATTTTGTTGATTTATTTTCTGTGGCTGGACTGATTTTGCTGAGCATCTACTATGAGACCAGGCATTGTGGTAGGCACTTTACATGCATAATCTAATTCAATCCTCACAATATTCTTGCAAGTTCCCTATCAAAATTCCAATTTTAGGTAAGGAAACTGCTACTTAGAGAGGAAGTAAAGTGCTCACAATACAGATAGTAGGAAGCTGAGTGGTTTCTGAGACCTAGCTTATAAGACAGCTTTCTTTCTAATACATAACACTATTGTTCTAAATTACATTCTATTCTTAGATGCCACTGATTGTAAGATGATCAGTCAATTTAATAACAATGTTTCAGGAAGAAAACCTCACTACATTATATGTATACAAATCATAAGGTGTGCTAACACAAATATGACATGTATCAGTTATACAATTTCACACCACTTCCTTTTGAGATTCTCAGACTTGAGTCTACACTCCTTTGAGCACATTTCAAATTCTTCCAAACTAACAGTGCAAGAATAGCATCAGTGGTGAGTCTGCCTAACTTACCCCTTCTAAGCACTTTCCCCCCACTCACACTTCAAGTCGAATGAGAGAATACCAGTGATTTAAATTATCACTTTGGTTATTTTTTCTTTAACTAAATTTCCTCCATTTCCTTTCAGAGATTAAGCCAATGCCTGGGCTTTGTCAATTCTATAATCTAGTAAATGATAACGTCAGCAATTAAATTCTTACATATAAAGATGACCATGTTGCAATTAGACACACTGCCTGAAAGCAATTACGATTTAACATTGATTATAAGATCCAAGCTGATTTCAGAATTTTAATGTATGGGAACATGTACATTTCCACCCACAAAATTTTTCTAGTACATGCTATTTACAAAGATGCAGAAGACCTAGTAACATTCTTTGCTGTTGCAGTGATTTAAGTATATATGTTACTTATTAAACTTAATTTGACCAATTCCTTATTTCAGGCTCTGCTCTATTTTCTTGTGAATTAACTTAATTTTTCCAACCACTCAATAAATATTTGAACCTCTTTCCTTCAAACTTCTCTTCCTGGACCATGATTATCATCATCATCACTGTTCTTGTTTATTTTCTCAAAGAGACAATTCTATATATAATGCTGAAGTAGAAGAAGCTGGCAGGTTTTAAACACTGTAAGTTGGTACTTAAGAGTTGTCAAGCAGGAAAAAGGCACAAGTCCCTGCCCATTTATTTCTCTTTCCCCATCTTCCCAACAGTCTCTTTTTTTTTTTTTTCATACCATCACATTCTTCCATTTTGGAGTGTCAATGACTTTCCTAAATGCTAAACTAAGAGATTAGTTGAAAACGGTTATACAGAGGGAACTATATATCATACTACATAGCTACTCAAGAAATAATACTGACTGACATGTAAAAATAATGTGTCAAAGAACCATGATAAAATATCACAGTAAAATATTTTTCCTTTCACTACTTGGCCACTAGGTGTAGCCAGAGGTCCATAAGCTCATATTTGCACTTAATTACTTAGAAGACTAGACTGACACAAAGATTAAAGAACTTGCTCTTCACCCCGACACACACACTGTCATTTGCTTTAATGAAACATAAAGTATTCTATGTTACCTATTATAACCCTCAAAAATAAAGATAAGCTGAGGACACCTCAACACACTCTGTCTAGGCATCATTGCTCGTTACCTTAATAAAAATTGGAAATAGACAAAAGGTATCTTTGAGCAATTCTTCACTATTTTTACCTTTTATCTCCTTCCCTTTCTGAAGTGCTCTCATCCTACCTTCCATTCAGTCAGGTATCAGTAGCTCAGTTTTTGTCCTACTGGGAAATATTTATATCTTAAGAGAGAAATTCTTAAGAAGTACAACATTTAAACTAAAGAAATAAGTTTTGAATGATAGAATTTTATGTACCAGTCAGGAAGAGATTTGAAGGTCTTTTTCAAACTTTCTCAGACCTTTAAATCATTTCTCTCTGGTTTCTCCTCCTCCTTCTCAAGCCAGAGATAAATACACGTGTTCAATGTTTTAGGCTAAGCTCTTTGCTCTTTCCTTAAATACAGTGCTTGCTTCATACCTCACCTCACTGGCCATTTCCTAAGGGTTCTGATACAATGTAGATACTGAGGATTCCAAAACCCAGATCTCCAGCCCCAATCTCCTTCCCAAGTTCTGCCTGCTACTGAACACACACACACACACACACACACACACACACACACACACACACACACACACACACACACACACACACACACACACACCACCAGGATGAAGTCTGGTAAGCATTTAAGCACAGCATGTCCAAGCCTGCATTCAGTCTTCTCTCTCCTTCTCCCTGTGTTCCCATTCTTGGTTAATGGAACTACTATTCATCAAGATATTCAAGCCAGAAACCTAGAAATTTCCTAGATTTCTTCCTTCTTATTCACCACCAACCCCCACCAATCTAGTTGGTCAATACATCCAATAATTTCTTTACCCTTGCTCTCCCTCTGCCTACAATGTGTTTTCTGTCTTGAACTTCCCTTAGGTCTTTGTCAGAACTTGCTTCTTCAATGACCTCAATACAAAAATGGAAAGTCTCCTCCTCCTTTTCCCCATGGCATGCCTGTCTCTATACCCCCATATTTTGTCCAGAGCCCTTGTGATGGTTTCAAAATGTGTCTATAAAGTCTTAGACACTCATCCTATCAAAAGGTGGCATCTAGGTCTCTTCCCTGAATCTGCTATGTAACTTCAAGCCTGAGTCAGAAAAGACCAGGCAGCTCCCTCCTGGTTTTTTGGAACACTACCATCTGGAGCCCTGAACTGCATATAAGAAGTCATACTATCCTGAGGCTGCCATTCAGTGACAAAGCCAGACCATGTGGAAAAGCCATGAGTAGAGCTGAGCTTGCTAGTTGACAGCCGGGAATGACCTCCAGTGAGAGTAAAGATGCCTCCACACGCTTTTGGTCTCCAGTTATTGAACTGCCCTTAGCTGCTGAATCTTTCCAGCTGAGGCTCCAGACATTAGACATTATGGAGCAAAGAAAAACCAAGCTCCTCATATCCTTTCTGATTTCCTGTCCCACAGAATCCATGAGCATCATAAAAGGTAAATTTTGAAGTCATTTAATAGATAACTACTATCGCTGAATAGCACTTTCACCATCTTATTCAAATTATTTATTGATTTCTATCTCTAACTGTAAGCTCCATGAGAATAGGAATTTTTTAATCTACTTTGTTCATTGTACCTAGAATATAGATACATGGTAGGGCTCAGTAAATAGTTATTGAATACATGAATACGTGAATAAGTTGGTGAGTGAATAAATTAATTCCACTTTACTGTACCATTTTCCTCTCTATCTCCCACTGGCTTAGCTGAGGCACTATTTTTTACATAGACTGCAGTAACTTCCCATCTGACCTCACTTCCTCACACTTTAGCCCCTACCATCCATGCTTCATGCTTTAGAAAATTATTCTTAACTATAGATTTGATCCCATTGCTCAAGCCAACTGAAAGAGTTAATCTAGGTAGTCATGTTTATACCATAATGACCTCCTAATGACACAAAGAATTGGACCATGGGCAAGTAGCTCTCTGAAGGCTAGCACATTGGCTGCCAGGAAAATTCCAAACAAGAAACAAAGAAACTATAGTCAGATCACAATGGTGTTTAAAGAAATTATCTTGAGTCAAGCCCAGAATGTCTTTTTGGGCCTGTATACTCATACTGAAGACCAGAGAAACTAGCTTGCAAAAGTCAACTGGAGAGTGGAACACCTAGTCAGAACAAAGCAACCCTAAGAAACCATATGACCCCAAATCCAGATGAAGAGAGATGTATCTGTCCTTGACAGCTATTTAATTCTGATTTAGTGACCATCACACTCACTGTGCATAGTTCCTATGGTATATCCCAGCCTTTTCTTTATTTACTCTACTGTCCGTGACTTTAAGAGGAACATCCATTTCATTCTTCTATGGTTTTGTATATGTTGTTCCTTCTACCTGGAATGCCCTCCTTCTCTTCACACCCTTGTTGAAGTGTCCTTCAAAATCTGTCAAGTATCTTTTTCTCTGAGAGATCTTCTCATATGACCCCCTTATATGTGGTACCCTTATATGTTAAAGACACCTCTGTTTATTTGAATTTATTACACAGTCCTATGATTATTTAGTAATAAGCTCCTGTCTTACACTTTGCAAATATATCTATTAAGATATTTGCAGCCACAAATGACTATACCATAAGGAGATGGATTGTCTATCCTAAGTCAATGGAAGTGAAGGCTCCACGGTTGGTTAATTCATTGATTCAATAATGTCAATAGGGACTTAGGTTCTGATCTCTCTACTAGGCTACTCTCAGTGTTGGCTTCATCTTGGACCAGTGACAGGTGCCATTAACAGAGCTTACATGACATATAGATGCAATCATGTCCAAAAGAAAAGTCACCTTCTATAGCCTTTTTTAAGGGGAAGAGAAAACTTTTCACAGAAGTACTCCTTCCCTCATGTATCATGTCACATGCTCCTTTCTGAACTAACCACTGGGATTGGTTCTTCCCTGAGATAGAATTAACACTATGGACTTGAACTAATGCCCTAGGAGCAGAGATAAATACAGGTAGATATAGGACCAGCAACCTCATCACTGGAAGAGTTAAAACCTCAGCTGACCCTTTCTAGACTTTTTGTTTCAAGGCATAGATGTTTTGCTAGAACTAAATAGGACTATTTTTGAAGTGTTCATTTTTTCAAATAAGTCTTCATGGAATAAAGATATATAGCCAACAAAATTATATTATAAATTACTCACAGCAGGTTTATTTGATAAAGGTTACAATGTTTTCTATAAAGTGATATTTGCTAATACAAATAAATATACTCTTTAAAAGTAAGTAATTACTATGTTTTCATTTAAAACCCTTCAAAAATTTTCTTGTAAATATGATTAATAAACTTTCTCTGAACCAAGAAAATCATGCACATGTCAGCAGGTGATTAATCTCAGTGGAAAATGAACAGAACTTAATATTTATGAACAAATTACTGAAAGCTATATGACCCATTCCCACGATAAAACATGCAGGTCCATATGCCAAAGCCAAAAAAGAACATAAAATTCATCTGTTGAGACTGAAACAGAGAGAAAAAGTGAAATTGAATACATGGCATCTTTTGTTCTACCCTCTAATTGCTGCCTCTACCCTCCCCAAAATGCCCCTTTCTCCATTCCAGTCATGTATTCACATAAGAACTTCAATTTCTTACTTGACAACAGTTATTGGTTAGGGTTACCCTAGAAAGACTCATTTAAACTAATCATCATACTTTATCCTCTTGACTACAACTGATTGGTCCATGAATAACATCTGACCTATAACAACCTTTTCCAGGGAGTTTTTAACTTGATAACCGAGCTTTATTCTCTCTCTAGTGATGAAACTATGAGCCTAGATCCTGCTGTTAGCTATATTTCCAACTGTGTGAAAAAAGCTAATCTGGGAGAAGAAAGACATTGTAGAGAGAGAAGCAGAGACAAAAAAGCCATTTACCACCATCTGAATCCCTGAGGTTTAGCTGCAGCTTTGTCTCTCCTGAAGTTTGGTTACATGAGACAATAAAATTTCTTGTTCCTGAACTAATTTGACTTAGATTAAATCGCGTGAAACAAAACTGTCCTGGTACATACTAACACAGCTTCATCTACATTATTTTTCCTTAATGTTTCATTAAAATATATGTTTAAGGAGAACTTATTTTATACTTAAACTGGTGAGTGACTTAAAAAATTATCTTTTCCATGAACAATATGAGGTATATATGTGTCAATATTAAAAGTCACTTTTTTCCTCCTCAAATAATAACAATAAGCAACAGACTCTGTGATGTGCTGACCAGATTTTGCCTCAAGACCAAAGCACATATTCACTTAGTTGCTGGAAATTCTTCCAGAATTGCCTTATCACCTTCTCCAAGGTCACATTTCTTTCCCCAACCAATCTGCTGCCAATGACTGAGTGGTCAATGTCTGTGATAAAGGCCTGGCTTCCTCGCCCTAACTCAGGAAAACTCTGAAAGGCCGTCTAGCTTCAGAGTTTTCCATGGGGTGGGCTGAGGACTTCATCCAGGCTGCATTGTGGCCCGTCTTCTTCTTTCTGCCCATCTATTTCCTTCCCCTTTCTTCCTTGGGCATTACTTCCAACAGCACTCTTCTATAAACTCCCTGCATGCCAGTCCCATCTCAGAGGCCACCCCCTAAGAACCCAACCTGAAACAATTTTCAAAATCCATCAAACCATAAAATACTATGTGGCTCTTTAAGAAAAACTCAGTAACTATTTAATGGCTCTTTAGATTTTTCTATCACGTTGCTAAGCATTATAATAGAGAACGGAATGAAAGTATAAGGCATGACTCTTGCCCTTAAGGAATTCACAGTCTCGTTGGAGACATAAAACATATGCAGTGATCTTCATACAGCTCAGCAGTGTGCTCAAATGAAGAAGACTAAAAGGAAGCCAAAGTTGGCACAAGGGATACGATTCATAAATATTTGTGGAATGAATGAATGAATGAATGAATGAATAGGAAGAAATATATATGAGCTGAAATAAATCAAACCACATGGCCAGTGCCACCCTTTAAAACGTCAGTAACCTCATCTCCTAATCTTCACATCAAAATATAGAATGACCAAGCAAAACAAAAATACAAGATCCTACTAGGAACTCTGGTTCGGTTTGGGGTTTGGGTCAGTTCTTGGGAAAAAGATTTGTCTTTTTCCCATGTGCCAGAATCTAATCTCTCACATACCCTGCCTGGCCCAAGTAGACAGATCACATTCCTGACTCACAAGTAATTTACAGAGAAAGAGAGCTATCCTACAGTCAGTAAGGATCATACTGACATTGATAATACCTTACATCACTACAGTGTTTCAGTGACCTGAAACTTACCTTATTTGATCCTTACATTATTCTGGGAGGTAGGAAGGATAAATATTATTGTATCCCCCTTTTTCACAGATGGAAAAACTGAGCTCCAGAGGCTGTACATGTTAGATTTGGAATTAAAATCTTCTTACTTCCATTGCATCCTTACACACTCTTACATTTTTCGTAGACTATTCATGGGGCTCTAATCTCTCAAGGCTGCCAGTTGAGATTTGTAGTTTATGTTAGTAATAATAAAATTAATATTCTCAATTCTAATAATACAGTTAATTTTGGATTCCAAAAGGTAGTTAAGCTTAACCAAACAGAATTTGTATTCTTGCATATATTACACAGTTACAATGCATTCGAATATAAGCCTTGAATTAGAAAAACAGAAAGAAGTTTGTCCAATGAGTTATACCCACATTTGAACAGATAAAAATGTGTATTACATTCTAGATAATAAATAGCTTTAATTCCTATCTAGTATACTATTTATAATTACACAGTTCCCTGGGAGATTAAAAATTAGATTCTATTAGAAATCTCTTTCCTTTTCTACTCAGTTGTAAAACATAACATTCGATTCTTAACTGAGATACACTTATTTTGATGTCTACTTTGGCAGATCCTTTGTGGGGTGCAGGTGGGGGTAGGGGTGAAAATTAATGGAAAAAGAAATTGTGCTGCCAGCTCCTGCAATGCACCTTCAACTCAAATCAGCTTGCTATTTCCTCCACATGTCTCCAGCCAGCATATGGCAAAAACATCAGTTCATTTTCTCTTCCCTTCATAAGTGAATTGAGGTCATTATTCTGTAAGGATTACTCTGTAGGATAATTTAATTTCCTATTCTCTTGTCTATTCTTGTTTCCACCTATAATAACATCTCATTGATTCTTAGAAATAATGTCTTACTCAGCTTCATCCCATCTGCTTATGTATATAATGAAGATTCAGTTTCTAAAATGTTCTCTTCCTGAATCTGAATCTCATCCCAGCAACCTTACTTATGGGCTATATGACCTTGGCCAAGACAATTATGTTCTCATTGGCTTTATCTTCCTCCTCTAGACAAAAAGATAATTTTAACTGTCCCATTTATTAATGTGTCTTCAAAAATCACAGGGGATCCTCGAAATGTATAGTTTTGATGTTTATAGTTATGCATTCACACATAATCCCTGAAAGTCTTGACATCTATAGTAGATTGTCATTTTGAATTAGTGGGTATTTAAGGATGGCACCTGAGGTAATCACTGAGAGGTGATTGAACTTCTGGACTGTCCGATACTGTATCTTGTTCAGGATTTGTAGTTTCTTCCTCACCAGCAAAAGTCCACCCTGAAGAAGAAAACAATTTTTTAAACATGGATCCAACCATGCCTCCCACCCCCAAAGCAAGCCATCTTCAAATGTTGGGAAAAGTGAAGAGAAAGTTAAGAGGGCTTAAAAAGTGATAACTGTTAGTTAGAAAAATTAAAGTTTGAATATATTAAAGAGTGGAATATTGGATTTGGCAGTGACTAGAGACTCTATTCTGTGAATGATCTGCCATGTTTATTCGATATGGAAGGAAGTAAAAGTCATTGAAGAAACTATTTCATCAAGTGCTTTAGCCAATGCAGATATGAATATTTGTGGAAGAAAACTATATGTTAAAGTAGTTGTGAAACTCGAAGAATTCCAAATGAGTTCAGAGGTACCTCTCCTGCATGTTAAGAGCCTGCAACATAAGGCAGTGTGGAAATAAATGCTGGGCATGTTATTGTCCTGCCTGATAAGAAAGTGCTGGCAACATAAAAGTGACATTTAAATATTTTTTGACTGCTTCATAAAAAGACTAAGTAGCTAAAATCCTCTAAAGCTCATACTCCATACTTCTGACTGGGAAAATAGTAAACAGTTTCGATGATCCCTAAATATCTGTTTAAAACTACTGACTAATTATGCTTAGATGACTACATAAATGCTCCTACCTTTTAATTTATCTGTTTTCCTTCTGTGAACCTCATATAAGAAAGTAGTTCAAAGTATTGAAGAATGTTTATGCATTAAAATATTTATTGCAGCATTGAATGTAATGAAAAGATTTTAGAAACCATCTAAATGTCCACTTTTGGGGGTTGATTCAGTAAATTATGATTTAAACATGAAAGAAAGATGATGTAGTTATTTTAAATGATGCTTTAACAGACTAATGAGAAGTAGAAATGCTGTGCCAAAATGTTAAGAAATTCAAAACAAGAATCCATTTTACTATTCCATTCAACTCTGTAAAGATATATGTTGACAAAAGTCTGAAAATAAATATGTCAAAATGATAATACGATAGTTTTTAAACACTGGAATTAAGACTACTTTATAGTTGATGTACTTTCCAGTTTTTCTATAATGTATGTATGACATTTACAGCTATGGAAAAAATAAAAATTTTTAAATTACCGTTTTATAAATTAGCAATATTATCTGAAGAAATGATGTGCCTTGAATAAATGAGACACTATCCCAATATCAGAAACTGGAACAGTCATTTACAATCCACACCACTTGTACCCTACATGTGTGTAAATGTCTCCCAGCTTCCTGTCTACCACCTATGAAATCAGACTGTCTGTAACTTTTGAGTGTTTCTAAAGCCAGTAAAACAGAAATTATGGACAAAAACAAGGAAATTTCCAGATGCCTCTGTTTTTATCCAAAGTAGTTCTTCCAGGCTAAGGCAGTCTCTCTCCTCCCATACCTGTAACTGAGAAGGTCATATGCTCCAGAGGGTACAGGTTACAGGATGATGCCTTGATCTCTGAGTCACTACATGGATAGCAATGGCCTTGGAGAGTCACCTGAGAACACAGCTGACTTTGTACTGACAATAAGTCTTTCTTGTGTTCAGCAGCAAAGTATCTGGGGTTGCTTATTTCCAGTATAATCTAATCCTACCTTAAATAAAGAGTTTAAAGGTCAAAACAGTGTGATTGAATCAAGTAAATATGTCTTGTTTAGCAGAAAGGGAGTTCTAATTACATCATCAATGGCTGACATCATTAGAACATGATCCCCCTGCAGATGCATTCATCAGCATTATAAATTGGTAATAAGTTGGTACTCACTCTCCTATTCTCAAATCTCCACCATCAGATGCCTCTGAAATATGTTTTTCCCAGCATCATTTGTTTAATTTCTGGTTAGTTCTTCCCTGTTGCAGTTAAGTTTAGAGAATACTTCACAATAGATTGCCACCAAACCCCAACTCCCTGTTTCCACAACTCTTTTTTTGAATACTCCTCTGGTCAATGTAAAACTTGCATGAGGTTTCTTAATTTCACTTTTCTCAAATCCTGTCATCAAATCTATTTGCCAAGTATAAAATAAATGACATAAAGAGAAGCCTCAGAAAAGAAAACTACTTATAGGCAACTTAACTCAAAACAGTACAGTGGAGAGTATTTGGGGCATACTGCACAAATGTGCATTACCATGGGTGCAGATTATTGTCTTCTGAGCTAGTTTTCATCATTGGACTTTGTAATAGTAGCTAACATTACATAGTGCTTACAATATGTTCAGGTTAGAACCAGAACAAAGACCTCCAACAACACACAAAATTGAGAAATGGAAAAGCTACCTCCAATTTTATCTTTATAATGTCTTGGGATCCACCTAACATTTCCTTCTTAATTTAGAACCTCATATCATTTGCATCAACCCTTACTTAAGAAATCAACCAATCCAAAGGTTCTCTCTACTAATGATATCCTAACAACAGATAATGAACAATAGTCATTTTCCTTAATGAGATGCCATTTCAGAATTGAAACAACCTCCCCTGTTTTTGTAAGTTTATAAGGTTCGTTTGTTTATAACATAACAAGTTTATTTGAAAAGAAGTTTTTTTTCACAGTTTGGAGGACCCACTAAAATTTAGCTCTGACCTTCCTGCCATGGAGCTGCATCTTTGAACCAGACAACGACTGTGTGCATTCCTCAAGGCCTTGTGTGTCTCTTCTGCTTGAGGTTCTTGGCTTATGATGAAGATATTAGTCATATGCTAGGTCTAAGACATGATTTCTTTGAAGCTTCCAACACTAAATTTGATTTCTTTACTGAGAAAATTTTGTTACCTTTTATGTCTTAAACTTTCTGATCAGAATTATTTTACTTAAAATTCTTGGCAATATTTTATTTTCTATATGAGCTCAACTTTATTTTACTCTATCTCCTCTGAAACATAATTTGTCAAGAAGGACCACATAGAATAATCAACAAATAGAGTTCCAATCAGTCTAAGTTAATGGCAAAAACTAGGTCCAATGACTTCTGCTTACGACCAAGATGGAGTAACAGTGGCCAGATGTATTATCTATCCTGGGATAACCAAAATAAATAGACAAAACATAGAAAACAATAGATTTCAAGTTACTGGGCATCAGGCAGTGAAGAACATTTATCTCTGAGAAATGAGAAAAATAAGGAGAAGCCTATAATTGTCTCAACTTACAGCCTTAAATTTTCTAGGCCACAGCACAGAAAAGGAACCCTGAAGGAGTTTGGCAGATTCCCTGGGTTGAGAAGATAGAGCGAAGAGTCTGATGAAAATAAGAAGGCTAGTGTTCACAGAACAAAAAACTGGAGATTGCTACCGGGAAACAACCACCCAAAAGGATTAGAGGTAGCAATAGTTGGTGCTCACGCAAGGCTGGGAATAGTGCCTGTTCTCACTAGCCAGATTGAAAAACCTCATAATTCACAACTATTTGGCAAAGTGTCTTGCCTCAGCAGCGGGCAATAATTAACCTTAGAATAAACAGTGCAGTAGGACTACTGACTAAATCTTGAAAACAAGATATGAAAGAATCAAATTTTTTTACAAGTAACTTAACTGCATTTCAGAACAATGCTCAACAATATTTTTAGGAATATAAAAATATCCAGCACTAAACAAGAAACAAAACTCTATAGTGTCCAGCATCTAATCAAAGATTACAAGGCATATGAAGAAGCAATATACATTGCATAATATGGAACAAAGCCAATCAATTGAAAACAGCCTAGGTGTTAGAATTAGCAACAAAAACATTAAAAAGGTTATTTTAGCTATTTTTTGTATAATCAAAAGTTAAATAGAGATATAGATGATATAGAGAAGACCTAGATCAAAGTTCTAGTGATAAAAAATTTTTGATAGGTTAAAAAATACATTGGATGGAATTAAAGGTAGATTTTGGAGAAAGGAAAAAATAGATTAGTTGTTTCACAACAATATACTTAATATTACTGAACTGTACAGTTTAAATGGTTAAGGTAGGAAATAATTTTTAGCACAATGAAAATTATTTTAAAAAATTAATTATAAATTGCGGAAGAAAAGATTGGTGTACTTGAAGACATAGCAATTGAAACTATTGAAAATAATACGGAGAGAGGTAAAAATAGTAATATAAAAGAGGATCTGAGCTGTGGACAACTTGAAGATGCCTAATATATATGTACCAGAAGTTTCTGGAAGAGGAAGCAACAGAAAAACATTTAAAGAAATAATAACTAATAATTTTCCAAATTTAATGAAAACTATTTATTTGCATATTCAAGAAGCTCAATGAACCCAAGGCACAAGAAATATGAAAAAAAATACACCAAGGCACATCATAATCAAATTTTTCTAATCAATGATAGAAAAAAATTATAAAAGCATAGAAAATCATCAGAAGAACTAGAGGAAAACATCATACTAAGTACAGAGAAACAAAGATAAGGATGACAATAGATTTCTTGAAGGAAATAATGCAAGTGAGAAGACAGTGAAGCAACATCTTTAATGTACTGACAGAAACAAAAACTGAAAATCTGTCAACCTAGAATTCTATACAAGCAAAAATAGCTTTTAAGAACTAAAATGAAATAAAGATGCTTTCAAAAGTATAAAGCTGAAAAAAATAAAACTCATCACCAACAGACTTGCTCTACAAGAAATAAATGTTAAAGGAAGTTCTTCAAGCAAACACATAAGAAAAAAATAGAAAAAAAGAAGAGATGGAACAAATAGAAAATGAATGGCAAAATGAAAGACAAGTTTAATTATATCAGTAATCATATTAAATGTTTATTGTCAAAAATTCCCTATTAAAAAGCAGAAAGTGTCAAATTAGGTTTAAAAGTACAAGACCCAACTACATCTGCATATAATAAATGTGCTATATATATGAAGTAAACGGATAGAAAAAGATGTACCATGCTACCTCTAATTAAAAGAAAGTTGGAATAACTATATTAGTATCAGATACAGTAGATTCCAAGGCAAAAAATATTATCAGGAAATTTTTAAAAGTTATTTCATAATGCTAAAGGAATTAGTTCATCAAAAAGTCATTAAAAATCTAAATATTAATGTACCTCATAACAAAATACATAAAGCAAAAACTAATAGAACTATGGAAGTAGACAAATCCACTATAGTAGAAAATTTAAATATCCCTTTCTTGGTAGTTGATAGAACAATTAGACAGAAAATCTGTAAAAACAAAAAAGAACCAACAACTGAATCAACCAACTTGAGTTGATATCTAAAGAACATCCAACCTAACAAAAGTAAAATATGCATTTTTAAGTGCACATGAAACGTTTACCAAGATAGACCACATTTTGAGCTATGAAATGTCTTAAATTTTAAAAAATTCAAGACATACTAAGGATGATCACTGACCAAAATAGGATTATTAGAAATTAATGACTGGAAAAATCTCTAGAAAATCTTCAAATGTTTGGAAACTAAGTGATACACTTCTAAATAATGCATGAATCAAATAATAAATCTAAAGAAAAATTACAAAGCATTTTAAACTAAGTAAAAATAAAAAACTATCTCCAAATTTATGTGTCTAAAGCATTACATAGGAGAAATTTATAGTATTAGAAAGAAAAATCCATGTAACAGAGGAAGAAGTAATAAAGATCAGATCATAAAGCAATAAAATAGAAACACAAAACCAATAGAGAAAACCTTTAAACCAAAAGCTAGTTCTTTGAGAAAATCAATAAAATTGGTAAATATCTAGCCAAACTGGTATGGAGGGGAAGCAATCACAAATTACCAGTATTTAAAATGAGAGGTGATAACAGTCCAGATTTTACAGATATTTAAAGGATAATTAAAAAATATTATTTAAAATTTTATGCCAATAAGTTTGACATCTTAGATGAAATGGAAAAATTCCTTGAAACATACAAAGTTCAAGAAGAAATAAAAACATAAATAGCCCAATATCTCTCAAAGAAATTGAATTTTGAGCTAAAATCTTTCCCACAGAGAATTTCAGGCCCAGATTTTTTTACTGGTAAAATTTATCAAACATCTAAGAAAGAAATAATACCAGTTATACACAAAATATTGCAGAAAATTAAAGGTGTACTTCCTAACTCATTCAACAAGGCAAGCATTATCCTATACCCATATCAGACAAAAAGTATAAGAAAAGAACACTACATAACAATAACTCTCATGACACAAATGCAAAATTATTAAACAAAAATTTTAGCAAATTGAATCCAAAAATATATTAAAAGTTTATCGTGACCAAGGAGAGGTTATCCCACAAAAGCAACAATGGTTTAACATTCAAAAACCAATTAATGTAATTCACCATATCAACATACTAAAAAGACACACGATAATCTAAATAAATGCAGAAAAAGCATTTAACAAAATCCACCTCCCACCCCTGATAAAAATTCTAAGCTAGAGAACTTTCTCAACCTAATAAAGGGGAAAAAGACATCTATGAAAAACCTAACATTATTCTTAATCATGAAAGATGAATGCCTTCCCCCAGATCAGAAATAGGATGAGGATATCTACCCTCACCAATTGTATCCAGCATTTTACTGGAGGTTCTAGCCAGTACAAAAGGCTAAATAAATGAATGAATGAATAGATAGATAGATAGATAGATAGATAGATAGATAGATAGATAGATAGATAGATAGATAGATAGATAAAAGACATTCAAATTGGAGAGGAAAAAGTAAAAGTCCATTTACAGATGACATGATTGTCTACATGGAAAATCCTGTGGAATCAATTGAAAAGCTACTAGTACTAATAAATGAGTTTAGCAAGGTTTAAGATACAAGATCAATATACAAAAATCAGTTGAGGTCTATACAGTAGCAACAAAAAATCAGAAATTTAAAAAAGTAATACTATTTACAACAGCATCAAATATGTGAAATAAGGACCAATCTAACAAAAGGACTTATACAATGAAATCTATGAAACATTGCTGAGGTATGTAATAGAACCCCTAAATACATGAAAAAATAATGTTTTTAGATTGGAAGACTCAATATTGTCCAGATGCCAATTATCAAAGTGACTATAGATTTAATGCAATCCCTATCAAAATTGCAGTAGGCATTGTTGTAGAAATTGACAAGTTGATTTTACGGTTCAAATCCAAAATTTAACAGAAGTAAATGGATCTAGAGTAGTCAAACAAATTTGAAAAAAGCACAAAGGTGGAGGACTTGCATAACCACATTTTAAGGCCTACTATAAAGTTAAAGAAATCAAAATAGCACATGTTTGCATAAAAATAGACAAATCCATTAATGGAAGAGAATAGAGAGTCCAAAAATAGACCTACAAATATATAGAAAACTGATTTTTAAAACAGGTACAAAGGAAAAAAGACAATATTTTCAACGAATATACTGAAATATTGGATAGTATACACAAAAATATAAACTTCAATCTATGCATCTCACCAAATATAGAAATTAATTAAAAAGAGATCATAAATCTAAATATAAATCTTAAAGCTATGCAACTTCTAAAAGAATACAGGGTAATATCATTGTGACCTTAGGCTGGGCAAAGAGTTCTTAGATATAACTCAAAAAATACAAAATATTTTTTAAACAGTTAATAAATTCTGCTCTTTGAAAGACACTAAGAGAATGCAAAGAGAAATCACAGACAGAAGAAAAAATGCAAATATCTGAAAAAACACTAGTATTCAGATTATATAAAGAATTTCCACAAAAACCCAATTTAAAAATGAGCAAAAGACAATTTAACAGACACTTCATCTAAGACAACATACAGATGGTAAATAAGTGCAAAAGATGTTCAATATCACTAGTCATTAGAAAAATGCAAGTTAAAATCACAGTGAGATAGCACCACACATCTAACGAAAATGACTAAAATTAAAAGCATTGACAATACAAATAAATGTTGTGAGATTGTGGAGGAATTAGAACTTTATAAAGTGCTGATGAAAACATAAAATGGTACAACCACTTTGGAAAAGTTTGTTAATTTCTTAAGAAGCTAAAGATATACCTGCCATATGAAGTAGGTATACTACACCTAGTTATTTGCTCAAAGGAAAACTAAGCATATGTCGACATGAGGATTTGTATGTGAATGTGCATAGCAGTTTATTTGTAATAGCAAAAACCTGGAAACATGCCGAAGTCCATGTACACGAAAGAGGATAAACAGCTTGTGGTATACCCATGCAATGAGATACACATCAATAAAAACAAATGAACTATTGACAAACACAACAACATGGATGGGTCTCAAAATAATTATGTTGAGTGAAAGAATCCAGAGAGAAAAGAATAGATACTATATTTCCTTTATCAAAATTTTAGAAAACATTAATCTAAAGTGATAGGAAACAGATCAGAGGTTACTTGAAGTCTCAGGGGTGGAGAAGAAAAGGAAGCAGCAAAGAAGAGGTATTATCAAGGTGCATGAGGAAACTTCTGAAAGTGATGGATACTTTTATTATCGATTATAAATTGGATTGTGGGCATATACATATCAAAACTTACCACATTTTATACTTTTATTATGTGCATTTTCTGTAGGTCAATTGTACTTCAATAAAGCTGTTAATAAAAATCCTGTAAGCTAATGTTCCCCCTTGGATGAAATTTACTTTGAGCTACCATCCAAAAACTGTGATGTCTGTTTTTCTCTTATCTATATTTACCACCCTGGGAGTTAATTTGGGAGATAAATCTTTAAAAATTCTATCTGCTGAAGATCACAGATAGCAAGTATATTATCAAAGATGGACAATCACTGGCTCAGGGCTTGAGACATGAGCCATGGAATCAACATGTTACACTGGCCATGATTATCTCTCCAGAGGCAGTCTCAGTCCAAGTTTGCACTTCTGCCAAGACAGACACCTGCTTCTTCTATGTAGTATCATAGTTACATTCTTGCACACATCTCACAAAATAGAACTACTTCACCAATAATAATTTAGAATCACAGTGGCCACTTTGAATGAACTTTAAATATTTCCAAAATTGTTCATCTTAGAGCAATCTAAGGGCAAATGAGCAGTCAAATCCCTAATGTTAGATGTACATCTTTTTTGATTGGTACAGAGACATTTCTAAACAAAATTTTGATTCTCTAATAGCTTTAATTATGAGGAAAGCACCAAAAGCCCATAGCTTGTTAGAGTCTCTCTTTTGATCCAGTAGAAAGGACCTACCTTGCCTCAAGGCTATAGCAGCCACTGCCAAATTCATGGTGGCTTCCGCTGACACAGATTCAAGGTTTTCCTTGGAACTAAGGCTATACAATTTTGGAACTTAATTGAAAAATACACATTTCTAGCAAGCTGGCTTACATCCTAGTAGATAGTCTTACTCCTTTGAAAATTATTAACCATTGTTATAACATTCTATATCTTGCTACTTCCTTTCTCAGAAAAGAGAGAAAAGCATATAACCTGAGGTTACATAATCCATGGCACCTCCCTAAAATTAGATGTCACTTGGGCAAACTGAAATTTAAGGGAAGAATGCTAAATTGAATGAGTTTACTCTGAAGTATTTTTTTTTTTAATCCTGATTTGGTTAGGGTTATTTTGAACTGGCAAAATTAATTTTTTTATTACGAGGTGGAAACTACATTTATGATAGAAATTAAATTTGGTTATAGAAAAAATTTAAAGCTCCATTTTATTCACATTTAAGTAGAAGATTAATATATTTCATCCACTAAAAAAGCATCAGTTTCTACTAGGAAGAGAAACCAGCTGCCTAGATCATCACATTCAGATAATGATGGAGCTCTTAGACAAGGGTCTCAAGTTGGAATTTAAAATAATTTCATTGTAAGAATAAAGGAAGTTATGAGACAAATTGGTTGAAGTCTCTGGGACAGAAATGGGAATCTAAGCCAGATTCACACCCAAGTTTATTTGAATTTAAACCCATGTTCTCTCTTTCTAAAGAGGTAGCACAGATTTGAAATCGAATTCACTAGCTTGGTATCTGGGCGTCTCGGCCTCTTATGTAAAACAGGATATTGATTATAGTGATCTTAAAGTATGAGACAGTACCTGTAAATGCCTAACATTAATTTTATTACATTTTATGTAAAGTAATAACTTTCTCTAGCAGCATGACAGATGACATAGAGAACCTGAGGAACAACAACAACAAAAATAGGCTTTCACCCTTAATGATCAGTTTTCTGGCCAAGGAGAATTTGCATTCAAACTGGCAGAAAAGAGGCAGCAGGATTTTTGAACTGCCTGTACACGATTAGGTGGAAGTCAGAGAGAGTCACAAGAGTATTTATACTTGCTTTCTCAGCTCTTGTCTGCAATGTTATTATTCTCCACACAAATCTCATAGGTGCTTTGTTCAGACTAGTTCTAAATGCCTGCAGAGCTAATAGCCCCACCTTTTGGAGATTATTATTTCAACTACTTCTGTTGGGAGGCAAACTAATAGAATTTCCCATTAAGAGTATTTCTAGATACTAAATTTTCTCATTTTTCTTCATAGTCTGTCTCAATTTCTTTTTATATTTACCAGTATTCAATGATTTCACCTTGATTTATTCTTGTTATTTACCTTGACTCATGCTTTCAGATCACTCCATTCTCCAGTAAGCTTATCCTCATTGCACAACTCCCCCCCCAAAAAAAAATTCTCCCAAAAAACATTCTGAGTGCGTCTCAAAATAACAGCCTTACCACATAGATTTTAGTCTCTAAGATATTAAAATCAATACAAATATTTTTCTTTGGAGACAGATTTCATCATTGCAGCAGTGAAACATAAGATGATTTTTGGTGTTGATTTCTGAAGATGAAGTTGCCTAAAGACAGTTCCGTTTGAAGGAAGATGAGTCATATTTGGTAAAGGTTTAAATGAAATAGCAAGGTTGATAAATCTGTCCAAGGTTTAAGAATATTCAGACACCTTTCCTTCCCAAGAAAATCTCCACATACCTCTTCAGGGACAAAAGATTCTCTCCAATGGCTCCGAATGATTCAGACATAACTTCCTGAATATGCCACCAAAGGGATTTTTTTACTTTCAGTAAGACCATTAGCTGGCTTGCCAAATTCTTCAGCATAACAAAATTATCGGCCGTTTCTCTCTTGGGCATGCTGAAGTGGTGAAAATTGCCCGGAGAAAATTGAAACCCTGATAATTGATTTTCTTGATGTTTTCAAAAGACCCAGACCTTTCTATGATTAAATTGAAACTTTTCAAGACGAACACAGTCAAAACCATAGAGAATACCTCTACATTCTTAGAACAGTTTTGCAGCTAAAACCTTTATGTAACACTTCTTCAGACACAGATTTAGAATTAAATTATTTTTTCTAAAACAAAACTCTTCTCTTTGGGCTTAGGCAGAATCAGCTAACTTAACTGTATTATTCACTTTGTCTTTGGTATCTAGCAACAAAATTAAAGATAAAAAAACAGGTAAAAATTGGCTGTGAAACAAATGTTCCACATCATAAACTAAAAATTGACAAATCTCTCTCTCTATTAGTGAATTGCGTGAGACAGAGACTTTGTTGACAAAATGGTTGAACTGTAAGATCTTTAGTTTCCCCATAAAATACTTTTTAAATGATTAGATAATGTTGTCAATATGAATATGTGGTGTATATATTTCTAAATCAAGATGCTCTGTGGCTGTCCGCAAGACACAGATGAGGTCGCACACTACCATTGTCCGATGATATGTGAGAAAACATGTTGGGCCAAGGCTGAGTTGTTCATTCTGCCACATTTCCCACCCCCACACCCATCCTGGGCCAGAGAAGGATGTGTGTGAATCTCTAGAGTCATGAAGAAGTTGCAGGAAGTGACTCCTCCTCAGAAGAACTTAAAACAAAATGAATCTGAATCTGCTGTGGGTCACAGAGTAGGGCCTAGAAACAGACCCTAGTGGCATTGTCTGAGCATAGAATCAAGCAGTATCTAAAAGTAGCTCCTTTTCATCAAAAGAAACATCAGATGCTAGTCAGGGTTCAATCTTCAAACATTTGCAATAAAAAAAAAACTGATTGGCATTTGAGCTTTTCTACTATTCAAGATACATGTTCCTTTTATATCTTAATCATTATTAGAGACAAGTTTTCAAAAGAAACTTCCATTAATCTGAGAGAAGATAAAACAACTTAAAAGTACAAATAGCTATTTATATAATTGATAAGTTGTATACATAGCTATCAATTTTATAGTTAAATTGACATGGATAAAATATTTCATATACATCTTACTTTAAAAGAACTATAATAAAGAGTCTTGGATTAGCCAATGGGATCAATGACAAGTGTAGATTTAAGGATATAGTTGGCCATGCTATGGCTTCCACAAGAGCATCATGAAAGTACAAATTCTAATTCTAACCAATTGAGTTATTTTATTCAGCTCTATAGACTTATAACAATTTCTCCACATTCATAGCACCAAGAACTTTTCCCATTCAGTAATTTACTTGTACAAACATTTATAGCTGGATGGTTATATCTATTCAATAACCTCAAGAGAAATGGAGATGCAATAGATGATTTTTTGCTATAAAATCCTTCAGAGACTATTTTGAGGGACAAGTCTCAATTCTTGTCAATTCTTTACTCTCATTAATATCTCAGATATAGCTTCCTTAGAATGGACTCTGTGTGGAATCAATAGTCTATGCAAAAGATAATTCTGCTGCCAATCCAAGTTAGAAGTTATTTTTCTTTCTTCAAAGGTGTAAGATGGATTTCAGACATCAGGTCTAGGTTTCTCAATCTTTTGCAAAAGGAAAAGACATGACCATCTGACCACAGACTACCGTTTTATTTTCCTTCCAATTTCATGAGGTCAAATTAATGTCAGAATCATATTGGCACTCAGAAATCATTTTAACTGGTTTTCTTTCCATGTATAGGATTGTGATGTAGAAACCAACCTTTGAATTCTTTTTCAGCCAGTATCTTAGCATTCTAGCAGAATGAGAATGGGCAAGAGTAGCATTCTGATAGAGTTTTAATTTTAATTTTTTTACACTTGAGTGTTTTTTAGACCTTTTAATTTATGTGTGTATATGTTCATAGGTAAATGATATTATTTATATCTTTGTTAAATAGAGGTATTCTAACCATCTAAATAGGAAGATGTTCTAGTTAGATGTTCTTGGTTGCGTACAGCAGAAAATTGAATCCAAATTGGTCTAAACAAAAATAATATTTCTTCAAACTTGGCCGAATTCATGGCTCAAAACCATCATCACAAACAGACACTCATGGAAATGGACAATAGACCAATGGTTAACAGAGGGTAGAGGGTAGGAGGAAAGGCAGAAGTAGACAAGGTAAAGGGGGTCAAATATGTGGTGACAGAAATACGTCTAACTATGGAAAGTGAACACCCAGTGTAAATATGCATATATGCCTTACTATTAAAAAAAAAAAACTGCCATCAAGCCATCTCTTTACCTATCTTTACATCATGTAGCCTCTTGTCTTGAATCTTTATGGTAGCAAGATAGGGGCAGCAGATAAGACTTCCATCCTGTTAGGTTTTTTCATCTATGTGGTAAAATTTCCCAGAAATCAGTGAATTTCATTGCACCTCCTTGACTCTGATTGGGTGGCTGGACAATCTGAACCAATCAGGGAATGTCATGTGCAGATTGGCTCCAAAAATTCTTGTTACCAGAATGGTGAAAGATGATAGAAAGCCAAAAGACAACTATCTTCTATGAAAAGTTTATTAAGAAGACAATAATTCTCTTTCATTTTTCAAGTATTTATATAAAACTCAATGAGGACATTTAGAAAGCAGTTGAACTTATCTAATTATGTCCAGAAAATTCAGCTTAGGATAAACTACACTAAAATACTTTGGGGGCACTCTTTAAATTCACATGGACAATAAAAAGAAAACTCCACATAACAAGTTAGTTTATCTTGCAAGTAAGGGTATGCTTTGCAAATAATTCTCAGAATGTAATTCTAAATAAAATAATAGCTGCAATGATGCCCTACCTAACCCTGGAACTCAGGGTGGAAAGTTGGGTAGGAGGCAGAGAAGAGGACAACCTTTTTTGCTTCATGTTAGGGATCTATTATTATAAGTGACATTTGAGAAGGATCCCTACTATGTATTTTCTTAATAAACTTTGCCTTTCTCTTAGATTATTAGTTCATTGAAAAGCAACATGCATATCTTAACTCCTCACAGAAAAGCCTCTCAGTGAGGCTTATCCTCTCAGTGACTGTCAGTGATATAAAAAACTGATAATCCCTGGACCTATTTACATCTACCAAAATAAATAAATAAATAAAGGTACTGCCCCTTGTGTTATCAGTTGCTCCTCTCTGTCTGAATCCATGCAAAGAATTCCTCCTGGAATATAATTCCTGCCTGGATACAAGGTTAAGAATACTGTTTCTTTCTTTTTTTCCTGACTGAATACATGTTTCTTTTATAATAACTAACAGGTTCTCTGGAACTCATTTTTGGTCATGTCTACCAGGAAACCAAAAAATACATGTTGCTAAATTTATGTTAAATTATATTTATATATCAAATTACATTAATAATACAATAATCCTGACCATTTCTTTTATCTTCATGTTAATTGCTTTGTCTGATGGCTGATTTCTGGGAAATGTCTTAATAGCATGAAAGTAGCCTCAATTTTATTTGGAAGTAAGGGTAAAACAACATATTTTGAATACATAGTACCTTCCTAATTTACAGATAGTTAAAGTTTGACGAATGTTATGTATAAGAACATTTTGACACTAAAGCCAAAAGAATTGTGGAAATGGAAAGTACTGTATAGGGTCACTGACCATAAAGCATCAGTTTAAACTTTTTCCAAAAAACAGATGAGGTAACACAAAAGTAGTGATTAAGTAGTGATTAATAGCAAATGAGGTAACACAAAATGAAACACTTTATGTCATTTGATATAATAATACTCTAAATTTTGCTCTAACTTATTCATTGCTTGATATATATTGTATATATACTGCTATCTGAAAAAGGATTCCTTTGCTCTCGCGGAGAAGTTCAATCCTTTAACACACATGGAGCTGTGAGAAAGGAAGGGGATACTCTACCCAGTCTGTCATTTATTCATTCTTGCAAGAAATATTTATTGAACACTCACCATGTGGATAGGGATTAAATTTTCAACCCCATTCTTATTAAACTTACAACTAAATGGAGGAAACAGATATTGAACAAACAAAACAAAAATGTCAGATAAATATAACATTAAAAAATGATAAGTGTTATGCAGAATTCAAGAACATAGTGGGAGAAGGGAGAATTATGCCAGGGGGTTGGGGAAAGTAGCTTTGAGGAGATGTTATTGATGCTGGCATCTGAAAAAACAGTAGGAGCTAGCCAAATTAAGGAGGGCAAGAGAGAGAACATTCCTAGCAGAGGAAAAATGAGACAGAAGGCCCAAGACAAGAAAGAGGATGGCTCATTTGAGGAACTGAAAGACCAGTGTGGCTGCACCTTGAAGAGTAAGGGGATGAGTGGCAGAAGCATGGTACAGAAATGAACACCTGTTTAAACTGCCAGATCATTCAAACAAAGATAACCGTGGGGCAGAGAGATACAGATATGATGGGTGGATAGCTCCTAGAATCTCACTGTTATATGACTGAATTCAAGATTACTAAATGTGCATGTAGTACCAATTTTTAATAAATTGAGTTTTTCAAAAGAGAGACCAGAAGTGCATGACTGCTTGCTGCTAATTGATGCTGAGTTGTTCTCTCATCAGTCAACAAATGTGTATTGCATTGAGGTTGGGTATACAAAGGGAATATGATAGACACCTCTCTTGCTTTCATGCAGCCTGCAGTTTAAAGAAGATAAAGACAAACAAGCAGACAAATACCGAGGGCTTTTTCATAGATCAGCAGTGGCCATTCCAACAAGGAAAAGGAGAAGAAAGCAGTGGCGAGCAATGGCCACAATCATGTGGGTGAAGCAGTTGTGAAGATTGGGCAGGAGCCCTTGGCTCCTGTGGGAAAAGGAAATGTTTCCCGGCCAAGAGACACAGACTGACAGTGGTGGGGTAAGGCTGTTCTGGTGTCACCATGTCGGCAATGCCCAGAGCTAATCTCTTCTTAGTTATGGATTCTCCAAGGAGGCTTCATTTTATCTCCACCATAAAATAAAGGTACTACTGACTTGGAAAATCAGTGCAGTTTAGAATTTGGGCTTTTAAGAAAACAATTTATGTTTTTATACTATGACATAAAATATTTGATAATAAATGTCAAGTTATGTAACTCTGAGTTTGCATTTGAGGGAAATTGTGGTTATAAGCAGGCATAAAAATCAACATCCCTTGAAGAATGAGGAAGTAACTCTTGCAGTTGGTAAATTGTTTTGGTCTCTGACCACAGAAGCAGAGGTTAGCAAAAAATTTGATTTACAAAGTAAATATAATTTCTACCGTTTGGTTTAGCTTGTTGTTTTCTTAAAAGAAATATATTTGTTTGCACTGTGAAAAACACAGATTAGCATTTTTTTTTTTTCAGAAGATTAGGAATCAAACACAGTATCATCAAAGCATAGAAAAAAAGGAACTAATTTTATCTTCCAGTCATGGATGATGTTCAGAACCAAAATGACATGTGACTAATACTCAGATATTCAAATTAGTGGGGCTCTGCTTCCACAGATTTCTCCATATTTGTTTCATCTGTGTGATGAGGATATGAAGATACCAGTATTTTTTCTGTGCCATCTGATGGAGAACAATATTTTCTGATTCTGAAAGGTATTGGCATACATTTGAACTATACTCAGAATTTTTTCAATCTAAGCCCTAATCTTAAAAAAATTTATTCTATTCAAATTAAAACAATTTTAATAGAACTTTCCTTTCCAGAAAATAATAATATGCCAAGAAAGCCATTTCAGAAACTGTGGTCTTGAACAATTCACAGTACAAAAATAAATGTACATTGAATATATTCTTCAAAATAGAGATGACTGTTCCTCAAGCATGGAAGGAAGCTGAGGGGCAGCATACTAAAAATTTGGGGCAGGGGTTTCCTGAAACAAAGCTAAGCTCAAGCATTAAGGCTGCATGTTTAACATTTGGTACAAGGATAGCCTGATCAAAGATGAAAATTACAAATTGATGTCAGTGTCCCAGAATACCTTTTCAAGATCAAAAGTGGAGCCGTAAGAGTTAAACAATAATCTGAATAGAACCCATTTGTATGGATGACAGAAGGGGCAGGGGAAGGATGACTTGACTTCCATTTACCCTCTTTCTTGGAAGCTCCTGGGGGCATATTTTGGTTCATGGTTTGGTTTCCAAATCCTCAAATCACCAGACTGGTCATGAGGTGGGCACTAACCAGAACAATCCACGACTGTCTCCTCTTAGAAACAAGAGAGGACCAATTTTGAAAAACAGGGGCTGAATCAGTCAGAAGAGGGGGATGGGAGCAGACGTGGAAGGAAGCCCAGAGGTAGGCCAAGGCCCTTGCAAACTGAAGAGGAAACAGAAATTATGAGTAAGCAACGGAAGTTTGTAAGTGAGCCAAAACATGAAAACAGAGCACATGCGCAGAGGTGATAAGCTGAGAAATTATTGCACCTCATGGTTCTCAGTGACTTTCCCATTTATCCCCAGCTCAAGTTCACACGTGTTCTTATTATTACACAAGTTAAAAAAGTAAAGAAACACTTTTGGGGGGGATCACCATGATAAATACCTAGGGGTTCCTTGCAAACAAGAAGTTTCTAATTATGTACTAATTCAAATCCCTACTTTATCCTGTGCTGACCAGAAACATCGATTCTAAGGAAAATGATTTCCTGTCTTTAAGTGAAGGAAAAATCATAGCCACAGACCCAAAACAATGCTTCCTACTGAAAAGACAATTGCATTACTCCTGCTGCCTCAGAAATACTGGCTTAATGTTTATAAACAAGGACAGGACCAGAGAAGATAAAAGAATTTAGGAAAACAGGCATCACATCAGTGACTGCTCCAAGAGTCTTTGCCTGGAGACACTCCCTATTCAATGAGCAAATGTTTATGGAGATTTCAGCAGGGGAAAAACTGACAAAAATTCCTGCCCCCAGGGAACACACAGACTAAAGGAGAAGAGGAAGAACGAAATGCACAGTGTTTTAGATGAAGTTCTAAAGGGTACAACTGATGCAAACAGTGGAGATATAAAGCTGAAGGTAGGGGCATTGATATTTTAGAGGGGTGACATGAAGGCACTTGCTACTAAAGTTACTTTTATTTGAAGAAATGAAGAAAGTAAAGGATTTTTCTTTACAGATATCTGGAAAAACAGCTTTTAAGACACATTAAAGAGCAAATGCAAAGGCCCTGAGGCAGAGGGTTGCAGTGCTGGTATAATAGCAATGAGGGGAATATGACTGCCCTTGAGAAAACTAGGAAGAGAGGTGAACAAGGTCTGGGGGGGGTGGGGAGAAGTGAAGGGGGGAGGGGTACAAGTGGCCAGGTTATGCTGAGCTTAGAGGGCATTGTACTGGCTTTGGCTTTTACTTTGAGGAGATGGGAAACCGCCAGAGGGTTTTAAGCATGATATGACCTAATGTCCATTTTTGATGAGAAAACTGTGACTGCTGTGTTGAAAGCAGATGGAAGGGGGAAAGGGTGGAAGCAGGGAGGTAAGTAAGATATTATCTTAATTCAGGAGAGAGGTAGTGGTGATTGAAGCAGGGTTATGGCCATAAGGATGATAACAAGTGGTTAGATCCCGAAGAGAGACCAGATAGGACTTGGTGTGGGGTCAGATCATGGAAGGACAAGAAAGAGGAGAGTCAGGAATGACTCCGAAGTTTAGGTCTAAGCAATTAAAAGACTGGAATCTCCATTTTGGACAATGGCGAAGACTGAAGGAGGAACCTCTTTAGAGGGAAATATTAAGAGATACATTTTATACAGTTAAAAACATATATGTCCCTTAAATATGCCCAAGTGTAGATGTCAATAGGCAGTTGGATATATGAATCTGAAGTTCAAGGGCTGAAGACATACACATAGACTGTGGATGGAGTGAGTAGAGACAGAGAAGAGATCCCATGACTGAGTACTAGGAGGCTCCCATAGGGAGAGGCTCTCAGTTAGGATTCAGTCTTTTGAAAACAATAGAAACTCCCAATAACAATGTGGATTTAGAAGTGTCTGTGATAGGAGAGGATGGTGTAAAATCTCTAGACTAAAAGTCCTACTCTGGCTCTGCTGTTCTGTCGATGTGGAGACATGGATAATTCAACCACTGTGGAGATGACTTTAGGCATCTGTTAAATAGAAAACACCTCCCCAGATTCTTTCTCAGGCATGTTGTGAGGATCAAATAAGTTAATGTTTGTGAAGGGTATGTGTACTGTGAAGTATTATATGAAGTAGGGTCTTTATTAAATTGTCAGAAGACTTCTTCCCATTCTGATATAAAGAAGTGGCATGAGAACTACAGAAATTGACAAGTTGTATTCAAAGCCTACAATATGGGAAAACCTATGGAAAAAAAAAGGAAGGTTCCTGCTGGGATTACTAACAAATCACCTCCCCACACAATGAAGAGAAAACAGAGTCTTTAAGTCATACCCTACCCAAGATAAACCAACCATTCCCTGCGGCTGGATAATAGGGAACCAAAGGCTGGGATTGCTAACAGGCCTTTACCAGCACCTACCAATCAATGCCTTTCATGCTGCATACCCACACTACCAAAGGGAAACAGGGAAACAAAGTCTTCACACTGTAATTCATAGAAATCAAGAGCAATGGATAAACTAAATTCCCTGAACACTCACGGTCCCTCTCAGTCTCTCTCAGTCCCTCTCATAGTCTCTCTCATTCTCTGACTCTGAGAGGAGACCATGCTCTGTCTATGGAGCATTATTCCTTCCCTAACAAACTCCTTTTGTGTCGAACTCTGGCTTGTGCCTGAATGTTTTTCTGTGCTCAGTCAAAACCACTCCTTCTCTTGGTGCAGGATTTGAGTCTCCACTTGGGGGGATTTGCCCCATCCTGTGTCAATTCTAATCCTACATGTGCTTTCTTCTGATGTTACAACTTTACTTTTTTATAATTTAATAGATTTTTCATAAGGATAACACTTTCACTGGAGAAAAGTTGAAAAATACAGAAGTATAAATGGAAAATATATACAAAGTATCCATAAAGAAATGACTACTAGTTGCTGGGTAGCATATTTCCTTATATCTTTCATCTTTGTGTGTGTGTGTGTGTGTGTGTGTGTGTGTGTGTGTGTGTGTGTGTGTGTGTACAAAAGCATTCACATATATACTAATGTATATTTTATTCTACAAGGAAACTTTTTCAAATTGAGGTATAACTGATGCAGAATATAATATTGGTTTCAGGTTATAATATAATGATTTGATATTTGTATGTATCGTGTGTGACGTGATCACCACAATAAGTCTAGTTGACATCTGTCACCATAAATAGTTATAATATTTTTCTTGTGTTGAGAACTTTTCAAATTTAATCTCTTAGCAGCTTTCAAATGTGCAATGTGGTCTTATTCACTATAGTCTTCATGCTATATATTACATCCCCATGACATTTATTTTATAACTAGAAGTTGATATCATTTGACCTTCACCCATTTCACTGACCCCCTCCCCCCCCACCGCCCCGGCAACCACTAATCAGTTCCCTATATCTGTGAGCTTGGTTCTTCTGTTCATTTTTTGAGATTCCACATATAACTGAGATCATCTAGTATTTGTCTTCTTCTTTGACTTATTTCACTTAGCGTAATGCCTTCAAGGTACAAGGATGATTTTAACTCACCTTTCTCCTTGACCTTATATCATGAGCATATTATTAAATAGATAAGAAAAAACTATTTAATGATGAGAAATCTGTAATAATTTTCTTTTTATACTATGGGTATTTCACGTTTTTAAATTTTTTCATTATAATTAAGACTGCAAGAAACATTCTTGTGGCTGTATTTCTGCGTCCTCTGTTTAGTTACTCAGGATAAACTATTAGAAGCAAAACTATTAAATCCTGGAGAATAAATAATTTTAAAAGCCTTTGCTACATTTGTCATATTGACCTCTGAAATCTTGATTGATTTTTACTTCAATGTATTAGGAATGCATTACTAATAAATTTTCATAAACAGCTTTCATAAAGGAAATCATACTCTGCTCAAACTCTTGTATATATAGCTTTGGGCCACTATGTTCAGAGTATCTCCCTCATTTCTTACTTGGAGTGCTTCTGCGTTACCTAGTCCTTAGGCCACTATTGTAGTTTGGAGCAGGAAACAGATATCTTGTCATTTAGTTCATAGGTTTCCAAATTAAGAGGAGCCACACTTGTAACTGTTGTAAAAACCCCTGTAAACCATTTCACCATACCCTAATGAAGAAACAAGCTCACCCAGGATTATGGAGTTTGAATATGATACCATGACTGGGTGGACTTTGGAGATGTCATCTTCAGAGAGAACTGAGTGTATTTTGCATGTAGGAAGAAGAGTGGCCTGAATTTAATCACCACAGAGGTGGACAGCAGTGGTCATTTGTGCCCTCGGTTGATCTGTACTTCCCCTGGAAGCTAAGACCACATGACTGGTTTTGGCCAATGAAATGTGGGTGGGAGTGATGGTTTCATCACTGGCTGATGTTATCAGAGAAACAAACCCATCTCTTCCCTTCTAGAAAGTAGTGCTTTCTGAGATCAGCTACCTTTACTCATCCATCTTTACACGTTCCATGACATATTCTTCATCTTTCTCAGTAATTACTATTTGTTCTCAGTCCGGCTCACTCAGATTAGTGTCATTTCCTTTTGATAGTGAATACTGATGGTAATTTCTAATATCTTCCACAACAAGGCCCTTTTCACACACCAATTCTTCCTTATAAACTTAATTACTTCTTCAAGGATATTCATGAAAATTTTTCTGACCTCAATTGTTTTGGGCCATATTTTCACATAAAATTGAGTTTGTAAGATTTCTGTGTTTCTTAAAGATTTATTTTCTTTTATCAATGTATATTTGTACTGTTTTAGTTATTTTAAAATTATACAATAAAATTGAACTAAATTACTAAAAAGTTGGTTCCTTTTTATTGTTTAGTATACCATTATATAAACGTGTCAGAGTTTATCTATTCATGCACTGAAAAGCATTTGGGTTGTATCCAGTATTTTGCCATTACGAAGAATTTTATAAACATTCATGTACAGGTTTTTATTGTAAATAGATGTTGAATTTTGAAAAAAATTTTTGCTGTATCAATCAATCTAACCATGTTCTTTTCTTCCGACTATTAACAATGGATTACATTGATAGGCTTCCAAATATTGAGACACTTTTGCATTATTCATTTTATATGTTTCTGGATTCAATTTACTACTACTTTGTAGAAAATTTTTACATCTATATTTATGCAGGATACTGGTCTGTAGTTTTCCCTGTTTTTTTTTTCTTTTTTGGGTATCATCTTTGCTGTTGGTAGCAGGTAATACTGATTTCATAAAATACATTGGGAAGTATTATGTTCTCTTTGATTTTCTGGAAGAGATTATGCAGACTTGGTGTTGTTCCTTTTAAATGTTCAATGACATTGCCAGTCAAACAATGTGAGACTGAAGATTTCTTTCTCAGAAGGTTTTAAACCTCAAGTTCAATGTCTTTAATAATTTGGGGGATGTTTAGTTTATCTAGTTCATCCCAGGTGAATTTTGGTAGTTTTTGAATCTAAAAGAACTAGGTCTATTTCATATAAGTTGTCAAATTTATGTGTATGGAGCTTTTTTGTATTGTTCTCCTGTTAGCTTTTTAATGTCTGCAGGCTCTGTAGTAACATTCACTGTTTATACTTTAATTCCATTAAGGGCAGATGTAGGGTGTTTTCATACTTTTCTTATTGCCCTGTATGATTTCCAGAGGTGGAAACACTTGGAATTAAGAAGGTTCTTCCACATTTTTACCAAAACAGAGACAGGAGAAAAACTTTCCTCAGATTTACCGGTGCCTCATCTCTAATTCAGACTCAAGATTTAGATTGAAGGGGACAAAAGCAAGTTACAGGACACTGAGTTCACTAGCAACAGTTGTCTTCCACCAGGACTGAAACTGGCAGATCACAAGCTAACAATAAAGGAGATGGTCTTATTCATTATATAAATATTCTTTGTGGTTTTCAGAAAATATTTGGGAATAAAAACTTAATGGAAAATAGATAAATCTTCAAAATTGTGATAATTTAATATTAATAGAAATGTGATCTGCTTTTATACCCCTAAAATGATGAATAAGAACCTATTAGACAATATTTGAAAAGCATATAGACTTAATTACTAGTTAAAAGGTGTTACTCAGATACTTATTTAAGTGGTGGGGAAAAGAAAGTTGGTAACAGGCACTAATATTTATTTAAAAGATTTAATAATGTTAAAGCCACATTAAATTTTAATAATTTTAAGAGACTTTAGTTTAAAACAAGGGACATAAAACACTGTATTTAATAACCACCATAAATTATAAGATATTTTGCTTCTCTATTTATGGCTATAAGCAAAATATTTATAAAGTAGTAAAAATGTATTTTTTAAACTGATAATATTTTGTCTTTTTACCCACCTAATCTCTGTTTTAGTATTATGTATTGCTAATCATTTCTAAGTTTGCCTATAATTTCTCATTATCATTGTATGTCAAATTCTACAAATTAAAAAACTGGCTTACATTATCATACATTAATCAGTGTGAAGTACTCATTCAAAGAATTTATTTGTTGTACTTTTAAAAAGGAAGAAAGGTAACCTAATAAATCCTGACCAAAGCTGTACTTTCTTAAGCTTCAAAAAAGAGGAGCATGGCAGAGTGAGAGATGTCCCAAGATCTCTCTCCTTGACACAATAATAAGTTGAACATCTTAAACCAACAAAAAACACCTAACCTGCACAGAAGAATGTCTGAGCCCTCGAGGGATCTGCAAATAAGAGCTACCACAGGTCAGAATCAGGGAAGTCGGGAGGTAGATTGTGAGAAACAGAGAAGCTGCCTTTCACAGCCAGAGCTCCCTGCAGGAAGAGGAGGAGGGGAGAAGGTATAGAGGATTTTCTGAACAACTCTGCCTGGAAGAGTTGTGAGCTCAATGCAATGGCATTGCCCAGAACAGAAAGCAGAAAAGTGGTGACAGCAGAGAAGCAACAGTTGACAGTTGCAAACCAAAACTCTGAGCTGCAGCCTCCATCCCCCAACCCAGGCAGCACCTCCTCCCACATCCTCTAAGACGAAACACCCTGGACTCCCAAGGGAATCTGAGCAAACACTACCAACACTGTCACTAACACTGACAGAGAATGAGACTGAGAGTAGTGAGCACAATTGAATACACGTGAAGAAAAAAAAAAGGCATTATTAAGACATTATGTAAAGCAAGGATTCAAGAGGCCTAGACACCACCTACTGGAAACTAAAAGAAAAATGCCTTCTTAGCAACAGGCTAAAGGAAGACCTTAATATAATAAATTTTCTTTTTGGGGGTTGAAAAAAAGCAGAATACATTTGCATTAATTCCCAGGTGGAGAAATAGGCTATTAAACATCATGAACAACCAAGGTGACAAGGCATCTCAGAAAGAAAGAGAAAAAACTCCAGAAAATAAGCTTAAAGACATAGAAATATGTGACTTAAAGGAAAGAGAATTCAGGACGGTACTTCCAGGAACTGAAAAGACAACTCAGTCAGCAGAATTAGTTTTTTAGCAAAGAGATTAAAACCCTTAAAAATAACTATATAGAACTTCTGGAGATGAAGAACACACTAAATGAGATGGAAAATAAAATAGCAAGCTTGGGAAATAGAATTGATGAAATGGAGAAAAGGATCAGTGATGTTGAAGACAGAAATCTAGAAATAAATCAGAAGGAAGAAGAGAGAAATAGAAGAATAAAAATAATGAAAGAGAAATACAAAAACTAGCTGATACCATTGGAAAAGGAAACATAAGAAAAATGTGCCTTCTTGAAGGGGAAGGAAAGGATCAAGGATTAGAAAGCATTTTCAGACAAATAGTTGATGAGAATTTCCCAAATCTCAGGAACGAACTGAAGCTTGAGATTCAAGAAGTCAACAGAATACCCAATTATCTCAACCAAAAAAGGCCTTTTCCAAGACACATTATATTAAAATTATCAAAAATCAATGACAAAGAAAGAATTCTCGAGGCAGCCAGGGAAAAGACAACAGTAACTTATAAAGGAAAAACCATGAGATTATAGTTGAACTTTTCAACACAAACCTTACAAGCAAGAAAGGAGTTGAATAAAACATTCAAACTGTTAAATGAAAGGAACTACCAGCCAAGAATAATATATCCAGCAAAGCTCTTCTTTAGATATAAAGACCTTTCCAGACATACAAAAATGGAGAAAATTCTCCACTATGAGGCCTGTACTACAGGAAATACTGAAAGGGGTCAGCTCACCTAAAACAAAATGACCAAAAAAAAAAAAAAAAACCTCACATAACTATGAGTAAAGCAACTAGTAGGCAGATCAAAGCAGAGAAATGCAACCCTTATTAAGAACACGGCATTATAAGTTTAAACAATAAGAAGAGATTTGCTATTGCAAGATAGTTATGAATGTTCAGCATAAATAGAGACAAAATGGGGCAACAATAACAGAAAAGAGGATTAAAAGATCCAAATTCACAAGGGGGAACAGAGATAAGACACATGCAGTACACACACACACACACACACACACACATGCAGTACACACACAATCCTCTGCATATTTGTAATAGTAACCACACACCAAAGATTCAAAACTGAAGTATATAACATAAAATAAGAACCAGAGGGGAAATTCCACAAAACTCAACCAAAATATAAAAACAGAAGCACAGGACAATGAGGCAATGGAAACACTGAGTTACCAGAAAGCAAAAGAGAAAATGGCTATAGAAAAACCTCATATTTTAATAATCACCCTAAATATAAATAGATTGAACTCACCAATAAAAAGGCACAGAGTTGCAGGTTGGACCAAAAAACAAAACCCAACCATATACTGTCTCCAGGAGACTCATCTCAGCTCCAAAGACAAATATAGACTCAAAGTGAAAGGGTGGAAAATGATATTTCAAGTAAATGGCATTTAGAGAAAAGCACAAATAGCGGTACTAATATCAGATAAAATAGACTTTAGAATAAAAAAAGGTAAAAAAAGATACTGAGGACACTTCGTGATGATAAAGAGAATCAAACACCAAGAAGACATAACATTTATTAATAACTATCCTCCCAATCAGGGAGCCCCGAAATATGTAAAGCAATTACTAACAGAACGAAAGGGAGAAACTGACCAAAACACTATCATAGTAGGGGACCTAAATACCTTGCTGTTGGATATGAACAGATCCTCTAAACAGAAAATCAATAAGGAGATAACACCCTTAAATGACACATTAGACCAACTGGACATTGTTGACATTTACAGTGCCTTTCATCCCAAAACAGATGCTTATAAATTCTTCTCTAGTACACATGGAACATTCTCAAGAATTGATCACATACTGGGATACAGAGATAGCCTCAACAAGTATAAGAGGGTTGAAATCATACCAACCGTATTCTCTGATCATAATGTTTTGAAGCTAAAGATCAACAATAAAAAGAAAGCGGGAAGAATCACAAATGCATGGAAATTAAACAACATGCTGCTAAAGAATGACTGGGTCAGAGAAGAAATAAAAAGAGAGATTAAGGGAACCTCAAAATAAATGATAATGATAGTACAACATATTAAAACTTTTGGGACATAGCAAAAGTGGTAATAAGAGGAAGGTTCATATCATTTCAGGACTATCTCAAAAAAAATAAATAAATAAACCAAGAATGAGCTCAAATGAACAACCTAACACTTCCTCTTTTAAAAAAAAAAAACTAGAAAACAAAGAACAAATGGACCTAAAATCAGCAGAAAGAAAGAAAAAATCAAAATTAGAGCAGAATAAAATAAAATTGAAAACAAACAAACACAATGGAAAAATAAATTCAACAAAGAGCTGTTTTTTTTAAGAAATTTAATAAAAATAACAACCTCTGGCTACACTCAATAAAGAATAAAGAGAAAGGACACAAAATCAGGGATGAAAAAAGAGAAATTACAACAGACACTATAGAAATATAAAGGATTATACAAGAATACTATGAAAAAGTACATAACACCAAATTTAATAACCTAGAAGAAATGGACCAGTACTTAGAAAGATACAACCTTCCTAGTCCAAATCAAGAAGAACTGGAAAATCTAAATAGACGAATCAGCAATTGGGAAATTTAAACAATCATCAAAAACCTACCAAAAAGCGAAAGTCCAGGACCAGATGGCTTTACCAGTGAATTCTACTAAACATTCAAACAGGATTTAATACCTATTCTCCTCAAACTCTTCCAAAAAATAAAAGAGAAGGTAATACTTCCTAATTCGTTTTATGAGGTCAATATTAACCTGATACCAAAACCTGGTCAAGATAACAAAAAAAGAAAACTATAAACCAATATCTTCCAAGAACACAGATGCAAAAATCCTAAATAGGATACTAGCAAACTGAATATAGCAACATATTGAAAAGATTATATACCACCATCAAGTGGCCTTCATCCCAGGGGCACAGAGATGATTCAACATTCACAAATCAATTAATGTGATACACCACATAAACAAATTAAAAAATAAGAATCATATGATCATATCAATAGATGCAGAAAAAGCCTTTGATAAGATACGGCACCAATTTATGATCAAAGCACTTAACAAAATTAGTATAGAAGGAAAGTACCTCAATATAATAAAGACCATATATAACAAATCCTCAGCTAACGTTATACCTAATGGTGAAAAACTAAAACTTTCCTCTATAGTTAGGAATAAGGCAAGGCTTTCCACTATCACCACACTTATTCAATATATCATTGGAGGTCCTAGCAAGTGCAATCAGGCCAAAGAAAAACATAAATGCATCCCAATAGGAAACAAAGAAGTCAAACTGCCACTATTTACAGATGACATGATTCTCTATATAGAAAACCCTACAGACTCCACAGGAACACTACTGGAAACAATAAGCAAATACAATAAAGTTTCTGGATACAAAATCAATGTTCAAAATCTATAGCATTTCTATACTCTAATAATGAAGTCTCAGAAGAAGTGGAAAAATAATTCCTTTGCAATTGCAATGAAAAGAATTAAAAACCTAGAAATAAACCTAATGAAATATGTGAAGGACCTATATAATGAAAACTATAGGACCCTATTAAAAGAAATCGAAGAAAATACAAGGAAATGAAGAGATATTTCATGTTCATGGATTGGAAGAATCAACATAGTTAAAATGACCTTATTACCTAAAGCATTACACAGATTTAATGCAATCCCCATCAAAATCCCATTGGTGTTTTTTAAAGAAATGGAACCAAAAATCATCCTATTTGTATGGAAGCACAAAAGACCCCAAAAAGCCATCCTGAGAAAAAAGAACAAGGCTGAAGGCATCACTCTACCCAACTTCAAATTATACTACAGAGTGACAATAATCAAAATGGCATGGTATTGGCAGAAAAACAGACATAGACCAGTGAAACAGAATCAAGAGTCCAAAAGTAAACCCAGGTATATATGTGCAAATAATTTTCAACAAAACAGCCAAAAACATAAAGTGGAGAAAGAACAGCCTCTTCAATGAATGGTGCTGGGAAAACTGGAAACCCACCTGCAAAAGAATGAAACGACACTGTTGTCCATAACACACACCAAATTTAACTCAGAATGGATTAACAACTTGAATATAAAACCGAAACAATAAATTTAATAGAAGAAAACATAGGAACTAAACTCATGGACCTTGAACTTCAAGACGATTTTATGAATTTGACCTCAAAGGCAAGGGAAGTAAAAGCAAAAATAAATAAATGTGACTATATCACTAAACTAAAAAAAGCTTCTGCATAGCAAAAGAAAACATCAATGAGGTAAAGAGACTACCTGAATGGGAAAATTTATGTGCAAGCAATGCCTCCAATAGGGGCCTAATATCCAAAATATATAAAGAGCTGATACAATTCAATAACTACAAAAAAAAAAAATAACAACAATTCAACCAAAAATGGGCAGAGGACCTGAACAGACACGTCTCCTTATAGGACATACAAATAGCCAAGAAAGATATGAAAAGATGCTCAACATCACTAGCTATTAGGAAAATGCAAATCAAAAACCACAATGAGATACCATTTCCCATAAGTTAGAATAGCTGTTATCAACAGGACAAGTAATAACAAGGGTTGGAGAGGATGTGGAGAAAAAGGAACCCTCATACACTGCTGGTGGGACTGCAAATTGGCACAGCCTCTATGGAAAACAGTACGGAGGTTCCTCAAAAAACCTAAGAATTGATCTACCATATGATCCAGCCATCCCTCTACTGGTTATTTACCCCCAAAGACTTGAAAACATATATCCAAAAAGATGTTGGCACACCAATGTTCATAGCAGCATTATTTATGGTGGCCAAGACATGGAAGCAGCCAAAGAGTCCTACAAAGGATGATTGTTTAAAAGAAGCTGTGGTACATATATACAATAGAATATTACTCAGACATAAGAGATGAAACACTGCCATTTGCGACATAGATGGACCTTGAAATAATCATGCTAAGAGAAATAAGCCAGACAGAAAAAATTGAAAACCACATTTGTATGGAGGATATAAACCTAAAAGCAACAAATAAACAGGGCAGAGACTCTTAAATCTATTAATCATAATTATTTAAAAGTTTCTGTCTGATAACTCCAGTGTAGAGAACAGTCAGGGGTCTGTTTTTGCTTTTGCTTTTGCTTTTGGCCATTTTGTTTGGTCTCCTGGGCTGCCTGTTAATTGTTTTTGAACATTGGTCATTGTGTATGATGAATTACAAGGCCTCCTGGAGATATCTTCCTTTAAAGATTTTTTTTTCTCCCTGCCTAAGACAGTCAGAGAAGTTATAGGTCACCTTGATCCAATAGAGATTGAGATGATTAAAATTTAAGAAGTCTTTGAAAATGTCTGAATCCAGTTTTTGTATCTCAAACACTGAAAAACTGTTTAAAGTTCTGTTTAGCATCTTAGATTTAGTACTTTTTGCTTTGTTGCTTTTACTCTCACCCCATGCAGTTTATCACATACCCTGGGGAAAAAAGAATTGCCATATATCAGGCTGAGTTCTCTGCAATTCCCTTTCCTTCAGGGTCTTGACCACTGAAATCTTAGCTACCTCAGTCATACTGACCTCCAACTTTTGCCCCCCCAACTTTGTGAGCTCCTGGAAGTTCTAAGCCCTTCCTTTCTGCTTATCCTCACACCTGTACCACTTTCACATTAGAAAATAGCTTAAGATAATAACCAATAAAACATGTCAGGTTTTCATCAGTGCATTGCTCTTGTCTCAGAATCTTATCTCATCAATCCTAGCAGTCTTAGTTGTTCTCTGATGCTTCTACAGCTTTTTTAAAAAATACATTTTACTATCCTTTTTTATTAGGGAAAAGAAATTAATCTGATACAAGCTACTCTGCATATTTAGAAGTACAAATTTTTTAATATTTTTTATTCTTTCCTATATGTTCTTACAAAATATTTCTGCGTCATTTTTCACTTATTATTTCAACTGAGTCTTCAATATAATCATTACATCATATAATTTACTTTTCCAGTTTCTTTAATATTTATTTAAACCTATACCATTTATAAATTGTTTCTTTTTAGTCTCTAAACTTAATCTTATAAAGTCTCTCTGTAAATTTTCTCTCTGTAATTCTCTTGATTAAATGACATTTCTAAAGTTACAAGAAAAAATTGTGATTTTATAAAAACTGGCCCACATACATTTTAGTCATGTCAGTATAAATTCTTTTTCTTCAATCATTTATTTTAATCTCATAAAAAATTTCAAACTCCCTTGCCTCAATCTCCATACTTGCTTTTCAGTTTTCATAATGTATTCTATTTAAAGAGAATGTGAAACTTGGAACTTTTCTGGGATGTTATAAATATTTTATTTGTATAAAATTTGTATTCAAATAGTTATTTCTTTATTATATTATTCATATGAGTAATATTCTCTGTGAGAGGTATGACAAACAATTACATGAAGGAGATTTTATCCAAAAAATGCAAAAAAAAAGTATGAATTTACTCATAACTTAACCTTTCATGACAGTAACAAGTTAAAAAAAAACTACTTAGTATTATTGCAGATAAAGATATTGTAAATTTTGAAGTCCTAATATGTGGAGGGAAAATCTTATAAATGAATAATAGAGCTGCCTGCCACATAGGTCTCTTAAAAAATAAGTCTATGGCTCTGTTGATATCCAAAATTTACCTTCCCAGCATGATCTTTCCCATATAGAACTAGCTAAGTTGTTTCTAGAAGCACCACTGAGCTTTTTCTCATATGCTCAATAACAAATCCTAAATGCAGTTCTTCTGGCCCAAACTCCTGGTCAAAGCATTCTTTTCCTTTTTCTTCTATAGATATGGATTCTGATATCACCAAGATACAGAAGAAACTACATTCCATGGACAATGGCTATTCCTAGCACCCACCCAGCCTAGGGGACAGACCCTCCCCTTAATTCTTCATGATGCAGCTTAGTTTAGGCTGCAGCATTTAACAAAACTATACTGTAATTTCTCTAACACTGAAGATAATAACTACAACCTACCACTTTTCTCACTGTCAAGTTCATGACTTCTTTCATAAAATTTGTTGAGCACTAGTGGTGTGCTATGGGCTGGCTCTTCCCTCAACTTGTCTTATTCAATACTTTTACCTGCAACTTGAATAAAGATGTGGCAATAGGCATATCAAAAGTATAAATGGGCAATAGCTTGAAATTTAAAACATTTAATGGTTGAACCATCATTCCAAAATGCCTAAATCAGTTGGAATAATGGCCAACCCTATCAGTTTAATAGAGATTCAAATTAAATTTTTGGATTAAAAATAGCAACTTTGTTCAGAATACACAAGTACAGAATTGGAATATCATATTTAAAACATACCACATTTAAAAAATTTAAAAAAAAAAAACAGAGACTCAAGTTGTCTGCATTGTGGGGGGTCAAGAACATGACAAGATGACAGAAGGAGATTTAACTTTGGGTGGTGAACATGCAATGCCATATACAGATGACGTGTTATTGAATTGTACACTTGAAACCTATAAAATTGCATTAACCAATGTCACCACAATAGATCAGAGAGATATTTTTTTCAAACATTTGAAGGGTTTTCATAAGGAATGGTTTGAAATGTATTATCTGCTTCTCCTGATAACAAGTGCTTAGTCAATGTTTGAAAAGAAAACTCTCCACGCTTCAATCACGTGGTATTCAAGCATAGTTGCCAGCAGGCAGATCTTTGTACAGTACACCTTTTCACAGAGAATGGCAAGGGCTGTGTCCCTGGAGCATCCCTGAAGTTTGACCCTTTCCTTCTGTAAACATGCCCTGGACTATACATCAGAGGAATTCTTGCCCTTATTTCTACTACATTCTGAAATGGCTGCAGGAGGGAGTCTTCAAAATGGCAGCTCAGTGGTACTGGAATGAGACAGACTTTCTCTGATCTATTTGAAAGAAGATACTACTGAAAACCAAATCTCCCTACTGCCTTAAGGATCTCATTTATTCATTCATGAAAATTTACTGAGCACTGACTCTAGGCCAAGCCATGTGTTGAAAATTCTGAGATAAAAGGCACCACCCCTGTTCCCAAGGAACCTCACTGTCTAGTGGGGATATAGGCAAATAGATAATTTTAATAAGACAATGAAATATTACAATCACAGCTTTTTTCCAATGTAGATTTTATGGTTCCTTACTTGACACTAACATTAATAAATCATTTTAATTCTTTCATTTTTTCTATACTTAATTCTAAAGCTTCTGGGGATTAAAAGACACATACTTATTAAGAAAGATAGTTCCCTTCCAAATTAATTGAGGTTATTTACTATTAGAGACAGATGGAGGATCTGAATCCTTCCCAAGACCTGAGGATTCATGCAAAACTCTACTTAATAATTCCACAACTCTGATAGAAGTTATCATCCAGCCCACTTTCCTGGATTTACATTATATACAATATCTGATTCTTCCATCTACCTGTAGAAATCTACAGCTCCTACCCAGGATAATTCATGTGATGTGTTTGGGATTTTTAAACTATGTAAATATCAATTTGATTCCAAAGACTTATAACATAACATCATAAAATATATAAATATTTTTTTATTTAGATTTTTTTCAAAATTAAAATATTTGTTCCATGATCATTCCACAGATGTTATGAAACTATTTGTAAGGGATTCTTAATACAAATACTGAAAATTTAAAAATTCATTGTTATAATCCACTGCAATTTTTCCAGTGACTTTCTATCATATTTGTAGGCAAATTGTTCTTAGAGTATCTCAAAAACCAATATTATAAAATATTGACAAGCTGTCAGAGCTAATTTCTCTCCTATTTATAATTTAGTACATCACACCACATACTCAAAAATTTCTAATTTTTACAACATATTATTAAAGTAATAAGGAAAACTGGATCATCACTGCCAAAGATGTCCCAGTTCTAACAGAAGACCTAAGAACAGGAAGCAGGCATTTGTGGGAACAATTCTACTTAGGAAATGGGTTTAAAAAGATAAGTCATTTAAAACATTTGTCATGTGGAATACGTGATCGTGACTTCAAATCGCTAGTCAGTTATACTTCAGATTGTAGACTATTGAAACTGCCCTTCAGCAGAAGGTTAGGCTGACACACAAGATGGAATTCACTTTTTAAAAAAGCATTTACACTTAAAAAAAAAAAAAAGGCAACTACCTAAATATGTAAAACAGAAAAAAAAGTAGAATAAGGGGTGGGATTTTTTCCTTTAAAATGTCCTCCTTCTGGAGTTACCAAAATTTGCATTTATGAAAGAATCGAAAACGATACCTCTGGATTAGCAAGAAGAGACATATAGGGATGACGGGTGAGACTTGGTATATGACACTAATTCGATTGGCTTCTTTCTCACGTGTTTCATCAGATGCTGGACTCCCTTTATTTTTAGTTTCTTTGGCTCCTGCAGGAGAGTCTTCTATAATTTCTTAGTCACCTCGGCCTTTCCTCTTTGGTTTGCATTTATTTTTGTCTGAAGACGTGTCCTGTCCTACTGCTCTGCGGCTTTGTTTCAATGTGTGAGAGCTGGCCTGGTTGACAGCTTTACCATCACCTCTTGAACTCTTGTTTTCCTGCTCCTTCACTTGAATTGACCTCCTTTTGTGCTTCGTGATAGTGTTTGCCTTTTCTATTTATCTTTAAAGACATTTGCACATAATGCATTCTTTCCCATTCGTTTAAAAACTGGTACAAACAAATTTTGGGTATTTGCCTAAACTTTTATTTGACTTTTGTAGTCACACGTTATGGAGTCTTTCTACTGACATTCCCACCCTGTATCGGAAAATACCTTCTAACTGATACATTTCTCATTAGCTAATTTCTGCATATTTTTTAGGCACAATAAACAAGCCCATAATGCCAAATAAACAAGACTCAGCAGTAATAAATTCTAGTTCATTCATCTTCTTTTCAAATACTTCATGTAATTTTGTGTTTTGTTTGTCTTTAGGGAATCATGGCTTTCTAATAGATCAAATGCATTTCAGTTGACTTGAGGATTTATTATCATTTTTAATGTCACAACTTTGGCCAGCAGTAGCTTCTTTTAGGCAGGTTCCTATGTCATTTTTGATAGAACTTTATTAATATTTGAAAGGTTTCTTGCTTCCCAGCACAAAAAATGATCCTATCATATGTACACATTTAAAAGCTATCCTATATACATATTTCTAGGACTAGCATAAACTGAGATGTTTTTCTTAGTCTTGAGTTTCCTTTAGTGAAAAAATATAGAGACCAAGAACTGGGTAATAGGGTGTGACATGGGGTAACATTGTTCCTAGGTTATTTCAGTATCAATGCTACAAAAGTGTTCCTTTAAAGTTTACACTGATATTCCTAATTCTGTTCTAAAATTACAATGTTCCTACTGAATCAGGAATTGTATGATCCCTTTCCTCTTAACAAGAATAATTTCTAATTTATTTAATTAAGAGTTCCAAGAGACCCACCTCAATATCAATACGAACAACAAAGTGCTGAATGAAGCTCAGTGTTTTCTAGGCAGTCACTTTTGTTTTGAGAAGAGATCTCAGGAAAGGATGTAGATTCCAGCTACTTCGTTCCAGTTTCATTCTGTAGCCTTCATTCTTTCTGGCTGTGTAGGTGCTTGTTTGACAGATGGTTTGTTTCACTTGTTTCCATTTGTTTTGAACCTGAGGTCTTGGTGACAGCTGCCAGTTCTGAATTCTCAGAAATGGAAGCTTTGGGTCACTATTCCTTTCTTGGTGTTAATATTCGGTTTTGGAAGAGTCCAAGAGCTAGTCCAGTCCATTCTAAGAGGATGGAAAGAGCTTCAGTTGGTGTCCACTCTGACGTAGTGCACAATACAAAGTACAAATTCATTTCTCCAAGTGGATACTGGATGAATTAATTCTTCCCATTCCTCTTTAATTTCTAGTGATTTCTAGTTCACATGTTCAATTAAATGTTAGCTCTCCTAAATTTTGCCTTTATCATAAAATGTTTAAAATGTATCTTGCTCCCTTTCCTGGGCACAGCACTTTCTTGCTTATACAATGCAACATTTCCTCATTCCCTTAGAAACTTGATGTATTGTGAAATGTTTTAGTTACATTTTTATAAACCCAGTGATTCTCCCAGTTACTACCACCTTTATCTCCACAACAGGTCAGTTCAAAGTATTTAACTTTCTGCAGAAAGATCCAAGAAAGACTTTGTATGCAAATAACATTACATGCAGACTCAGGCTTTTGAGGTTTAGACTGAAAATCTCTCCTTCGACTCATGATCCAAAATTCAGATATTTTGAATATATCATCTGAGAAAATTTCATTTATTAAAATACATATGTCTTTAATTACAGATGACACCAGTACAGAACTCTAATTTCTCGGGGGTCTTTGAATAAATAAAAATATTCATTACTTAATATTTTACAAACTCAAACTTTCAAAAACTACTTTTGAATATCAGAAAATAAGCAGAATGTATCAAAATAAGTCAGTTTAGTAGAAATGTGATGCATTTTTACATAACATAATTGCTTATTTTTTCTCCAGTTTTTATGCAGAAATCTAAACTCATTTTACTTATAGAGGAAAACACAAAATTGTATTAAATTTCCCAGTTTCATTATACAATGTAGATATGGCTATTCTTTTAAATATAATAGTTTTTTAATACAAAAATCACTTAACTTGGAATAAATATTATAGAAAACTCATCAGATTAATTTTTGTTGTTGCTATTGTTCATTTATTGTCTTTCAAGAACTGGGGCTTTTACAAATTTTAAATGGCTACTTTTTTTCACTCTCATACTTTTACTCAGGCCCAACCTTCCTATCTCTATGTTGGTCTCACTTTTTTTCTTATTAATACAAAGTTAAATTTCTCTTTTGAGCTTGGAACTTTGCTATAAAAAAGTATCCAATTAAAACAGCTTAATTCATATAATATCTACCTTTAAATGTATATATGTACATTTAAATTGTCATCCTATTTTTAGTTAAATATAAAATATATCCCAGCAAAATATTCAAATACAAATTGGTCATATATGCTTTTAACTCATAAAACTTTGTAGTTTCAATTGTGTTTTGAAATTGTTTACTTGTTGTCTCCCCCCAAGAAGACACTAATTCATTAGATTCTAAGAACTCTAACTTAAAAATTTTTTTTGCTTGTTTTATTATTTTTCAATTAGAGTAGACATTCAATATTATTTTATATTAGTTTCAGGTGTATAGCATAGTGGTTAGACATTTATATAATTTACAAAGTGATCTCCTAATTAGTCTAGTACCCACCTGGCACTATATATGATTATAAAATTATTGACTATATTCCCTATACTGTACTTTTTGCATCTCCACAGCTATTGTATAACTACCATTTGTACTTCTTAATCCCTTTATCTTTTTCGCCAGCCTCCCTAATCCCCCTCCCAATACCCTTTCCATTAGGCAATTACCAATTTGTTCCCTATATCTACGAGTCTGTTTCTAGTTAGATTCTTTATTTTGCTTTTTAGATTCCACATATAAATGAAATCATATGGTATGTGTCTTTCTCTGACTTATTTTACTTAGCATAACACCTTCTAGGTCTATCCACGTCGTTGCAAATAATATTTCATTTACTTATGACTGAGTAATATTGCATTGTATGTATGTACCACATTTTCTTTATTGAATCATCTATCAATGGGCACTTAGGTTGCTTCCATATCTTGGCTATTATAAATAGCACTACAGGGTGCATATATCTTTTCAAATTAGTATCTTGGATTTCTTTGGATAAATACCCAGAATTGGAATTGTTGGGTTATAGGTAGTTCTATTTTTAATGTTTAATTTTTGAAATGTACATTTGTATCCTTCGTTTTGTTTTGCTTTTTGTTTTGCTTTTTGTTTTGTTTTGTCTGTGTTAATGCACACAGGTTTTATGTTTATATAAATTTAAATATATACTCTGGGGTAAATGAGTGAATTTTTATTTATATCTAGTGACTTGAAATTAGAGTTTAGTCATTGGAAGCGTTGATTTCTGTGAACAGACTTCCCTGATGAGGGCCCTTTTTCCCACTGAGTATGAGACATGGCAGGACAGGAATTCCTTGGGTAAGGACCCAAAAAACTTACTTCTAGGTTGTGATCTTCTAATCCATGGAATGCATTAATCATGTCTTATAAGTTTAATCATATTTCTAGACAATCTATAGAAGACTTCTTGGCATTCCTAAGGAAGAAATGATGGCAGTTTATGGGGACCTCTTAGGAAGGTAGATTTTGGGCTAAGGTGCACTTTATTCAGACATTCACGTCCTTAATAGTCACGCCACTGTTACTTTTTAATAATAGTTACATTTTCCTGCAACAAAGTCCTTGAAGATGTCATCTTTTGCAATATACCTGAGAGAATTACCCTGCATTTTTCCTTCACGTTTTTAATGATTTTGCAATTTTTCTTGGATATCTTTGAGGAAGACAGTTATGAATTTTTTTCTTCTCACAGACACCATGATTCCAACAGGCCACTGTTCCAGGTTGGGTCTAAGACCACCATGTTGCACAAAGCCGGGAGGCCTCACATTTATTTTGTTCAATTAAAGATCCCTGGAATTAAGCAATAAGGCAACTGTGCCAGGATCCAGCTACAAACTGGAATTGTACTGATTAACAAGGTCAATTTGGTACAATTCAAAATTGATACAAAAGAGGGTCCATAAAATGATTTAAAAATGAATAGAAGAGTAAGGTGCTTCCTTCCCAGTCCTTGAACTTGAATTAAGGAGCATGCATGGTAAATTAATCTAGTCTAGGGACAACTAGTCACATAAGAGATACTCAAAGTGGGAAAGGCTCTTAAAGACTAGACAGGCAGATAGAGAAATTCAGTTAATGGTCTCTCTTCAAAACAACAAAGCCTAGGCATCTATGAACCACAGAAAGAAAGTAGAGGGAACAAAAGGAGGATTTTTTAAAAAAGGTATCAGAGGTCTAAGCATTTAATCATTCGGTCCTATCCTGCTGACCACCTTTACTATTCTCAGGATTTGTGTTGTTCTAGATCCTATCAAAACCACATCAAATTTTGTGAAGAAAAAAGACCACATACACGGAATTTTAAAATATGGCCATACTCTTTGATAAGAACTGCATTACAAAAAGGAAGGAGAGGAGTAGTCACTAGGTTGTAACTAGGTGACCACCACACCCATGTTTTTTAACACATCAAAGTGATGGGCTTTCCTTTAAATACGAGGTCAACCTTAGACCTCTTCTGAGAACTGTTGTTGTGATCAGCAGTGGAAGAAGGGTCTCATGACACTCAGGTAAAAGATAGAACTCATGACCCTGAGAGAGAACAATCAAAAGAAATTTTGATACTAATAAAAGAAAAGAAAGAAGATATTTGTAGTCATTGCTTAGCAAACCTCAGAAAGTCTGTTTGAAAAAGATGCCTTTGTCAAACCTTTGAAAGGAGGCATAGTGCTTGTGTAGTAAAACACATGGATCTATTATCATTTTGGTAGACTTTATTTTACTCTCGGCAATTAGTGCTATCTTATAGGAAGACCTGGGATTTTTTTTCTATCAAATGTTATATACTTGAGGACAAGTCAGGGTGGCTCTGGACAGGACCTCTGAGTGAAAGGAAGGTAGGAAGATGTTATGTGAGGTCCCCTCTCTCACCAAGATTCTCCAGATCCCACAGTAGCCACCAAACCCCAGAACAAAGAAGAATGAGAAGAGGGGAAGGAAGGGGAAATATACCTGACAGCGGGTTCCAGCTCAATACCCTGGGTGGATTGGCAACCTCATAATTGAGAACACCAGCACTTGACATCTCAGTCAATCTGTATCATTGCCTTCTGGCTGTCATAATGTAATATCTTGTGAACAGAGTTTTTTCAAATAAGAAGTGTTTCCCAAGTTTTCTGTAGGGAGCATGAACCAGAAGAAGTAGGACACCACAAAGTACTTACTGTGCCTCTGTAGTTCAGGAGCTTCTGCCCCCAAAGTTATGGTATGAGTATTCAAGCCAGTAGGGTTTTCCTGCCAGTCTGCAGCAATAAGCAGACCCTCACCCAAAGGAACATCCTAGAACTCTGCTGAGTAAACCACTGATGACAAATGTTCTCAATAGGATAGAGGGAGAAACATCTCTATGCTTCAGCCATGTGGCCTTCAAGCCACCTGCTGGTACTTAGAGGTTGGAACAGTGTAGCCTGTTCCAAGGGAATGTCTCTGCTATTGCCCTTGGCAGCCATTAAAACTCACTCTATCCTCAGTGGAAATGTTCCAGATAAACAAGGCAACACATGGTCCCATGGTCCTGGATTTCTAGTACATTCAGTAATGCACTAGAAAGGAGATTTTAAAAAATGAGAGGTCTAATATTACTACAACATGACGGGCTTTATTCTGACCTTCCTTGAACAAAATATTGACAGGTATGTGGAAAAGTCTTATTAATTCAGATTATCAGTGTAAAGGAGCTTACCCTAAAATTTATCTGCATTATTTATAAGGAATTCATGATTCTGTTGTCATCATGCAAAAAGGATTTACATGTAATTAAATAAAGCCACTTAAGAAGTGGAGCTCTAAAAAACAAAAAAGTGGAGCTCTTTTCAAGTACAAGTTTAGTACCTAATATTCATGTAAATTTCAAATGATTTATTTTATTCAGGAAAGCTAGCTCACATTGCCCTTTACTAGAGACAATCCCTGTTTGCCCATTTCTTACTTAAAAGAAATAAAACCAAATATTTTACATCAGATCATACTTTTTACTTTTGGAGACCAACTGCACATAACTGGTACAAACTAAAGAGGTGCCACCACAGGAATCGAATATGGTAACTTGTTGCCTGGTTTTGCATTTAGACTAATTGAAAATAATCTCTGCCTGGCCACAAGCCCACATTTTCCCCTATTCTAGAAACAGAGGTGATGTTTGCTGAGTAGAAACAGAGTGTACAAAGATTTGCAGCTTACCTCAAGCCAGATCTAACCCAGATCAAGTATATGTGTACCACAACCAGGAGATGGTACAATAGATTCTCAGACTTGAACTTGGTTCTAGACAGCAACAATTTCAAAATGCTATTAGTATAAAAAATATCAAATTCCCATTGTATAGGCTTCACTTAGACACATCGTTATTGGAATTAGTTGCCACGGATTATGTGCTCACTATGTAGACCACATGGACTGTGCTAGTCTCATAACAACCGTGTGAACGAGGCAGTCCACATTTTACGTCTGACAATGAGAAAATTGCATAGGGAAGCATTTTGCAGAGCTCTTGTGAAGCTCTGGGAAAGACAGAGTAATCTGAATACTAAGCAAATGAAAAGAAAAGGTAATCACCAACTCCAGAAAAAAAAAGCAAGTTTCGAAAGAATGTAACTGTAGTCATAGTGTTCTGCTTGATTTAGCAGTGAACTTTATTTCAATAATGAAAACATAGAATGTGAATTAAAAGGTCAGATGTAATTTTATTGAGAAATAAGGAGAGAAAAAAGGGTATCAATTTAAACCTTCACCTATTGTTACAAGCAGACAATAGGTAATGTCAAAAATTGATAAGCTGACAGACAGCAAGGTAGGTGTCTTAATTACAAGTGAGAAAGCAAATCACAGCAATAGCTCCAATAGTTTAATATAATTACCTCTAGGGAGCATGATAAGGTTGGAGGAAGTGGTAGTCAGGAGGACAGAGATTACTGTTGCTTGTTAAGCTTTTTAGCATCATTTGATTTTTAAACTATTGTCTTGTAATCTTTACATAAAAAGTAAAATTTTTATTTTCAAAAAAGAATTGTGTTCCTTACAGTAACTCAAACGTTGATTTTATCATAAGCACTGAGCTCTGTTTGTTTGTCTTCTTTACTTATCTATTCCAGCTCTTTGGGCCTCTAGTAGGCTACAGATGGGTTCTTGGGAGCCACAAGTTTGTGTGTTTATATTCATTTCATTTATAATTAAAAGTTTATAAGCCTCTTGTGGATCATCTAGCTAGCTGTCATTTTGTTGTCACTATGCATATCTGTCATTTCAATGCCTTCGCTATCATGTGTATATCTAATCAAGTTAGCTCCATGTAACACATTTTAATAATTGCAGGAAAGTTAGAAAAAGCAGTAAATAATGTATTAGTATCAAATAAAGTCCAACTGAAATTATGGCAGGTCGTATGCATAAAATTTATGTAATAATTTGAATGAACCAAGTGTTGAAGAAACTGAGTCATTTCACAAAGCACTGTAAAGTATCATGAACTCACAAGGACCAACAGTCAGTACCATATTCATGTTGTAAATTGTAGTTTGGGTTCAGCAAAATATTATCTGTCACATAAAAGCAATGTTGTTAATTTGAATCGTATTAACTGGTCTGCAAGTTTCTTAAATAACATTTTTTAAAGTTTGTAAAATACAATAACAATGAGCATCAGAAGTTTATACCTATTTTATATTAGTACACATCAGTACAAATAATAACATAATAATTTCGTTCAACCATGGCAAGTTCTTTCTTCTCTTTAAATGAATTTTCAAAATTAAATTGTTCTGTTGAAAGCATCCATATATGACCTAAATATGAAAATCACTAATAGGTCATTTGTGTTTACTGAGACACGTGACTGGTTCAGTTTGCTACAAACCAATATGAAATACCACCCACCTATGGACCTCTCCAAGTATTCATTACCTTAGAAAGAAGTACCTTTCTCTCTCACCACTTTAATTCAACAACTTTACTATCGAATGATATAGTAAATAGCTTCATTGTCTTCATCACTGGACTTTCTTTATCTTAACCTCTACATGTTGGTTACACTCATCTGTATGAAACTTATGCCTCCCCTAACCTCAGAGAAAGAGGTCAGGAGATGTTGGGAAGTAGTATGTTTTCATTTCCCCTCTCTACAATAGTAGTTTACCACAAATCTAGCGGTTTAAAAGTAATACAAATTCATTATTTTACAGTTCTGGAGATCAGAAATCCAAAATGAGTCTCACAGCTAAAATCAGGTGTCAATAGAACTGCATTTCTTCTGAGGGAACCTAGAGAATAACTGGTTTCCTTGCCATTCCCAGTTTCTAAAGACTTCTCTCACCTCTTGGTGTGTGGCACCGCATGACTCTGACTTCTGCTTGGATCATCAAACTTCTTTTTCTGAACTCCCAACTCCCTCTTTCATTTGTAAGGACTCTTGTGATTACATTGGGCCCATCCAGGTAATTCTGAATAACTTCCCATCTCAAAATCCCTAATTTAATCACTTCTGCAAAGCCCCTTTCTCACATAAAGTAAGTAACATATCCACGGGTTCCTGAGGCTAGGATTTGGATGGTTTGAGGGTGGCATTATTCTACCACAGGAGGTATCACAATGCCCAGCCAGTCCCAAGAGCAGAAAGTCTGACACAGAAATCCAATTTGGAAAAGTGTGAGAACACATTTGCCAGAAACGGATGTAGGTTAAGAGAAGCACTTTATGGGGAATAAGGAGGAGTCTTTTTCTGAGAGGTTGAGAGATTGAGGGGTTGGGGACGGTGGGAAAGACGTGGAAATGCTGCTGCAGAAGGTGGGAAAGCCTCCAACTAAGGAAGAAAAGACAGACTGCTTCCCCAAGGGCTTATCTGAGATGTGAAAGCAGTTTTATCCAAGTAAGATGTGGGATCTGAGGTCACGCCAATTACCATGTACATGAAAATGATACTAAACACACTGCCATGATAGCTGTCTAAATTTTTAATTCAGAATTTGTGAACAAACCAAACAATGACATCAGAATTAAAGAAATTCTACCACCTCCTTCTTGTTATGCCATTGTTTTTCTTTTTCCATGATTCCTATAGGAAACCTCACACTGATGGGGCTAGCATAAGGAGAGGGGAAAGGAGATGAACCACAGACCTCACTGGAAATAAACCAAGAAATAAGAAAAAAACAACCCCTGCCCAAACGAACAATAATGGTGAAAACACCGCACTAGCAAAGGGTCTATAGACTGAGTTTAAATGTTTTAAAGGACAAAACATGAAATCTGATAAGATCTACCAGCTGCTCCTCTTTTCTAAGACATTTGCCCAGGAGACAGCTACTGAGGCTTGGGTGTATTTCTTTCTTGCTGTGTCATCCAATGTTCCTTTCCTCTCCCCCCTCCATGCTCTCCTGCTGCTTTATCTGTGTGTGTGTGTGTGTGTGTGTGTGTGTGTGTGTGTGTGTGTGTGTGTGTGTGTGTGTATTTGGTTTCTCTCTCCCTTGTGAGAACACAGCCGCCTGCCTGTCTCCTGCTGTTTCTGCACTTCTGACTAGGTTTTTGCTGCCTCTGGCCTCCCCTTCCTCTCTTTCTGCTTAGCTCCTTGCCTTCTGGTAAGTATGACAAACACTCCCTCAAGCCCTGTGAGAAGATGTGGGGTGCGGTTTGCGGTGTTCAAAACTTGCAACTTTGAGATTGCTGGTGAACTGTTGAAGAACTTTCCATTGTTTTATTTATAATTAAAATGTGTTGCTCAGGAAGAGCTGTGTGATAATCCACTGGGACGGCCAGAAAAAGTGAAAAATTCTCTCTCAGAGAAGGAAAAAGGCAGACAATAATACAGTTTATGGAAGATAAAATTTAGAAATAATTTTTGTTATAAAATTAATTAATCTAGAAAGAGACTATTTAAAAGTAACAGAGTTATTTGATTTTGTTTTTTTTTTTCCTTGAGGCTACTTTTAGGAATTGAGTTGTCCTGTGGTTTACAATAACTCAGTTATTCTGTTTTCAAGTAAAAGTGGAACATGAGTTTAAAGGCTATCCATGGGATTAATATGAAAACACCCATTATGGCCTCTGATGAATGAAGAATAAAGCTAATACAAATAGAATGCTTGCATTTACACTAACCACAATAAAATTCTCATGAACAGTCAGTTTCAAATTCAGTGCTTTGAAGTTTGGTTTACTTTAGATTTTATTTCATGCTAAGAAGACTTTCTAACACTTTAAAACCCACAGATGGATTTGTGCCAATAAATGTTTACCCTTCCATTTGTATTAAAAAGTACTTTCTTCCTTTGATTTTCAAGGATCAAGTGCTAAATGCCATGGCTCCATTTAGAAGAGCTTAAAATAGCTTCTGGCTGGAAGCAGGTGCCATGTGTCTTTCTCCAAGTTTAGCCAAGGCATAAGTTATATATAGATGACTGTGCCCAACAAGAAGGGGTCAGGCTAAAGAAACTCCAGTGATGAAGATAATGAAGCTGTTTACTGTACCATTTGATAATAAGGTTAATGGATTAAAATGGTAAAAGAAAAAAGTACTTCCTTTTAAGATAATGAGTACTTGGTTGAGGGCCACATGTGGGTGGCAGTATCTGTACATTCAATTTTCCGTTCTTGTTGATGTCTACTGCCCTGAGAACAGGGGGAAGCCATGCAATGCGTAGAACAGTATGTTTTTGTTTCTGCTGTCATGCCACCACAGCAGCAAAACCGGGGCATTGTGAAAACTCTGTCATATTGTTACCCTGCTAATTAGCAGCATCACCATTAAATATAATTTGCAAATAAAATGTACCATAACTTAAAGACGTAAGCCAAATTTACTACAACCCAAGAAATGGTGATAGCCAGAAATCCTGGAATTCTTGATTCAGCTCATTCCTTATTCCCTGTTTCCAAAGAATCCATATTATATCTGGATTATTTCCCGACTTCATTTCCTCTCCATTCATTAAACATTGCTGTCTTAAATATTATTAAGTTATCCTAGAGCTTCCTGACTTAGAAGAAAAAGTTGCTATCTTGTTTTTTTTTTTCCTAAAAGAAAATCAGTTTTTATCTTGGAACTAAAAAGGTATTATAAAAATTCAAAGAATTATTATTATGTGCATCACCTTGTTTCCATACAGTTTGTTAATTTACACTTTCCCTCATTCTCTGTCTTATTCCAAAAATGATGTTAACTTGAACCTCAAAAAAACTGTTTTCATCATTAATATTTATATGTTGTTCATCTGGGAAAAGGAGAATACCAAAAAAAAAAAAGCCTCCTGTATTTAGTATAATAATTCATTTATATTAAGTACTCATATTAATCAACTATTTATAGATTAAAATAGAACTTAGGAACATTATTATTATGAAAGATTTTAGCAACTTCAGTGGCTCTTATATTAAATACACTTTGAAAATTAAAATATTTTAACTTTAACACCATTTAAAATTTAAATATTTTAAATGTATACATTTATGTACTTCCAATGATTGTAAATCTACATAGAATTATATAAAAGAATGGTAACACAAACTGGCTATTCCAAGCAAAGTGACAAAGAGGACTATGTAAAACAATATCTTGAATTATTCTGTTAATGTCAATAGTAGGAGATATTACTGGAATTTAAAGACCAAAACCAAAAATATGCTAATATTATGACTTGATTTAGAAAAATGGCTTCCCACTGATCCTACCTACTTGCTGTTTCAATGGTTTGTGAAAGCACATTTATTCTATGTTAGAAACTGTAATTAGGATGTGCCCATTTGGATATGGAACTAGGTTAACTACATAAAGCCTGACTGTGCTTACCACTAGGTACCACTCGCAGTATGGAGACTGATCACTCTGCACAGCTCTCAGGAGAACCACAGTCAACACTTCCAGGGGACAGTTCATCATTACTTGGTCAGAATGGCCTGGAGAAGCAAGATAATCAGGATTCCTCAGCCCTACTCCAAGCACCATCAAAGCAGACAGATGTGCAGCCTGAAACAGGAACTCGTGACATCTCTGACGAGTTGAATAGACAACTGGAAGACATCATTAACACGTACGGGTCTGCTGTCAGTACAGGAGGGAACGAGAACCCCCCTATAGCCAAGGAGCAACCTGAGAACACAGAACCAGCTGACAATGAGGATGGGGACTGTGAGGAGGCCACCGAAGAGACTGAAAGAGAACCTGTGGCTTCTGGAGAGCCACCCACAGCCAAAGAGCCTGTCAGCAATAAAGAGCAAAAATTGGAAAAGAAAATCCTGAAAGGATTAGGCAAGTACTTATGTTCCAATATATGATTTTTCTTTGAATTATTTCTAAAAGAGGCACTTCCTCCAACCTTTACTAAAACCCTTACTAATATTTGATTACTAAAATAGTTTCCTTCAGGGTCTCCCAACATCTTCTGTTACTGTACTTGCCCCCAGCCAATTCCCCTCAGTAGAGCTAAAGTGAACTTTCAACATGTTGCAAACCTACCCTCTGTCCTCAACGGCCTCTCATTTCTTTTAAGACAAGACCAGAATTCTTGGCATAGTCTTTCAGGCCCTAATGGTCTAACCCAAACCAGTCTTTCCAGCATTTTCTCCCATCATTCTTCTCTACAGGTCCCCTTTCTGAACTCTCTATTCCTATCACCACCATGACTACTGCTGTCTAATAACTCGTCATTCTCATTTTCTCTTTCAGTTCTTTACACCTGCCATGCTTTATCCCTCTCAGGGCTTGTGTACATCCTATTTTCTCTACCTAGAAATCTCTACCTATTCTCCAATTGACCCCTCTGGATACTTATCTCACCATTTAGCTCATAAGTAAATGGCACTTTCCTATAGCCCACCCTTAGATAAAGTCGGTTTTCTGTTTCTATTGTATTATGCATCTTTCCTTTGTAGCGTTTATCAGCATTTGACAGTATACATTTACTTTTGTGCTTATTTGGTTAATATGTATCTTCCCTACTAGCTCTTTTATTTTAAGGGCAGAGACTGATGAACATCATCAGATGCCTAATGTCTATCTAGGACGATGGATGGTACATGCTAGGTGCTCAATAATATTAATTGTAAGGCTGAATGAATGAACAAAAGATAAATTATTTAAGGCAAAGCTAGTGAAATCTGGATTTAAACAAATCCAGTATAGGGATGGTTTTGTATATATAAAATAATTGTCGATTAGATCACTTAGTAGTATGTTCTATTATCATAAAAAATATTTTTATTTAAGAAATTCTTCAGAAATATATCAATTTCAGAATGTCGACAATTTTAGAAAATATTCTTGCTCTTATTATTTTGTTCAGCAAATATTTGTTAATGCCTAGTCTTTATGAGGCACTGTGCTAGGTGCACAAAGGTAAATAAGTTGTCATGTCTCTAGTCAAGGAGCCCTAGGCATGGAGAAAAAAAACAGACATGTAAACTAATCATTATACAGGATAGGTGCTAATGCAGGCATGGGAAAATTGTTAGGAAAGTATGAGGGATCGGTAACACCAAAAATGGTTATGAAAAAAGGGTGAGAGAGCTAATATTTTAGCTACTAATAGAAATATGTTACTTCACATGTGAAGGTCCCTCTGCCTTTTTTTCTTCATGAATTTCCCTGAAATACTCACTACAAACACACCTCCTATGGGAAACCCTCCCTGACATATCCAGGTAGAGTTAGCATCATCTTCCTTAGCTCTCCATTAAAGTTTCTGCAGCAATCATTTGTTTATATGGCTGCCTCTCAATCTGGATGGAAAATCTATCAAGGGCAATGAATGTGGGAACTGGGATCAAAACTGAGTTCACACTCCAGTCATAGGTTATCTACAGACCCAAAAGTACGTCCATGCTGGCATAGGACATTACTCTATAATGCTTAAAATGCATTGCTGGCAAGTATATAAACAAGCAGGGCTAAAAGACACATTCAAATAGCACAGGTGACCCACCCAGTAAAAGATTAACCCAGATAATATCAAGTTTTAACATGTAACATTGGAATCATCTAGTGTTTTAGAACTTTGGGAAAGAGAATAAAGTTGCTCAATGTTAGAGTTATTTTTCTTCTTCTCTTTCCCAGGCATCTCAAAATAGCCCCTTTGCAATTGTCAGTGTTAAACTTTCCATAAGACAACACAAAATCACAACTCAGAGGTGAATGATTTCAAGTGTTACTAACCAATAAAGTTCTTTCACTTTACCACTCTGAAACTACTTCTACACATAGGCATGTTTTTGTGTTGTATTGATGAGACAGATATGAAGAAAATAGAAGTTAAAGATGACCAATTTTGGTTTCTATTCTGTCTTCTATGAGTTATTTCAAAATTTTTATTAACCTCATAATTACCAAATAATCAAAAAAATATGAGAAAAAATTCCACAATTCTGCCACTACCTATGAATTAGTAAATTTTATTTGAGTGTACTAGACCAGAACTAACATTTGTGGATCAGAGTACCCAGGTATATCTACTGTCATTACATGTGTATAAACTGCTCACTCTTCCACACCATTCCTCTGATTACCATCAGCATATTCTTTTAATCTCTGTACTATTTCAGCTACAACATGAGTTAAAACAACATTTTTAGGCTAATCTAAATATGTAACCATCATTTTAAACCTTATTCAGTGTTTGCAAGTGATTTTAACAGGCTTCTTGGTCATTTAGCAATTAAATGGCAGTGCACTATCATCTGGACCAATGGTTTTCTAACTTAGCTGTGCCTTGGCATCAAATACAGAATTTGCCAAAAATGCTCCTTTTGAGCACAGAAATTCAGAATTGGGAGGGCTGAATTGGGACCAAGTCACCCTGGGTAATTTTGACACCAACAGATTATACAGGCAATAATTCTGATGCTTCAGAAAGCGGTTCTTCTACATTTGGGGGAAAATAGAAAGTGCCAGTTGTGATCTTCTTTTAGAACCTACTTGGAACTTTTATAGAATTTTAGTAAGTCATCCTTCCATACTTGAAGATATATCCTTAGACTTCACTTACATATTTGATCAAAGATGAGTTTTTAATTATTGTATGCTTATCAGATAATATTTGCTTTATTGGTATTTTCGAGATGCTGAAATGTTTTCACTCTCTAATATTACAAATTTTCCAACTTTGAGATATTTTAGATTTTAGACCAAGTTAAAGTTTTCCTGCTGCCAGAGGTCTCTGATGTTTAGTTGATATAACAATGAAAATCTCCAGTACTGATGGGCGTAGCTTACCGCGTACCCTAAACTTACTGGAGCACATTACCCTTCTTTCACAGAATAACTCTGAATATTTGAAAAATATCTGTACAACCCAAGCACTGAGGACTTATATTTTCTTTAGACGATGTATATCCTCCCACAATTAACACACTATACACCACAGCAGTTGTGGGAACACTTTAAAATCTCTTTATTTGGTAGAGTCACTTTCTCCTTGGCATCTGAACTGAAAAGAAAACAGATTCCCCATTAGAGAGCACCATGACACATCCTGTTAACATCTAAAGTCTTCCTTTTGCTTTTCCTACCTCATTCTCCAGGATCACAAGTATCTTATTAATTATTTCTCTGTCAGCTTTATGTAGGCTACATAAGCACTACATGGCAATGAGCATAAAACAATGATAAAACATAATATACCTTCCAATATTTAAGTTGACAACTGATTGAGTAGGAAATCATAGGTCTGAAGCATAAGACCAGGAGAAAAACAAAGCTGATCCACAGGTCCATTCTAAGCTCAGAATCCATCTAGTCAACCCACTAATTTAGTAGACAGGATAATTGAAGCTTAGAGAATTTTAAAGACTGAAAAAGAAAAGTTACTCAACTAGTGACTAGTTGATGTGATTGTGAGATTAGTCATAAAGAAAGCAAGTCATTAACTTGAAGTCATTAACAGTGCAGAACCAAAGATACATTACAATAATCAGTATGTTGGTTGAGGATTAGTCACTCAGCTCAGTGAATGGGTTTTGTCTTTCTGGTTACAGGTGAGTTCCAGTTCTACTTTCTGAGGGGAACCTTGAGTAGGACATTGGTATTCTAAAATGTTTTAGCCTTTTACTTGCTTTGCCTTAGGAAGGTCACTTTTTTAGATGGTCTGTTTCATCCATTTTAGCTTGATTTCTAGTTTCATTCTAACAGAAAAATAAACTGCTGCTTTGAAACAAATGCTAAATTTTCTAGAAGAGATGGTTGGGGACCAGGAGATTTCATGGGGAGGAAGAATCAGCAGAGGTTGAAATGTTCATGAGAAGATTCATAGAGAAACTAAAACTTAGGCCAGGTTCTAAAAGGCAAAGAGGGTTTGGAGAAGTAGGTAGAAGGAGAGAGAAAAATATGTCTTAAGCAAAATTATTAGTACTCTCTTCTGAGCCAAGGGAAAGGATGTATTCATTTCTTACTACTCTTCCTGACATGTTTCTTTTTTATTATAAAGTTTGCTTTATTTTGTTTTCCCTGGAATCGTCTCCTCATTATTAGACTCAAAAGTTTTTTTTTTTTCTTTTTAAGAAAGTTTTCTTTATAGTTATAGCCTAGAAATTGCTAGTAGTTTGAACACATAATCAGTTGACCTAAAAAGTTCAGGTCTACTTTCCAAATGAGTGAGAAGCCAAATTTCCAATTACGTATAATAAAGTCATTAAAATACAAGAGAAATAAAATGTCAGCCAAATGGAAAACAATGTGACTAGAAAATATAGGAAAGGCAGTAATTTCAAAATTGAAATAGTCAATAAAACCAAGTGAAACAAACAAAAACCATGACTATGAGAGGTGACAGTGAGGGTAAGAGAATCTTTATACATTTTAAGAGTGAGGCAGAACATTTTAGGAAAACAAATATGCCATCCAAACAATGTTATTTTTATTGTTGTGTTATCTAAAGCAAGCTAAGAATAAAGCTATTTCAGTCATGGATTCATCAAATCTCAGAATCCATTTAGTCAACCCACTAATTTTATAGTCAGGAAAACTGAGGCCCAGAGAGCTTAAGAGTATGTGAAAAAGGTTACTAAACTAATTGATGACAGAGTTAGTTCTAGAACCCAGGTCTCCCAATCTTAGTCTAGTGTGATTTTAATCCTTCCTATCTATATACATGAAATTTATACTCTTTCCAATCTGCATACATACATATTTACCTTAAAGATACCTATAGATGCTTAGAAATTATTTCTATTACACCTATTATCTTTTTGTGAGAGAGAAAACAAAGTTAACATTGAAATATGATTCTACGTCTAACATTTGAAGAGAACACTCACAATCTTTCACTGCTTTAAGCTTCTCCCAGCACACTTGGAAATTGGGAAAAGAGAGGCATACATGTGCATCCATGACTGAATTTTAGCCATAAAGTTCTAAAATATAATTTTGGGAGAAAAAAAAATAGGATAGTTTTGAACACTCATTAAAATTGACATAATTTGTTACTGAACTTCATATTAACAGTCATCACTGTGCTAAAACTTTAAGAAAAATTCCTGTTCACATCTCTATAGCTGATTTCATTGTCTTAATTTAAGAGTTTTAGTTTCTTTGATGTAAAAATAATTCCTTCATATTCTAATAGTTCCTCAGTCTACAATGATGTCAACAGCCACAGCCATGTGTGACATGTTTGTTCTTGCTGCACCATGGTTCTCCTTTCGTGTAGACTTAGAACCAAACTGAGCATTTTGTGCAGTGCTGGCTATATGCCACCTTCAATGGGGACTTCAGGTCTGTCACTGGCTTTCTTTGTGACTAATCTTGCAATCATATTGCTTTAAAATGACACATCGGGGTAAAGGCAGATCATCTCCTCCCAATAAAATGTCTCTGAATAAAGTTGATGTTTCCTTTTGTGTCACCAAATGACCCCATTTTTATGTAATTATAACTTCAGTCTGAGAAGATGAGCGAATCTCTTTGTCTACTCCTCTCCTCAAAGATAATTCCACATACCATTCCAGTCCAGCAAAATCAATGAAAGTCTAAAAACTAAGTTCTCTGATGTCACAAATTTATATGCCACAAATTTATAAGATGTCACAAATTCATCCCTGCACATGCCTGGTTTCAGTTTCTTGGATTGTTGAAGGGAGAAATCATTTTGAACAGTAGATTGATGCTCCTGAGTGTTACTCTTCTATACAAAATAATAGCATTGAGAAGAGACCACAATGGGTGTGACGATCAAAACACAAACAAACAAAAAATTAAAAAAGAACAGAACAACAAAAAAAAAAACAACCTCTCCTCATTGTTAAAGAAAACATAAAGAAGAGAAGGTATTTAATGGGGAAAGAAAAAGAGAGCCATTGGACTCACTCAAGACTTTCTCTCTCCCCCAAATGGCACATGTAATCGTTTTCTATGTCTGCACTCACACTGTGAGGTATCCTAGCACACACTAAATGTTACAAGTGACAGGAAGACTTTCCTCTAGTCAATCACACAATTTTCTTTAAGACAGCATTCGTTTGATTGACACGACACTAATGTGTACTGGTTGGCTTTATTTTGTTCCATTACTACCAACATTTACTGAGCACTTGCCACAGGTCAAATACTGTGCAGGGTCCTGGACCAAATTTCATCAACAGTGTAGTCTCTTGCCTTTAACACTTGGCACTAAGGACAGCAGTCTTCATGTTGACACCTTCCACAGACTGAAGACAAGGGTAAAGAGATGGCTTGATCTGTACAATACAAATTCATCCCTGCTGCCAGAAAAATACCTCAAAGACTGGGCCCAGTGGGGGTGGGGCAGCAGCGACTATCAGTTTAAAGGCAGTGTGCTATGCCGCAGGCCATAATTGAAGAGCTGGTTGGGCACCCCTCATCCCTACCTTCTCCCCTATCTCAGGCCATGTCTCTAATATGAAATGACTCACTGGGCAAAGATAGACAAAACCAGCTGTTAGGAATGAAGTCATTTTTCTTTCCAAAAAAAAAGTTTTCTTTTATTTCTCTAGGTTTCCCTGGCATTAAAATTCCACATGGGAATACAGCAATTTAGAGCAAGTAGACAGCCTTGGATTCGAGCCTTGGCTCCGCCAGTACTAATTATATAACTTTGGACTCTCTGGGCCTTAGATTCATATCTATAAAATTAACCAGTTGTCCGTGTGCTCTTTGAAGTTCCTTCTAGGCCTAAAATTCTTTGATGCCATTGGAATTACCAGATTTAGCAAATAAAAACACAGGGTGCCCAGGAAAATTTGAATTTTAGATAAACGATACATAATTGTTTTCAGAATAAGTACGTCCTGTGTTCTGTATTTTATCTGGCAACCCTAATTCTATGATTTATCTGCCTGTCCAAGATGAAAGCAAAAGTTCCAGCAGAGGGGAAATGCCTGTTTTTTGGTAAAAGGTTGTCAAAATTGTTAATATTCTTAAGCAGATTTATATCAGAAAACATGGGTTCTACTGTGTGGCTTGACCTCCCTACTCTGATTAGACAGAGTGATCGTCACCCTAGCACCTTGACAGGACTTTGAAAAGATATGTTCAGTGGTAAAAATAGACCTCAGGGTCCCCTTTCTCCCTCCCAACACTCAGACCAGTGGCTACTTAGATTAGATTTCTGGGCATCACAGAAAGGCTAACCCAGCAGCTTGAGCTGAAGTAGACAAAAGGAAGAACAATGAGGAAAGAAAAAGAATCCAAAGTTTACCATGAAATAATCATGAACAGATGAGATTTATGTAGCATAAACTCCAACTAGGAACAGAAAATGAAACTGCCAACAGAGATTAAGGTCTGGAAGGGAGAAGTGAAGGCCCAGGAAGACGAAACCTATACCCAGAAAGACACACAAATGCCTGTGGGAAAGGCCCTGTCTTGAGGCCTTTTTTCTCTCTATTGATTTCATTTTCTGCTTGGTAGAAAATGTGATCAGACTTATTCCTACCCAAACCTCATGGAACGGGTTCACACACAAGAACAAGAAACTGGTTCCCCGAAAAAACAGAGAAAAGAGGAACTAAAAGAACACCACTTAAAAAAAGACAGACGAGTAGGGTGACCACTTTGTGAGCTGTTATATAGATCGCTAATCACTATGCTGTACAACTGAAACTAATACATTATTGTATGACAACTATAATTGAAAAAACTCATTGAATTGTGCAATGTAAATATGAGCAATCAATTGTCTATTATATTTCAATAAAGCAGGGGGGAAAAGACAGATTAAACTGTCAAGTTTCTTAGCTCTGGGTTGAAATTCTAGCAAATCCATGTATCAATGCTTGATGTTTCATGGTAATCAGACATTTTGATGGACTGTTTTGCTTTCTTTGCTATTTTTAAATTAATGTAGGCAAATGGGTGATTTGTTCTTTCATAAAGTCAGTGTTTTTTATTCTTTTAAACATTTTCAAAATATTCAAAATTATTTGAACATATTTAGAATATGTGGAGGGAAGGAGTAACAAAAAATGAATTCTTGGGATAAAAATTTGGGGACTAATGTCAGAGCAGATATTTGTTGAAACTTTACTATCACCCTGCTACTATATCATATATTTTCACAAACTCCTCACTTATTCTATAAGGTAGGTGTCATCTCTTCTTATAGGAAAAGAAAATGATATCTGAGGCTCAGATACTTTAAGTGGCTTGGTCAAGGGTGGCCAGTAACTAGCAAGTGGACAAGCTAAAATTCCACACCATATCTTCTGACTTCAGGGTCAGCACTTACTTTTAAAAATGACTTTATGTTTTTGCTCTTTTTTCTTTTAAGGTAAAGAAGCTAACCTGCTAATGCAAAACCTGAACAAGTTGCAGACTCCTGAAGAAAAGCTTGAATTTTTATTTAAGAAGTATGCTGAGTTGGTAAGATCTTTAATTCCTTTTGTCAGAAAGATTCAGGCTTCAGTTAGAGCTGAGGAAAGGAGGCTGTTGACTTTTCAGGTACATCACTATAGACTGTGACTGGTAACCTCAGACAAGCCAAAGCTAGAATTCATAAAAGCAGAATATTTTTACAGGAAAAAGAAACAGAAAAACTGAGGAATAAGAGCAAAAAGGGGGAAAGAGGATAGAGTTGGATTTTACTCTGCCTTCAAGTATGTATATAACTTAGGGGATAGATGAGAGAATTATAGATAATTAACAATTGTAGACATTTTAAGGGTTTTATTTTTTTTTTGGCTTTGCAATAAAACATAAATACACCAACACAAAGTCGTACTTTCATTTGGTTCTGTGCCCCAGTTTTTCGAGAGAGTCCCCTCAGGAAAGTAGAGAGTTGAGTTAATTCCACCTCCTCGGTTTGTGACAGATTCTCATTTGGTCGTAATGACTTGCTAGTTAATCAATCAGTCATTTATTCTCTTTGATCTATGTTCCCCTCCCCCACAATGGCAAAGGACTCAACATAGACAGTTTTGTGCCCTGTTCTAGGTCCCCCACATGTGGTCCTCTCAGTAAGTTAGGGCTACTGGGAGGAAGAGAAGCCACTCCCAGACATCAGAGAATCCATGATGTGCATTGTTTCCTCACTGGTACTTCTGCAATGGGCCAGTTGGAAAAGGAGTGAAGCCACCCTGTCTGAACTCCATGAACCCTCACAAATACTTGCTAAAGGAGCAACACCAGAAGTCTGTGTACTACCACAGGGTGTGTAGCCAACAGCGAGAAGTGGTGTCCTCTCGAGCAAAGCAAGGTGATGTGCTCCTCTCTCATTTCTGCTTCTTTTCTTTCAAGTTTTTTCTCACTTATTTCTTTTGGAGAGCAGTGACAGGAGAATGAAACTTACGTCCCCATACAGTGAAGCTATTCCTCCAGGCAGTAGGTTGACCTGCTCCTGAAGACGAATTTTACCTTGCAGTCAAAACAGATTAAGGGTCAGAGCCTCTCATCTCACTTGCAGGGGCTTCTCTGAGGCCCTGGATGTAATTCCCTTTTGTTAATTATATTTTTTGGTTTTTATTTTTAAAGAGAGGACCTCGAAAACCAAATAAGCTCAGGCCTATAAAACTCTCAGGTCCCTGGTTACATCTCATCCCCATTGCTAGAGTAGAGTTTAATGAGTGACTTGTTTTCTTTCGTTTTCACTCTAACTTCAGTCCTGTAATTCCTGTTTACTCTTTTTTTCTTTTATCTTGACACATCTGTTATGCTGAATTATTATGCAATTATTATTATTCAGAGAAATTCTGAAACCCCAAATGACTGACTGAATGCTTAACTCTGCCAACAATACATTTAATTATTTTTTAATCACATAAACTACGTCATGACAACATAAGAAAAATGCTGAATACACAACCCCAAAATATTTTTAATCTCATAATCTAAAACACAAACTTGATTTATCCATTCCTTTCCAGTTCTGTTACATATGCAGAGATGCTTTTTATTATAATTACCTTTGTGAGCTACAGATAGTTGACCTTTGGGCAACACTAGGGTTAGGGGCACTGACTGCCTGCACACTTAAAAATCCATGTGTAAATTTTACTCCCCCAAAACTTAACTACTGTTGACCAAAAGACTTACCAATAACATAATCAATTAAAACACATTTTGTATATTATATGTGTCATGTATGTATTCTTATAATAATGTAAGCTAGAGAAAAGAAAATCTTATTAAAAAGTTTAAGGAAGAGAAAATATATTTATTGAAAAAATAAAACTATTTATTTAAAAAGTCCATGTATAAGTGGACCTGCACACTTTAAATCTATGTTGTTCAAAAGTCAACTGTAATTGGGTATCTGGTTTTTTGGCTCATGTGACAGGCATCTTCCTACATACTGCATAATCTTCATTAATTATATTTTGTAAAAGCTATGTCATTTTTCATTAAATGGGCTTATCTACTAGTTCTCTAATTTTGGGACATTTAGATCTTTCCATTCTTTGCTTTACCAAATATTGATGCATCACACTATTAAATCACAAATCATACATTGGATTTGTTTTTTCTCTTCTTTTTATGATCTTAGAAAAAAGTTCCCAAATTGGGATTACTAAATTGAAGAGTATGAATGTTTTTAAATAACTGCATTGCTTTCCAAAAGAATGGTAGAAATTTATAAAGCAAGTATCAGTGTATCCATTTTATTGCAACTTATTTAACATTGGCTATTAACCATCTATGAACAATTCCAATGCCATAACATGTTAGGTGTCAAAAATAATATTTTTCCAAAAAACATGACCCCCATTCTCATCCATCCATCTTGGCTCTTTTTAATATTTTCCACATCATTTTCCCTTTGCCCCTTTGATTTACCTACTCGTACCAAGGCCATTCATGTTTAGTTTCTAGTGCATGTTCTGGACTTGGCTGGACTCGCAGCATTCTAGACTCGCACAGGAAGCCATTTACAATGCTGTAGTCCCACAGCAGTACATCAGAGAAGTACTAACCCAAATTTTTTCCGACCCAAATTTTCTTCATAAGCCAAAGCTGTTTCACCCTGGTCTCATGAAATTCCCTGCGCCTACTCACCCTCTTAGCCACGCAGTCACCCCCACAGAGGTTATTTTTCCAGAGATCCTACTCAATTAAAGCCTTTCTTATTATACTTTGGTATTTGTATCAGGTCTTATAATAAACTTTAGAAACCTAAAGATGATTTTAGAAAAAAATAAATAGGAGAAAATTGGCCCCAAAAAAACCTCATTACATTTTCTTTTCAGAAAGGAAAAATTAATTATGAGGAATTTCAATCTTTTACTTGGAGACTAAAACCTATTTCCCTGCTCACTGATTTGGACATTAATATAGAAAGTATCTAAAATGTAAGTTTTAAGATAGAATAAATTATTATATTCAAAGTTGTGACTCAAACTGCCACTCTAGCTCACTCATTTTTACAGATTCTGAATCTTGTAATGTTATCTACCATAGTATTCATTAATAAATAAGAGTAAATTTATTAATAAGGATACCTCATGACTAAATTTAAAAAATGACCTAGAAAAAATACTTTCAGCAAATTATCTCAATTTTAATGTAGTTACAACATCTCTAATACTGTTCTAATTTAGTACTTGGCATTAATTTTTCTTTTTTAACTTAATAATTAAAAAGAGAAAACAAGAGAACTTGCAGAAAAGAATTGTACACACCTATTACAATTGTATAGAAGAACCCTAAATGTACTATTAAATTGCAAAGTGAGCATTAACTGAAATTGATTCAGTTGCAATGTTTTTCATTCCTTAAGAAACCCCATACATATTCACATAAGCCTGAAGTATTTAAACAAAACTAGTCATACTCTAAAATAAAAAAAAAAATCATCAGAGTTAAGGGTTTTTAATTAGAACAAAGCAAGATAGACCTAGTTAAATTTTTGCTGTGTATGATCTTGCAGTAAAACTACAACATTGAATGATCAGTGAAGAAGCCAGGATTATCTCTTTCAACTCATGAAACACATGAAGAGTATCCACTTCCTCGTAGTCAGATAAATCACATAAGGCAGTGTTCCCCAAAAGGGGACAATTTTGCCCACCAAGGGACATTAGGCAATGTCTGTGTGGAGATAATTTGGCTATCAGAATTGAAGGTGGATGGTACTACTGGCAGGTAGTAAGTAGGGGTCAGGGATGCTTTTAAACAGCCTGTAATGCATAGGACACCCCCACAACCAATAATCATCTGACCCAAAATGTCAGTAGTATTCAGGCTAAGAAACCCTGACATATGGTTTAATCTTCAAAAGGTAAAGGCTAACCATAATAACGATAATAATATAGAAATCTCAAGGAAGGACAATAGGTCACTTGAAGTCCAAACAAGCATTAGAAGTTTCACCTGTACCTGATAAACATGGTGCAAAGTGAAAGGACCTCATGCATCCTACAAACAGGAAGTGAGTATTAAAAATACATTAAAGAATATAATTGATATACCAATTGAACCTCAAGGATATCAATTTTAATCAATATTTATAGTAATATAGACCTAGTTTCTCTTGATGCTAATTCTCACAAATTATTAAAAATTGCCCATACGATTGAAGAAAGAATATCACGTATGAATATCATTAACTTAATTTGGCAAGGGTTTATAATGGACATTTCAGTGTGGCAGGAGGGAGGAAGGAGATAAAGATGTGAACTGAAGAAAGTGTAGCAATTCTGTTTACCTAGTTCTGAAAAAAAACAAATTTTTTTTAAGATGGAGGAACTGAGATGAGTATCAAGACTCATGTCATGTGTGTATCTGCTGGTACCATTATGTGAGGCACCAGGAACATCTGGGATTCTGAAGCACCCAGGGGCTCCTCTTTATTAGCCAACAAGGTCATTATTAGGACGATCATCTACCTAGCATAAGCACACTCAGGCTCTCAATAAACCAAGTCGAGCAGAGGAAATGGCTCTAGACAAAGAGCGATCACTTGCATGTGGCCACACACGATTGTTAGTCTGAGATCCACACTCTAGAGTATGCTAATCTCTGGTGGCTTCAGGAAGGCTGATCCCCAATTCTCAACACCCCACTATAATTTCATTAAAATGTTGCCAAATTTAACTGGGTGTGCTTTTACAGAACACCCAGCTAGCTTTGCATTTTAGGTAAACAAACAACAATTTTTTTTAATTTTTATTTTTTAGTAAAAGTATGTCCTATGCAATACTTTGGATATATTTTCACTAAAAAATTATTCATCATTTATTTAAAGTTCAAATTTAACTGGATGTCCTCCATTTTATCTGGCAATCCTACCGCAGAAATTTAGCATCCAGAGATAACAAGTCTGGGAATACGCTGGTTTCATTTTCTATGCTCTCCCTGATACTTCAGTTATGACTGCTGGAGGAGTATGAGAAGAAGTACCAACTGTGCTCATCAAAAACAATTGTCACGATATATTGAGAGAAGAGCAGAGGATGTGCGCGTAGACAGAGAACAGGGCGTGTTACAAATACTAGCCATTCACATAGTTGAGTTGAGGAGTAGAAATATCTGAAAATGTGGTGACAAATGTCAATGCTTAGATAACCAAGGGGTACTTTCTCTTCTCCTCCTTTCTCACAACCCATAGACTTCATCTTCTATTTACCAAGAAGCTGCTTTTCTCTTTTCCACTTTTACAATAGTTGCTATATGCTTATTTTGAGAAAAACGATTGAGACCTAAAGTTATACCAAGCAGACATACCATTGACCATTGCCCCAACACAAGGCATTAATTATTATGACTTCTGGCAGTTTTTAGATTCTGAGACATACCTTTCTAATACTGACTGACATCATTAGATAGACTCAAGAAAACTGAAGCTATTTTTAGATCAGAAAAAGAAGATTAAAGTTAGAAGAGATCAGTAATAATAGTGACAGTAAGGAAAAAACCTCTAAATAGTATGCTCTAAAAACCATATCTACAAGTACTACAAAAATAACATAGATGAGATTAATTTGACTCCAGAGGGACAGTGGCAATAGCAAAAAAAAAAAATGTTTCCAAACAATCAGAGTGATCTTTAGGCATTTCCTCTTTTGCTCCTTTTTCTTATCAACTTAAAAGAGATTTCTGCCATTTTCTTTCACATTTGCACACCCATGTCTAGCTGGATGAACATCGCACTGAGCAAAAGACTTTCAAGCTCCTACAAAAGAAACAGGTACAGATCCAAAAAGAAAAGGACCAGTTACAAAGTGAACACAGCAGAGCTATCCTTGCTCGAAGCAAACTGGAGAGTCTGTGCCGGGAGCTGCAGAGACACAACAAGACGCTGAAGGTATGTGTCACAAGGGCTGCATGACATACTTTATTTGCATGCTGCATAGGCACAGACTTCTACTCATGAGAGAGCATAAGTTTTAGAATTAGAGAAACTTGACTTCAAATACTAGCCCTGCCACTTGCTCGCTTGAGACTTTTGGTAAATTATTTTACCTCCCAAGAGCCTATTTCATCATCTACAAAATGGGGATTATACCAATTTCACTGTGTGGCTGGGAGAAAATTAAATGAGGATATATATGCAAGGTGCCCATACAGCACCTGACACAGAGCAGGCCCTAAGTAAAATGTGTGCCGTCCCCCTTACCTTTTTCTTATGTTGAGCTGTTATGCTTTATTTTTTAAGGTAGGCTTTACTGCTATTCTTTAAAACACAAACTTGTAAAAATGCAACATTTTTGGCATGATAATAAAATCTGCATGACCTGAAATAAACTGACACAAACTAATTGCCACAGTAAAGAAAAACTGAGAGTCAAATGTCAATAGTCAACTGAAAAAAAAGGAGCTATTTTAAAAAAACACTGAAGTTCTTCAGACTTAATTATTCCATCTAAAAATACTAGACTTCATTCAGTCTGCATGAGTTTCATTAATTACAGCATAAGCCTCTAGCAGTGTGGTTAATTTGATTACATATAGACACTAGCTCCATTCAATAAAGCAAGATGCAGGGCTCTTCAAGATAATACTCCATGCGTCCACAATCCCCTTTCCAGCTGAAGATCCTAAAACTTTTGACAAACAAGAATTAATTAGACACCAATATCCCTGTGAGAGAGTTATTACTACACATGTTTAAAAGTAAATACTTAAAGAAACAGAGAGATTAAGATCATTGCTGAGTTCGTACAATGAAGTAAGCTAAAAAAAAAAAAAATAGAAGAGGATTATTGAATTTTTTATATCTGGGAAATGGGAATCTGGTGTGATGAGCTTTCTTAAATTATGAGTTGTAGGAGATGGGTTTCTGGTGTCTCTTCAGTCACTCCAGGGACACCCAAAACCCAGATGAGGTGAGGGCCTGGAATAGGAGCATCATGTTCAACTTGAGATATGTGTGTTCAAATAATAGTGCTCTGTGTTTACAGAAATCTCCCGGCTTTCAGGAGTGTTATATGGTAAGAAGATAAAACAGATACAGTGGGAAGCTTTATCAACAAAGAGTTTTAAAGAGTGGAATGATATGGCTTGGTATGTTTGGGTAGCATTTGAAGACAAAATGATGGAAAGTGGCAGAAGACACTGTAGATATACCCACACATCCTCAATAATGGCCTTCAAATATGAAAAATGAAATTATTAAGTATCACGATTATGCCAAGACTTGTGCTAAGTGCTTTATATATATATATCATTTTATTTAATCTTCACAACGATCCTATGAAGGTTAATATCTCCATTTTATTGAACAAAGTGAGTTTCAGCAATCCAAATCTGTTGTCCAAGGTCATACATATTTTAAGTGTCAAAATCAGGACTCAAGCTCAAAATATTTTCTAATTTCCCTTCTGATTTTTTTCTTTTACCCATGGATTATTTAGATGTGTTCATTTTTATAACATATCAAAGATGGTCTACCTTCATAAACATACTATATGCACTTGGAAAGAATGTCTGTTCAGATATTAAATGTAATGTTTCATAAGTAATGACTAGCTGTAGATCATTTATATTTTTACTGAATTTTTATCTTGTTCTACCAATTGCTGAGAGATGGAAGTTAAAAATCTGCTAGAATAATCGTGGAATTTTCTCCTTCTTTTAATTATGTCAATTTTTGCTTCATGTATTTTGAAGTATTAACATAGTGTATATACACAGTTGTGGCTGTTATGTCTCCTTGATGACTTGACTCTTTTATCACTATGAAATGTGATAAAATAATGATCAATAATAATTATCGATAATAATCTTTATCCTGATGTTTACATTATCTGATATCAATATAGCTACTCCAGTTTTCTTACCCTTTTTGCTGGCACGATAGATCTCTTTCAACCTGGGTCTTCACATTTAAAGTGCATCCCTCATAGATAGTATGTAGTTGGACTTTGCTTCTTTTGATTCTTGTAATATCTGCTATTTAATTAGAGTACTAGCCATTAACATATAAGGTAATTGTCATAGTGGCTGGATTTACATCTACAATTTTATTTACTATTTACTTACTATTTGTCACCTCGGTTTTCTGTTCTGTTCTGTTCTTACATTCGGATTATGTGAACTTTTTTAAATTCCATTTTAATTTATCTCTTAGATTTTTAATTATACCTCTGTCCATTTTCAGTGGTTGCTCTATGATTACTACATACATTCTTAGCTTTTCATCATCTGCCATTTAATTTAAGTACTAGTATTATATTACCTGGAGTTAAAACTGTCTCACTTCATATAATATGTAGAAACATTTACTGCTCCCATCCTTAAAGCTATACTTGTAATAAGTATTACATTTACAAAGCCCATAAGACAGCATTAGAATTTTTACATTAAATACTATATATATTTCTTTTAAAATTAAAAGCAAAACTGTATTTACCCAGATATTTACCTCTTTGATAATTTTTATTTTTTCTGAAGCTTTACATTTCTATCAGACATCATTCCTTTCAGCCCAATGCACTTCTTTTAGTATTTCTAATAGTACAGGTCTGCTGGTAATCAGTTTTCTACCTCTCCCTTCCTCCCTCCCTCCCCCCCCCTTTTAAAATGTCTTTATTTTGCTTTTATTATTCATTGGTTACAGAATTCTGGTTTGACAAGATGTTTTTCCTTTTCTTTCTTTCCCTCAACCTTTTATAGATTCTGTATTCTGGCCTCCATAATTTCAATAATGGAAATACACAATTATTTGAATTGTTGTACCCCTGTATATGATGTCATTTATCTTTAGCTACTTTCAAAGTTTTTCTTTAGAACTTTAATTGCCTTATGCCCATGTGTGGTTTTCTTCATATACATCCTATTTGGGATTTGCTGAGCTTCTTCTATCTATAACTATGTTTTTTACCAAATTTGGGGAAGTTTCAGCTATTATTTCTTTAAATATTTTTTCTGCCCCATTCTCTCTCTCCTTTCCTTCTAAGATTCTAATTCCATGTGTGTTAGAACTTTTGATATTGTCCCACAGGCCCTAGAGTCTCTCTTCATGCTGTTTACCAATTTTTTTCTCTTTTATCTTCAGATTAGATCATTTATATTGGTCTGTCTTTATAATCACTATTTCCTCTCTCATCTTTATTCTGCTCTAAGTCCACAGCAATAATCAAATTTCATATTTTTTAACTTTTCACTTCAGAATTTCCATTTAGTTCTTTCTTGTAGATTATTTTTCTCTCCTGAGATTTTCTATTTTTTCATGCACTGAGATAATATTTTCCTTTATATCAATGAGCATACCTGTGTTTAAATTCTTGTCTGCTGATTCCACATCTGGTTATTGGGAGATAGGCCTGCTCTGATTATCTTTTCTTTTGAGAATGGCTCATATTTTCTTGGTTCTTCACATGTCAAGTCATTGTAGATTTTATCTTGGATGTTGTAGCTGTTATGTTGTAGAGAATATGGATTCTACTATACTCTTTGAAGAATGCTGGATTTTTTTAAAGTGCGTTATTAACTTTGTTAGAGTCAGACTACAAACTGTCTCTCCTGGGCAGCAACTCAATCTCAGTTCATTTATTGTTTCCTTGGTCAGAAGGCTTTGGTTCTGACCTGTATATCTGTGGTTCAGGGTCAGCCAAAATTTGGGGAGAGTTTATTCACAGAATTTATGGCTCTTGCCTGACTTTCTTTTTCATGGGAATCTCCTCTCACTTTTCAGTGGCTATTGCTGACTAGAACTCTGTACTCTTAACTCATAAATGGTGGATTTTCTATGAGTTTTATCCATTCCATTCAGCTGCCAATTCCAGTCTTCCTTCATGCTAAAGCTGTAAAAATGGGAAACTTACAATATACCATTCCCTTTTTTACAGGTGTCAACTTCCCTCCAGAATCTGCCTGATTTCATTTACTCTCCAGTATCTTTAAGTAGTTGTTTTCTGCATTTTGTTCAGAGTTTATAATTGTTATCTGCAGAAGGGTCAGCATGGTATAGGCTTCCTTAGTCATACTAATGAAACAGCCTAAGTATACTTGAATTGAAAATCCATGTGCTAGAAGCTTGGGAAGAAATAGAAAAAGGATGTATAACAGACTCTTTCCACCACCATAAAATTTGACTTTTCCTATTTCTTATGAAAACTGAAGTCAAAAACAAACAAACAAAAAACTCCACCAAACCTCACAGTATAGGATAATTTAGAAAAAGGACCAGTGAAAGTCTGGGATATGGACTTATTTCAACAAAATACTACATATATTCAAAGCAATAAATTCGAACCTCAAATTATACTGAAAAAGAACTAGCTTGCAAGAGATGACTGTTGCAGGCAACATGATTTTAGTATAGGAATAAGTAGGATTTGTTATCAGAATGTCACAGAATTTTAATGTAGAAAGGCCTATAAGAATCATCTAGTCCAAGCTACTCAAATGTCTATGCATAAATTAATAATCCATTAATTCATTAAATAAACATTTACTGAACACATATGAATCACTGCCAGGCACAGCACCAGTTTAAAGATGTACAATGATGCTTACAAAGTTTGTATTCTTAGGTATGTCAGAGTTTGTCCATCAATCTTCTTTGCATTATTAATTTCACTTTGAATGATATTCTTGATAAAGAAAAATTTATCTCACTGTCCAAATGGTTGTATTTTCTTTATGAATTAACTCAAATTTCATAAAATTGTGCTAGATTTAGTTTTCTCTCATTGAAAAACAACACAATGTAAAATGCAGCATGTCATTTCGTGGGCCAAGAATGTGTATGACATGTATTGAATGCCATCATAACATCTATACCTTCTTTCTGTAGCCAAGTGCCAGTGAAAAACTCAGAGTTGCTCGATAGCACGAGATGGTTCTTGCATTTACTCATTTATTTATGGATGGAATAATTATAAATGTAAATGGCATTCAGATTATGATCTATAATTCTTTGACTTGGAACTTGTTGACTTCTAAACTAATCAGGAGCAATGAAGAAACAATCGCTATCATATGTATATTCAATGGCTCTTAACAAATGGTCATAATAATTTTTAATGTTTTTGATGAAATATGTATAATAAGTGTTAGCATAAAATTTCAGGGGAATAAGATCTCTGATAGTTAATTTCTCCAGATAGGAAGTACAGGTATCTTATATAATATCCTTAAGATATTGTCACTCCTGAAATGTTTATATCATAAATGAATTACGATTCTGATATCAGGAGTCATATTAGAGTTAGAAATAATGTAAATATTATAGAGGAAAGAGGACATTTAATGATAAATTAAAATATTTCCAGAGCATATATTTTCCGCATCAGTTTTTATTCTGATCACATTATTCTATCATAATAAAGATTTGCACAATTACTTCTGTTTTAATTATTTCTTTTTAAAAATCCTGTTACATAATTTGATTTCAGTAGGCAACTAAATGCAGTATAATTTTACTTGCCAACAATGAAGCAAGCTTTCATAATAACAATTAATGAGAACTGCAAGGAATCCTAAAATGTCTATATCACTGTCAGCAGTGTCTCTATCTTTGGAATGATGTTGTAAGATTAAACTCTTTATTCTAAAAAAATGAAAGGAACAATCACAAAGCAAACAATTTTCAATTTAGATATGGGGGAAATTTGGGTACATTAGTAGTTAGCAATGAAGGAGCATTTTGATTTAGGAAAAAAGAGAACAGGAATGATATAAAAGTTAATTTCCAATTCTTGAATGTTAACAAAGCAGGAGAGGGGAAAATTAGATGTTTCATTTTAGAGTTAAAGAAGATTTGAAACTTAATATTGCTTTCAGATTCAAAATTTACATTGAACATTTCAATTACCCTATGTGACACATGGGATGATTGTTCTTTAGAAAAAAAATATTCATCATATTTTCTAAGATTTCCTTTTATATTCTGGAATTGCTATAATTGAGCTCCGGCTTTTTCAAGTTTTTCAACAAAAGTTTTTTTCTTACCAAGATAGTTTACATTGTGATAACTTATATTTACAAAACTTGGATAATACATTTATGTGGTTAATATGCCAAAATTTTATAAGAGAATATAAGTTCTATTCTTCTTCTTTCTATATTAAACCAAAGGAACGCATGATCGGTCTTATCAATTAGTAAAGTGAATGGCTTTTTTTTCTGGGCCACAGTCAAGAGACTAAAAACAGGTGATTGCATGTTTATTAGAATCACCGTAGTTTATTTGCTCAGCAGTAGACCCACCATCTTTAAGACAAGCCTATTTATCACTAGCTATCAAATTCAAGGTTCCCACTGAACCTGCTCTGAATAATTGTGTGTTGGCAACTGAAACCTTTGCTCATATGACTATTTGGGGGCTGAGCAACATTAAGTTTAAAGAACTAAGAAAAAATCCTATTTCCCTTACACATTAATCTCCTTTCATTGACTAACCTTGAGTTCTATCAACTTGGGGTGCATGTAAAGCAGCATAACAAAAGATTTTGCTTTTTATCCACAGGAGGAAACCCTTCAGCGGGCTCGCGAGGAAGAAGAGAAAAGGAAGGAGATCACAAGTCATTTCCAGAGTACCCTGACAGATATCCAAGCCCAGATTGAGCAGCAGAGTGAGCGAAATATGAAGCTGTGTCAGGAGAACACAGAACTCGCAGAGAAACTGAAAAGCATCATTGATCAGTATGAGCTCAGAGAGGAGGTGAGAACCACATCAAACAACTTAGAAGCACTATATACAGATCCTGATCTGGGTTAGGAAGGTGCAGGACATGGTTAATAAGAAAGTTATGGCAAGCCTTCTCAACTGATTAATATTTAGGGTTGAATTTTTTCTCTAGCCAAATAAAAACAGATGGTATTGTGAAATACCTGGCTAAAAGTCATATGGAATTTTTTCAAAACTTTAATCACTGCATAGCAAAGACAAGAGTGGTAGGCTGTGAGCATGATTATCTTCGAAAACAGTATTTCTCAGCCTTTTTAATTCTCCACAGAGCTAAAAAATATCAAACACATTTCCTCTTAAGAATCACCATGTTATTAGGGGTCTGTATTCTATATAACCAACAAGGCAGTACTAATATTAATAATGAAATAATTATATTATTTACACAGAGCTTCGTTTGTGCCATGTGCTAAGAACTATACATACAATATGTCATTTAATTGCACTAGATAATATATTATTCATACTTTATAGATGAGAGCAGTATACAAGATTAAATCACTTACCCATAGTCACAAAAGCCAAAGAGTTTTGCTTTCAATAGTTTACATTAAGAGGATAGGCTACCAATCAAGGTGACGAAGTAGGTAAATGCTTTGTTCACCTCCTCTCACATCAGAATTACAGCCAAACTACAGAACAACCATCAATGAGGATCACCTGAAGTCAAGCTGAACAGAAGTTTTATAACAGAGGACACACAGGAAAAGCTACCTCAAAACTGGTAGGAGGAGCAGAGCTGTGGAACAGGCTGGTCTCACACACCCACGTGTGGCAGTTAAAAATCAGGAGAGATGTCTCAACTGCAGAGGTTCCCCCTAAGGAGTGGAACCCTAGGGTTCCACTGCCAGAAAAAGAAGTGCTCACAACTTCTAGCTATGAAAACCAGCAGAGGTTGAGGCTGAGTAAAACAGAGGAGGCCCAACTGCTCCTCTTAAAGGGCCCACACAAAGACTTACTCACTGATAGACTCACTCACGATGAGCTCCAACGGTAAAGCAGCAACTTGAAAAGCACCAGGAACATACGGGGAGGAACCAAATAGTCTAGCATTAGAGAGAGGGCTGGAAGGAATCTTTCTCCCAGACAGAAGTGAAGAAAGATGCCATTTTCCTTTGTTGACCCCTCCCCTCCAACCCCAGCAGATACAGGTGGGCATCATATCTGAGTGTCCATCAACTTAGTAACCCTTTTCGCCCTGGTCTGGTGATTCCCTGAGACCCCACATCACTCAACTTGTCGGTCTACCCAAGCCACTTCCAATGACTTTTCCACACAGACTGTCTTGGCTCATGCTATGGACTTTCTCAAAATCTCTCAAAGGTTTACAAACCCCAAACAAGAAACGTCTGGCCTCAGCACACCCTTTATCTCTTGCTAAGCATCCCCAAGCCTGGCATTAGTGGCAGCTGGCCTCAGTTCAGAATTGAGCCTCCTCCAGGCACCTGCAAGCCCAGGATAAATGGCAACCACCTGCAGATTACTTTGTAGCTCATACCAAGTGGTCCTGGGCAGGGCACAGGCAGTGGCTAACATTGGCCTACAGCGGAGCCCCTCCCAAGAGGCCCAGAACCAATATGCCTGGTGACCAGCATCAGATCACACCAGAGAACCACTCAAACACCTCCAGAAATGACACACCCAGGGGAAGACTGGGTAGGCACTAGAGCTCTGCCAAAGCAAATACTGTTCCATAGGGTCAGCCCCTGCACATCAACTCTCCACTGTCATCACAGACAGTGCTCACAACCAATAAACCTGAGATTCAGTCCCTTCCATTGACATGTAAACAGCAACCAAGGCTCAGCTATAATAGGAAGGCATATACAACCCACAAAGGGACACACCTGGAACACCTGGCTCAAGTGGCTAGGGAGACTGTGCCGCTAGACCCCACAGGACACCTACTACATAAGGCCACTCTGCTAAGACAGGAAGACATAGAAGCTCTACCTAGTACAAAGAAATAAAACCAGGGAATCATAGAAACAAAATGGTAGACAAACATGTCCCAAATAAAAGAACAAAACAAAGCTCCAGAAAAGGAACTAAACAAAATGGAGAGAAGAAATCTACAAGATTCAGAGTTCAGAGCACCCATTAAAAAAATGTTCAATTATCTCTGTGAGAACTTTAAAAAAGATAGGAAACATAAAAATGGTGATAGGGGAAAAAAACAGTCAGAAATGAAGAATACAATAAGAAATAAAGACTACATTAGAAGAAATCAACAGCAGATTAATGAAGCAGAGGAATCAGCGATTTGCAAGATAAGGTAGCAGAAAACAGCCAACCAGAACAACAGAAAGGAAAAAAGAATTTTAAAAAAATGAGCATTTAAGAGGCCTCTAGGGCAACATCAAGTGTGCCAACATTTACATCACAGGGGTACCAGAAAGAGAGAGAGCAAGGAATTGATGAAAAGTAAGGACCTACAACCAAGATTATTCAGTTCAGCAAAGTTATTATTTAGAATCGAAGGATAGATATAAAGCTTACCAGATGAGAAAAAGCTAAAGCTAAAGATGAGATACCACCAAACCAGTATCAAAACAAATGTTAGAAGGACTTCTTTAAAAAAAAAAGGATAAAAAATATAAATAATTAAATGGCAATAAGTACGTATCTATCAACAATTACTTTAAATGTAAATGGATTAAATGATCCAATCAAAAGACATGGGTGGCTAAATGGATAAAAAAAAAATAAGCCCCTTATACATGCTGCCTAAAAGAGACTCACTTTACATCAAAAGACATACAGAGACTGAAAGTAGAGATGAAAAAAGATATTTCATAAAAATAGAAATGAAATAAACAGCTGAGGTAGAAATGCTTATAACAGACAAAATAAACTTTAAAACAAAAGTTATAACAAGAGACAAAGAAGGACCCAGTAATTCCACTTCTGGGTTTTAATCCAAAGAAACCCACTTCACGGGGACATGTGCATCCATATGTTGGCTACAGCATCGTTCGCAGTGGCCAGGCTATGGGGTGGCCTGAGTCTCCATGGATGGATGGGGTAGATGAGGAAGAGGTGGTACATATCTATGGTGGGATGTTGCTTAGCCATGAAGGGGGATGAGGTCTTGCCAAAACAAAATACATAAACAGCAAAACAGAAAAAATAAAGTTTGCAATAGGGGACTATGAGGATTTTTAATTTCCAAAATTGTATTTTAATATCTAGCATATTTTTAAGACTCCAGATGTCTCTTCAGGATTTTCATTTATCATATTTCTTTCCCCATCACACCCAAATTTTAAATCTGTTTTAAAATGTAACATAATGTAGTCAAAGTGATACTATTGACAACACGCTAAAATTTTATCAGGAAAACAACTGAGCCAATAGCACATAGTAACAGCAGTTAGGTTAATTAAGAAACTCCTCAGAATAAACTAAAATGCCATCATACTATCTTGTCACAAAGATCAACCCTGCTCCAGAGTGGAGCTTTGAGCAACAGCAAAAGGCAAGGAGCTAAAAAGAAAAAAAGTCCATACCCTTCAGAAAGATCTCAAGCAGATATGGCCTGGTACACTGGTTGTATATTCCCAGGACTGGTTCTCGGTAAGGCCAGGGGTAGAATCCTGCATGTCTTCTTGTTGATGGGATCTTCTAATGACCAAGAAGCTGTCTACACTGAGGTAGAAGTGGAAGCTTCTCTTCAATGAGCTAGTTGGGAGGTCAAAAGGTCAGAGGCACACAGTATAACACATTTACATATCAATTGATCTGTGACCCCTGGCCTTGTCTTGCTCACCAGAGCAATAGAATTGAAGTCAGAGGGCTCCTTAGTCCCTGACCCAGGGCCACATGCTGGTACTCCAGAGCTTCCTCACAAGCCTTAAGGCAAGAAAGTGGAGTAGAATTCAACATGGTAAGTTATATTAATGTTGTTCTTAAAAGTGGTTTTATATTCATAGAAAGAGCCAAAATACTTAGTGATAGTGCTCTAGCCCCTGTGATATATATCAGTGCCTGTGCTACTTAGCATAATAACTAGACTCATATCTAATAGTTACCAGATTCAGAAAAATAATATTGAGAACTTTGGAGTTATAATTGCTGAATTCTGGCGCCTCCACCTTTTGCCAAAAGGCAGGTGACTTTACCATATTATGGCTTTTGTACAAAGCCATAAGTGATGTCAGCGCATGTATTTCCTCCTCTTTTTAAATCTTAAAACCTGGAGAATGTGAATTTATGGGAATATTGCTTTTTTTATCTTATCTTTTTCAGCACCAATAAAAAATCACCTTGATATGTGCACTTTATTTTTTTCCTTTAGCATCTGGACAAAATCTTTAAACACAGAGAACTGCAGCAGAAGCTGGTGGATGCAAAACTTGAGCAGGCGCAAGAAATGATGAAAGAAGCAGAGGAACGACACAAACGCGAAAAGGAATATGTACTTATCATTTATGTCAATGTGTTTGGTCTGCTTTTGTGTCAGAGAACCCATGAGAAAATTGTTTTTGAAAATGGTCACAGAGCCCTAGACTGATGGAGAAAGAGCCTGAGCTTCCCCCAGAGACTAAATTAGCCAGCCCAGTAGGATGCACTGTACCTAAATTACTTTCTACATAAAACAATCATGCATTCATTCAACAAATGTTTCTCAACTGCCTATCGTATGCTAAGCACCATCTCAGGTGCTGGAATGTGGCGGTAAGCAAGACAGAGAAGGCCATGACCCATCATGGAGAGTAGTCTAGCAGGGAAGAGACAGGCAATAAACAAGCAAACAAACAAGGACAGGTAACTTCAGATAACAGTAAGTGCTACTAGGGAAATAAGGAGGAACCGAGAAGGGTCAGAAGGAGGGGACCTACTGTAGACTGGGTGACCAGGAAGGTCTCCCATAGGAGACGTGTTTGAGCTGAGGAGACAGGGAGGTTTCCAGCAGCAGTGTCTGCAACAGTGACAAAGGCTCTGAGGCTGGAACTAGTTTGGCGTCCTCCAGAATGTAGTTTGGATTTTATTCTAAATATAATGGGAAAGGCCTGAGTAGTTTTAGCCATAGAAGTGGCGTGACTGTCTTGGCATCTGTAAAAGATGAATTTAGCTCCCACTATATAAAAAATGAACTAAAAGGGGATAAGTGAGCAAGAAGACAGGAGGCCACTGCAGCAATCTGGATGCTCTATGACGATGGCTTGGATTAGGAAGGCGGCAGTGGTAAAGGAAAGCTGGACATGGATAAAAGTTATGTTTTAAGTGCTAAACCAGCAAATAATGCTGTGGACCGAAGATGGTTGACAGCAAGGAAAGGGAAGAGTCAAGAATGACTCCTGAGTTTTTCGTCTAAGACACTGTGTGGTGTCTTTTACTGACATCTCATAAACCTCAAATACTCCAAGGCAGCTGTAGGAGCATTCTACAGGTGAGAAGATCAAAGAAGATATGCGACTTGTTTAATTAAGATCACTCACTGCTAAGTGATTGAGATGTGTTGCACACCCAAATGTATCTGCCCCCAAACCCAAGCTCTCTGATGGTACATCACACTCAGAGGTGTGTTTCAGAGGCCAGAGTTGAAGCATGTTTTTATTACTGAAACGAGTGCTTTAAGACACAGGCAAAGGACCAATCATTAAAATTCAGTCATTTAACAATTGATCATGAGCTTCCCTTTACCTAAAATCTGACCAGAAGCACTTCAATGTGTTAGAATAATAATTTGAAAATAATTTTGGTTTTCAAATGTAGCAACAAAAGAATGAATTTTGGAGAACATAACCTAGCAGATATTGAATAATTTCACATCAGAAGCTTATGTGCTCTTAATAAAAAGATTAATTTATTAAACTCATCTACAACCTAGCTCTCAAAGAAATAAAACCTTTAATTATTATTTCTACCCAAGAAGATAGATACTCCATTGTTGGTGTAATTAACCTATTGGGTAAAATATGCTTCCCACAGGATATCAGTACCTTTGATATACTAAACATGACAGGGAAAAACTAGGCAAAGTTTAATGTGAGGGAGACCCAGTAAGAAACTAGCATGATGCCTATTTTTCTATCTCAGTTTAGCAAAACAGCAGATTTGAGTCAAAGAAAGGAAGCCCCCTCAGTTCTTCAAAGCTGGCCACGTACCTGGTTTGTAGCTCTGATGCTTCTTTTCGGAATGTGTTGAAATAGCAAGTCAGAGCTGGGGGTGTTTCTCCAGCTCTGAAGAGCAGGAAGCCACCTGCCTCCTGTTGGGGACCACCTATCATAGGAGGGCTCCTCAGCCCGCTTAGGGGAGCAGGGAGCATGGGTATGGCCACCACACTGCTCAGATGGCCAGAGGGGGTACTACAAGTCTTCCGCTTCACAGCTGACCCAGATCTCTCAAAGAATGAGTCGATGGCATTTCTATAAGAATGCATCTTCACTGCATGCTGGGAGGTTTAGAGGAATGTATATAACCCATCTTATAAATAGAAGGGAACATACACAACCTATGGGAAAAAGACAAACTTGGGAAAGAAAAAAGATGCCGTCAAGTTTTTCGAAATAATTTTATTGTTTGTTGTTGTTCTGATTACAAAGGTAGCACATGGAGCTCATAAACACTTTTCACAGGAGAGGTAAACATAAAGGAGAAAATTTAAATCAGCTTCAAATACATTAGAACCTTCTTAACTGATGGCCAGCTGACTGACTAACCAAATTAATCCATGACGTTCACCATTCTCCCTATAAACACACTGACAGATGCCCGCAGCAGGTTGAATCCTGTGGCTAGTAAGTCACCCTAGACTGTCTACCCATGGTTGCCCTCATTAAGTAACATGGAGCTGACAAAAAATCAGCCCTTTGCTCCCGAACCTTTTCTTTCCAGTGATCTTTATTTTTGCATTATGTAAATCAATCGAATCATACATGAACTGAAGAAATAAAAGTGTGAAAAGAAAGAGTTATTTCTATGAAAACAATGCTTAATGCTTTGAAAGATGAGATATAAGCAAACAGCAAGAAACAATTGTCAAACTAGATGAGAGTAGTTATAAAGGATTGGAAGAAAGTTGTAAGACTGGAGAATTCAACAAGCTGCTTCACCAGTGTCTTCAGGTCTTTGGGTTCTAGCTTGTTTGTTTAAAAATAAAAAAATATATATTCTAAATCTTATATGGCACATTATGGCTATGAGTTTTGTAAAAACAAAATGAACCTCTCTGAATTCCATTCTGAAGTTCCACATCCAAAAACAAAGACCAGAGCCCTAAATTAAAATGGATAGATGAACGGACATCTTAAAATAACATGTTTTATGTCTGTGTTATTTTTAATGCCTAAAACCATTTTCTAAGTTTAACCCCTCACCTCCCTGTTCTGATCAGGTTTCACATGAGAGGCCTTGGGTATATCTGAAAGTCTAATTTATGGAAAAGGGACCTTATTTTGTAAACTTATACAGGACCTATTTTGTAAGCCTTATAGAGGATGTGGGACAATAGGTCAAATTTCTAACTCCTTATTTCTCAAAATGTAATCCATGGACCACCAGTGTCTAAAACATCTCGGGTATTGGCTATAAGTAAAGATTTCAATTACACACCAACAATTACTAACTCTTGGTCTCCGAGAGGAGTCAGCATTTTAACATGCACCTTAGCAGATTCTGACATATGCTGTGGTGAACAGGGGTCTAGGAGACTAACTTTGATTTTAATATAAAGGAACAGTTGCTTACAACAATGTTGCAGGTGGGGATGTTCTGGAGATGTTCAGGCAGAGGTCAAATGAAAGTTGGACAGGATTTCTAAAGAATGTTACAGAATTTGGTGGGAGGTCGAATTTTATGTGATTAATGCTTGAGTTAAAGATAATGTATCTTTTCATTTCTAATAGAACCACTAATTTTTAGTTGAGAATCCAACTTTTTAGACTTGTTTTTAGATTTCTTAGACTCTTTAAAGAGTTCCCCCAAAATTACTTAAGAGAACAGTTAATTAGCAAATTATTAAGTTTACACACAAATTACAACCAAATGGTAACTTAAAAGACAATTTGACAGTCTTTTAATGCATTCTTTCTTCCACAGTTGCTGAACCAGGCAGCAGAGTGGAAACTTCAGGCCCAAGTACTGAAGGAACAAGAGACAGTCTTGCAGGCTCAGGTAAAGTGTGGGAAAACAATGCATGGGGTGGGCTCACCTTGCTGTTCCCAAGTAAAGAGACTGTGAACCAAAGGCGGTCTTCAAAAAGCCTTACGTGTGGCAGGGGGAAGGAGAACAGGCATCAAAAATTAAGAATAACTTTACATTTTTACTTTAAAGTCAAAATAAAAGTACAATGTATATCTAAGAAAAAGAAATGCTCTTGCACCAACAACATCCAGTCAAAAGGTTTGCTGACATGCAAATGAGGTCACCCAAAAGGCCAGTGAAAACAAGCTGGTGTACAGGTTCCCACCTATCTATTAATATATCCTCTCCCTCCTCTCCCACTGCCCTATTAAGAAAAAAATATGTAAACTATTCATATGCACCATCTGTAATCGTCAATACTGAAAATGTTTTTACTTGTTTGATATTATTTATAATAAAAGGAATTTAAAAAAATAGAGTCAGCACCCAAGTATTTGTGCTTTCAGAGGCTGGCCTTGTCAGTGGCCAATGATTAGAAATGGCAGGCAAATCGGAAACCATTTTGACTTGGCTTTGTGATGTCTTGTGTGTGTTTTGACTAGAGCATGGAAATTCATACTTCAGACTCAAAAATAAAGCCTCATGCAACAGCTGACTCTAGGCTAAAGCCAGTCCTAGCCATCTTTCACGTGCCTGGGAGCTCTGCCCCTCCTGGTAAACTATCCCTGTCCAGGAGAGCCATCCTGCCTGGGAACACAAAGGGTCTCTGGCTCCCCTGCTGGGAGACATGCTCATGCACCAAAGGAACAGTGAAATCACATAGAGCAAATTCACAGAATGTGCCCTTCCAAGCTGGGCAGCATTAATTTAAAATTTGGGCAATTCACTTATAAATATTTATGTGCTGACTGCTGAATACTTGTTCATGCTAGGAGAAAAATACTTGTCCATTATATGAATGAAAAGGTTTAATGAACTTGTCCAGTGAAAGATAAAAAGCAAATAAGAAAAATAAGGAAGTTCAAATCACAAATTATATAACTACATAGACAAAAACACGGATAACATTTGGATATCTAAACTTCCCAAAGCCTACTTTTCCCAAGTGTGTACCAAATATAACAATGAATATTTAGTGAGCACCTTCTAAGTGCTAGGCATGCTTCGAGGTGTTAGAGACATAGTAATCAATAGGAGATCCAAAAATCCCTGACTAATTACACTTACAATTTAGTGATAACAATGTTAACAAAAACATTAACAATTCACTAGTACATAAGTTAATACTAGCATTATTTCATAAGTTAGGATCCAGATAGAGATATATGAGACAAAAAGAGTATTTGTACACACACACACACACACACACACACACACGTTCTAAGAATCACTGGAAAGGATGATCTCAAGACCCTGTTCAGTTCCAGTTCATGAATACAGAACTTCCAGAGCTGAAGAAGCATAGCTGTCAGCTGAGTCAACTCTGCCTTCTCCTCCATGGCCTTAGTTTTCATGACATGCGGCTTTCTCGATGAGGACCCACCTTTGTCTATCTCTTTTGTCTTCGGGGCACTTTCAAAACTTCAATAATTACTTAACCATCAGGAGGAATATAGAGGCCCCACCTCCCTACGTGAATAATGTTTAAACAGGTTCCTCTTGAAAACTGTCAACATTATATTTTTTAAACTTTAAAACCTTGAAAAACAAACTCTATCACAGGTTATTTTGCACAACACTCAAACTCCTCTGGCTTTACAATATCTTTTCTAAAAGTGGGTGATAGGAGGGGGAGGGAGACCATAGGCCTTGTCTGTATCATCTGAGCAAGGGAAATATCAAGGATGTATTGTGTTTTCCTTGATGAAAGTTACTTTTCACTCAGAAGGCAGCAGCTTGCCTGTTTGGGGCATGATTCTCACTTGGAGAAGAGATGTCTAGTTTTCAATTATACAAACCAAGGCAATAGAGTAAATGTCAGAGATGATCAATGGGATGCAATTGTCACGACAAGTGGAGTGTTCATTGGATCGATATGGATGAAGATGGTCGTAGATGTGGAAAATCAGCAATACCTGACAGCACAGACACAAAATACTGCCCAAGGGGACAGATCAGTGAGTAAATTGTTAAAGATGGGTAATCATAGTCTTTCAACTCGGAAGTCCTCAGTTTATCAATACAGGATGAGAGGAGATGCCTCTGCAACTGCCTTCGTAATTGGACTTGTTCCCAAACTAAATCTTACGAGTTTGCTGAGACAATTCCTGGACACCGTTCTGTTTCCTATATGCTGTGAATGTTTATAATTAAAAGTTGGTGCTCAGTTAAAAGAATATGTGTGTCACTCAGCCTGTTTAAAAATAGAATTTTGGCCTTTGAGCCACACTTCTCTTACTCGGGCCTGCTTCCACATCTGGAAGTGTACTATCACTCTTAATAAAACTTTTCTACTGTTAAAAACAAAAAAGTAGAATGTTGATGTTGAGGCAATTCCTGTTATTACTAACCTTCAAATAGTTTGTTTCTATTTGTGCCTCTCCAGGAGAGGTACCATGGATGACCTCTGGATGTCCCTTCCACGTGTCTGTGAAATACCAAAGAGAGAGCAGGAATATGACACGTGGATCATGTCATCAAAATAGTAAGGGGGAAAAAAACTACCAAATAAATATCCATGTAGTAAACAGAAAGTGTGCATTCTTAGTGTGAGTAGAGAGTTAGAGTTAGTTACCTGAGGAAGGTATAATTCACACAGGTTTTATTACCTATGGCAATGAGATCAAAAAGGAAGAAAAGCAGAATAATAAAAACAGTCACCAGGAGAGGGGAATGGAGAGTTGTTGTTTAATGGGTATAGAGTTTCAGTTTTGCAAGATAAAAAGTTTCTGGAGAATGGTTGCACAATGTGAATATACTTAACAATACTCAACTATACACTTAAAATGGTTAAGATGGGCATTTATGTTATGTATATTTTGCCATAAATTTTGTAAAGGGGAAAAAGTTGATGAAACAAAAAGCAATTACTAGAAAAAGACCAGAAAAGGAGATAGTGACACAAGACACTATTCCTGGGCACTCTGGGTGTGTCTGTTTTCTCTATCTGCCCCACTGATGCTACAAAAAGAAAATTTGCCCAAATAAAGGAGAGAGCAGAACAGGGTGGTGTGGCTGCTCTTGCTAATTTTGTCAAGGTTGCCTGTGTGAGATGGACCTTGCATGCACTCACCTCGGTCCCTTTCTGACTGCAGCCTGCAACTACAGGGCTGCAACGGAGGGCTGGGGAGGACAGCTTGGGAGACCATAGTATCTGCAACCCCCATCCAACTTTGCTGGAATTAATAAAAAGTTGAAAAAAAGAAAGAGAAAGAAATAGGAAAAATAATAGGAGCTCTTGGCCTAGAGTGCAAAAGATAGAATTTTGTGATAGAAGGTGAAGAGGATCAGCTGTGAGTAGTTGTTGCCACCCTAGGCCACTGGGTCATGTGCAATGAGTAGCTTAGTCTCTCAGGAGCTTACATTAAGGTAGAGCCTTACCAATTGAGAAGCTTGACCTACTCACAGGCCCTAAAATAAAGTCATTGGGTCCCAGACAATACTTTGAAAAAACTAAAACAACTAAACATATCAAGAATGCATTGCACATAATGAGAGTAATTATTGTCATGTAAACTGTGTGTGTGTGTGTGAGCGTGCACTTATGAGAGGGAAAAAGACAGACAGACAGACAGACAGACAGACAGACCTTCCTGGCCATGAACTCCTGAATGCCCCTTTACCCAGTCTTCACTAATCTGTAGGCCGAAGAATCATGAGAAACAAATTTTAGACCACTGGAATTGCCCTGAGCTGTCACATACTCACAGAGCTGATTTCACAATGATGGGCAGCTATTGTTTAACTTTTCTTTGGAAAATCTGTAACTAATGAAAAGGTTTTATGCTATCTTTTTGTTGTTCTTGTTCACTGCAGGGAAACCTCTGCCGTTCTGAATCATTTGAGAATGAACCAATCTAGACTAGCAAATTCCCTGGGTTCTAGGGGTTGATTCCCACACATTCCCTCTAACTCCCACCCCCAAGTCGGAGAACTTTCCATTCCACTGGCTTTCTTTTGGTGTGTTTTCTGCTTTCAAAAAACAGTCTCACAGGTACCAGCAGCTAGTCAACTGGTGCCCCTTCGAGCCACACACTTGCCAGTGCTAGCCCATACAATATGGTTTTTGTGCAAATTAGAAAAAGGTGTTCCTTCCTCAAACCTCATTATTTCCATCTGTAGGAAATTCGTATAAGAAATTGATTTTGATGAAAAGGGACATTAAACTGCTATTGGCTAGAACACTGTACTCATAAATACACAAAACCACAATGTCAAAAATGGAATGGCAATTGTTTAGAGTGGCACAACCTGCCTAATTGCAGCGGCTATAGTCCATGTCTGGCCCACATTTCTTTTACCACTTCTTTTCCACTTGTCTATGTTCTCACTTCCTCTGGGAATAAGTTCAAGATTTACCTCCTTCACAAAAATGTGGTTCCTTCTCTGATCAAGCTCTGTACAAACTTGCCTTGACACTTGCCCCAGTCAAGTTGTCTTTGGGATCATCTTCTTATCAAGAGTGCAGGTCTCTCAAAAGCAGGAGCCCCGTGTTAAATACTTTGGACGTAGAGTCCACATATATGTTCATAGCTCAATAAATGTTTGTTGCAAAAAGTTATGATATAATGAAGTGGTGATGACATATTTTATTATTTCATTTTTCTTTAAAGAAGTACTTCAATCATAGTCACTGACCTAGGCTGATCTCAAAGTAAATGAAAGATTTGAACGTATTACTAACACTATATTGAGAATTCCCTTAAATCATTTTTCTTCTCAAATAATGGACATGTTGTTTTGTTCTGGAAGCATTTAGAAAGCAGACCTAAAATAAATCCATTTTTTTCCCTGTTTGCAGCTCACTCTCTACTCTGGAAGGTTTGAAGAGTTCCAGAGCACACTGACAAAAAGCAATGAGGTGTTTGCCACTTTTAAACAGGAAATGGATAAAGTGAGTATTGCTTATCCCACACAAAATATTGACATTTTCTGTTTTGACAGGCAATTCTCCTTTGGGTTCATTTTTCTCTCGCTAAGATATTCCAGTGCATTTCATGAAGTAATGAAACATTTATAGGTGCCAGTGAAATTTAGGCTGTATTTTTTTATTGGTAAGTATTGGTATTTCCTGAATTAATCATAAAGAGAGTCCAAAAATACTAGAATACATTTTCAGTCCAAGGAAGTTTCTTTTTTCTAGTCCATGGATAGCTTTAAAAAAAGAAAAAGAAAGAAGAGCTTGCAGTTTAACATTATGTTATTTATATTGAAAACAAAAAAAAAATACCTGGTTTTCTGAAGATTAAAAAATATTTCATACAAAAATTCAAGAGTAGAATATTTGAGTAGAAAAACCATTCATAGGATCCTTCTTAGAAGAGATATGTCTAGTGTGATGTAACTGACAGAGTTTTTGCATGAGACAAGGAAAGCCTGGATTCAAATTCTAGGTGTGTTCTTACTCATCAAGTCATGTTAGACAATTCATTCAACTCCCCTCAACTTTATTTTTCTTATATTTAACTCAAGGTACTAATTCTCTTGCCTACTTCACAAGAGTGTGAAGTTCAGATGAATTAATATGTTTAAAGATTTTTAAACTATTCAAAAGTCCTTCACAAATATAAGGTGCCTGATAATTTGGGCACCTTATTCAATGCAGTGTTTTCCCAAAACAACATCAGCATCAGAATTGTGCTTCTGAATAAGCATTGGCATTAACTATTTGTAAGGGCAGAAAGCACCCTTTTCAAAACATTTTCCTAAAATCGTATGATAAATTTCACAATTCAATGAGCAAACTTAAGTAGGCCAACACTTGTTAACAGTTAGTTTCCCAATTTCTAATAAATCAATCCACTAAAAAAAATTAATTATAGAGTTTTAAGATTTAAATGAGAGCAAAAAAAAATGTTTATTTAAAAATTACATAGTTTTAAGATAGAAATAAATCAAGAGAAATGTTAATCTGAAAGATTAAGAGCAAGAGTTCTTGATCTAGAGTTCATTTATAAAATTTTAGAAATAGACCTGAGAATTAGCAAAAATTTTTCATATACATATCTGCATTTCTCTGTGTGTCCCCATAGACTTCATCAAATTCTTAAAAGGATTGATGACTTTTAAAAGTTTATAATCTAATAAGTTGGTTAAGAAATGATAAAATAAAATAAAAAAAACACTAGAAGTTCACCTAATTTCTCTATAGAACCTAGAGTCTGACAGCCTGGGCCCAGCCTCTGGCCTCAGAGGCTACCCAGCCTCAGGCAGGTTGGCACGAAGCAACAAATGACCGACCATCTGTGCCTTTTCTAAGGAAACTGCATCTGTGCCTTATCCTTCACTTTATCCAATCAGAGAACAGATCCAACAACCAGGAACGTGAGTAGTTTTAGGTTCAAAAAAGACAGGCTATGTTTCATTCACTTCTGTATCCCCCACACCCAGTCCCAGCCTGTGACCAGCAGACACTCTGCACACATTGAATTAAATGGAATGCAATAACTCCGTCCCTACTCTTCTGCTGACTCATCTGAAAATTACTCTACTTCCATGAATTTTAGCTCCCCTATTTATAAAGTGGAGGTGAGAGCATAGCCTTCCTTGTGGGACTGCTTCAAAGATGAAATAAATATGTGTAATCACATCCTACAAACCCTATTTATTGCACTCTACAAATGTAAAGACTTTCTCAGTCCATTTTCTCAAAAGAAAGCTGCCTTTGTGTGGTTACTCCTCCTTTGTGCCCAGATATTATCAACATTTCAATGGCTAAAGAGCCAGGCCAGCTTTCTCACTGATAGTCTTCTATTCAATAAAGTAAACAATCTGAATTGTAAGCTTATTTCAGAGACCAAATTAAGCTGTTTTCATTTTAAATGAAAGAAAAACCAATGATAAAACAGTGTGGCCCTCAATAGTTCCCTGAATTGGCTCTGGTACAAATAAGTTTGTTCACCACTGACCTAGATGATTCAGGAACAAATCATACTACCCCGCGCAATCCTCACTCAATCATCATTCCTTGACATCGAACTTGTGTTCGCTCAGCAGCTGGTAACAAAAGAACTTTTATTGATGTCACATATGGAACTAATAGCTTATTTGATATATTACCTCTTCAGGATTGATATTAAAACACTCTTAATTTCTATAGACAACTAAAAAAATGAAGAAGCTGGAAAAGGACACAGCCACGTGGAAAGCCCGATTTGAGAACTGTAACAAAGCTCTACTGGACATGATCGAAGAGGTGAGGAAGCTTTTCCCTTACCTTATTTCCCCTGGCGAGTCAAAATATTCATACTTAGAAAAGTATAAACCAATAGTACAAACGATGACCTTTGAAAAAGGGCTGAATTTTTCTGGAGTGTGATATGTGAAATTGTAACCAAAGTAATTAGAGCAGAGTAATTCAGAATCAGGTCTTGTCTCATAAAGAGCTTTATGACCTTTAAGTCACTTGCCTACTTGTTGATCCCAAAGCCATCCCCAAAGCGGTAGCAGACATGCTGGACTGTGAATTCCTTAAAGGCTTGATGAGTGTCTTACTTGTCTTTCTTGGCACATAACAGATACAGAAATGAATAAATTCATTTATTTGAACATATAAAGAGAAGACACCAGCCCAAGCATCCAGGATATGTGCTATGTTATAGACAGATTGGAGATATATTGTTTAATTCCTCTGATGGTCATTTAAACACTGATGTTATGTCAGGCTCTGAGTAGGTTTTGAGACTATAAAGGCAAAGACACATGGCTCTTGATCGGAGAGGAATGGCTGCCAAGTGAAGTTCTCTTCATGTAAACGAGTTTAAAAAAAAAATCTTAAAGGGTACAAAGTAGCACAAAGATGGGATGAAAGAGTAAAATGATTAGGAACAATTTCATACACAAACACGTCAACATTTCTAGAGAAAAGGAACATTGAACAGTTTGAGCAGCCAGCATCATGAATTAGTGTGTGGTGAGTTTCTCTGGTTATAATTACTGTTCTAACAATTCATCCCAAATTGCAGCCAATTCCAAAGAGATGAGCTTTTTATTCATCAACATAAATCAAATAGTTGCTGGGTTAGCATATAGCAGTTTATCTATAGAATAGATAAGGCACTGCTGATGGCCAAGTTCCAGTCCATCTCATTCATTTTGCTATAAGCTTTTGCTTTCACCCTCTAAGTCTTACAAACAGAAAAAAAATCATCTACAATTTTAGTGGCCATAGTCGGAAACAGAAAGAGGCTTTGCCATCTTTCTTTCTTAAATTCTAAGTGACTAAAAAAAAAAAAAAAAAGATTGATGTCTCTGACCAAGCATCTGTCCTTCCACTACTCTGTGGTCAAACCCCAGAGCCTCGTAGACAAATTCTTGGACAAATGGGTTTGCTTGTCTCTAGAAAGCATCCTGGAAATTTTGCTTTTCATGATATTGTGTGTGTGTGTGTGTGTGTGTGTGTGTGTGTGTGTGTGTGTGTGTGTGTTTTCAAATCACAGAAAGCATTGAGAGCTAAAGAATATGAATGCTTCGTGATGAAAATCGGGAGACTAGAGAACCTCTGTCGAGCTTTACAAGAAGAGAGAAATGAACTCTACAAAAAAATTAGAGAAGCGAAAATGTCTGAAAAGGATGGCCAAGGTCAGAACACCTCCGATGAAGAGCCAGAGTCGACTGTCTCTGCGGGTGAAGAGGCTGACACAGAGGATGCCAACAGCGTTCACAACGCTGTAAAAAGTCTGGCCACAGCGTTCATGGTAATTCATCACCAAGAATCCACCCTACACCAGTCTAAAGAATTCCAACCAGAAGTCAGCAGTCCTGGAGGGGATGGTGATATGACCCTCAAGAAGCCAGAACAACTCCCTCTGAGCCCTTCATGCCATTCAGAGATTCCTCTGCCTCCCCCAGCTCCTCAGGCTGAGGTTCAAGGAGGCAGTGAGGCAGAGCCACCCTCCAGGGGCAATAATCACCCTGAGAGGTCAGGAGCAGAGCCCAAAGACCAGGGTCTCCCTGCTGGACCACAGGCTGATGAGCAATGCCACAAGCCAGAGGAAGAAGGTTCCAGTCAGATGCCACAGTCCCAAGTTGAGGCCTCCCTACTGGCTGTGGAGGTAAATGGCCCTACTTCACCATCCCCCTCAGGTGAGCAAGTTCCAGCTGGGATGCCTGGATGTGAACTCAATATGCAGCCTCCACCTCCGGCCACAGCACAGGGCCTGCCCGCTGGGGCCTCAGCTGGACCACAGCTTCCCGAAGTGGTTGATGCCAATCCAGAGCGAGCAGACTAAGCCTCACTTCGCCTTCAGAAGCTGCTCTTCCTGACTTCACATCTTTGTCGTAACAGATTGCTTCTGAAAGAGACATTATGGGCTAGGGATGTCTAATGGAAAAGAATTAATTAGAACACTTTTTAAGTGTTGTGCAGAGCACATTTGGACTTTGCTATTTGTTCTCAATTTATAACTGAGCTTTAATTTGGAGCTTTTCTATATAACACTGATTGATAGTATAATTTTCCCAAATGGCAAAGAAACATATGCGTAGAAAATTTATATTAATTTGCCATTAAGATGGTACTTAATTCGATTTGTTAATCAACAGTAAGATTTGGTATTTAAAGACGTCAACTATAATATATAAGTACTGAAAGTGTGATGTTGTATTTATTTCCATATATAGTTTAATAATGGATGTCTAAGTTTCATTTAAACATTATAAACATAATATATGCATGTACTACATATATAAATATATGTATTTATACATATTCATATAATATATGTATATAATACATGTATGTATACATATGTACATGTGTATATACACTCATGTATATATTTGTGAATATGTGTGTGCTTATGCACATGTATACACATATGTATATCATATATACATATTTATATACATTTCCCTCATCCTTTTTTGAATTTCATGCAAAATATTTAGATGCTAATCAAAAATGATCGCTGACTTGCACTTGGGACTATAGTAGACTATACTGCTCTATGAATCAGAAGCAGATTCAGAACACCAATATTTAGGCCATGTAATATTAGGCAAAAATAAGTAACCCAATGGTAGATCAATAAAGTCAACCAATAGATTGAATAACAGATCGAATAACAGATCGAATAGCATTTGGGTTAGATTACAAGTCTGTGCGGAGTGCACAGACACAAAGACAACCACAGAAGGCCCGAAACGGGAAAGGGGAACACTCAGAGCTATAAATTGCTCACTTGTTCCAGCTACTTTTTCCACACAACTCACCCAATTGCCTTGCAACCCAGCTTACTCGTGGCTTCTTCCAAGGAAAGGGTTGGAAGTGGGAAGAGGAGGCAAGGCATGGAGAGATTGGGGGTCCTCAGAATAAAAAGAGCCTGTGTTCGTACCCTGCCTCTTGTGCTACAGAGGTCTTGAGACCGAATTTTCACTTGTCCCTGCCAACTCCTCGTTTCCCTCCCTGTCATCTACTGTTCTCTTACTGTCACTGCCTCAGTCTATATTCTCAAAACATCTGTTCCTTCTTTCCAACCCCCTCTTTTGCAGCAGGAAAATTATATCCAGGCTTCATCTCAATTATTGCTAAGTAAAAGCTATTATTTTTCCAAAACAGAAATCCAGACAGGATCTCAGTATAAGCGATGAGACTTACAAACCAACCTATTTTCTGCTGTGAGGAATTCTCAACAGCCGAAATACAAATCAAAAAGACAAATGGGTCCCCACTCAGGATGACTTGAAAGCTAGGTGAGGATTCAGAAGGCAAAAGCTAGAAACACCTGGAGTAGTCTACATGAGTATTACATTATCATTGTTTGACAAGAATCTCTAATAATACTGACAGCATAAATTACTCTACCTAGGGTAAAGGAGACTGCAACAAAGAAATAGGAAAGAAGAGAGGGAGGGTGTGGGAGGAGGGAAAGAAAGAAAAGGATCTTACTCAGCCCTACCTTAAAAGTTGAACTCAAGTAGAAAAATGGATAAAAGCAAGATTCTCTGCTACTCAAGCAGGAAGTCATGCTTCACTGTCGCACGTGGCCGTCTGCCAAGGCACACAAAGAGCTTGTAGGCAGCAGCCATATGCTACAGGCATTGTAAACGACATAAAGTTTGTTTGAAGTAGACAGTAAGGGTAATAACAAAATGCTAGTGAGGAAAAAGGCGGATCGCTATTTCAGAACCCTTGTATTTCTAAAGGCTTAAAATATTATAACCACAGGATATCCAGCCAAATTCAACATTACTTGAAATCTTAGAGATTTAAACATTCATTTAATTCAGAGCCAAATATTCACCATAACAATCCAAGAGGGTCTCCTTTTCCACTATTTACAGAGGCTAAACTTCCAAAAAAGGAGTATGATGAGATGTTCATAGTAAAGACTCAGTCTGAAAATTTAGCAAGAGAAAGAGGCAAGAGAGAGCCAAAATCCAGTAAATCAAATATTCTAATACCCAAAGTTCATTTTTTAATCCAAAAAGTTTTCATAGCAACACATTACTCACTATATGTCTTGGGCAGAGTTTCAGATACAATAACTTGCCTGAAATGTACAAAGCTTAATATAGGCTTTGGGAGAATTATTTTAACAAAGAATGTTTTATTATAGGCCTTTGTGTTAAAATGTGGCCTTACTAACTGTAACAATAATTCTTAAGACCTGAAAGAACAAGGTCTTTACCAAGTTCATATAACTATTTCTAGAAATGCCGAGTCTACTTTCCAGAAACACTAGAGTTGTTGGTATTTTCTAGATGAAATAACTATGATTTAGGTTTCCACTAAAAAGGTACTTCTCTTCCAAAATGCTCTAGCAGTGGTTTTATTTATTTATTTTCATTGATATTTATGTTTACTCTTGTTATGTCTATGTTTCAATGATACCTAACAAAGATTATGGTTTCATTCTATTGTTGGTTGAATTTTTGGTCTCTGAGTAGAATATAATGGAGTGAACGCTTCAAAAATCTTGGATGTGTATGCGTGTGTGTGTGTGTGTGTGTGTGTGTGTGTGTTGAGAGAAAGAGAAAAAAGGAAAACGGAATGGAGAGTAAAAGAACATGAATGCTCCAGGCTAACAAGAGCAAACCCAGGCCCCTCTGCTCCTCTGCCTGGCCGTCAGCTGCTGGGAGACAGTTATCACATGGCCGGTGTTTCTCTTCAGTGCCAGTCTCCCATGAGACTTATGTTTCCACAAGTTTCTCTGCCATGTGTCCACTCAGAAATACTTTGAGCAGTAGTGGGGGAAGGGTGTAGAACAATCAGCTCATTTTGCCTCTATCCAGTCCTTTTAACTGCTGCAAGAATTTTCTCTAGCAAGACCCAAAGAGGCCCAGCAATTCTGCCCTTTGCTTATTCTCTCTGCCCAAGCCGTTTTGATCTCTGAGGGGCTTCTTGAACATGGCATTTCCTTGTATGCTTGAAGAGGATTGTTTAGCTAGAAGGGATAAAAGATTCAACCCCTGCCCTTAAGGCTGTTTTTGCTCCTTTTTGCCTGGTACAGATACACATTTTTTAAATAGTTCTTTTTTTTTTTTTTTTTAGATAATAAAAGTTTTGTGTGTCATTGCAAAACTTAGTCTGCTTCTCAATGACTAAGATATTGTTAGAAAAATCATTTCAGGAAAATTCCCTCAGCCCCTCCAACTCTAAATAGAAGTTAAATCCCATATTTAGGAAAAATAAAAGTCATTTAAAACAAAAGATTCACAAAAAGGAGATGTGAAATAAAAATGATGACTTTGGTCTCTAAAATTAGTTCCCATCATAAACTGGCAAGTCAGACTTAGGAAGCAAGTTGGATACATGGGTTAAATTTTCACAAGGTTTAAATCATTTCCTTTTCTGTACATCAGAACCTGAAAAATTAAAGTTATGATAATATATGCATTTAATACATATATTAGATCAACCATGAGGGTAGTCCATTAGAACAGGAGCATTCATAAATAAATGGCAGTAATAAAGATTTTTCTCAACCACAGTAAATTGTATCCTCAACGCCTGAAGTTAAGTCTCATTGGTGGTATCTTGTAATCTAGGTTCTACAAGTGCTGCTGTTGTTGTTGTCTGTGTGTGTGAATATGCACACATGTGCACATAAGCACAGAGATTTAATTTTGCTCTTGTAGGTGAGTCTTCATACCTGTATCTTCAAAGTGTACTTAGTATGATCTTTCCAGACAAGAACAAACTATAAAAAGAAATCATTTCTTGTGTGAGAAAAAATGACAACATTAAACTAGCAAAATGAACCTACAAGTTCATTGATCCATGGCACAAAAATGATTCACAGAAGCGATTTCACTCTACTAGGAAGCAAAAAGCTAGATAAGCCACTTAAACAATAGAATCAGGCCTGGCAAAACCCAGGTGCCAAGTCTTTCTTCCGGCTGGATTTTAGAGCCTTAGCTCTCTATTAACGCCAAAGTCAATCCCATTTTAGTTCTGAATTTTTTAAAAAGTGATATATATCATAACTTTCAATTACCTCATGTCATAATTAAAAGGGACATAAATATAAAACTCATTGTTTCAGAACAGTCAACTGACATGTTAGGTCAAATAACAAAAAGCCACCATAGAAGCCAAGCAAGAAGACGTTATGTTGAGAGGAAAAGGAGAGGGGAAAAAAAGACTTTTAATCTTATAGCTTTTATATAAAAGGAAAATTTTTTAAAATAAAACTTTAAGACTACTAAGAACAATAAAAAGAAGAGGCACATAAATTTGTAGACCGTATTGTGAAAGCGATGGCAATAGAAAGCAAGAACTGTAATGAAGTTAATGCACTCCTCATCATAACTTCAACCTGCAGAATTTTTACAAACATGTTTCTCAGCATTGTTTGCCTTTCAATTAGAATAATAAATGTATTTTTTTCAGTATGAAAATAACAAAACTACATTATGGAACTTTTAGAAAAGAGAAAAATTACCCATCATCCCATCACTCCAATTTAACCACTGTCAGTATTAACTATATCATAGTATATTTTAAATTATCAACCCTTTTTATTTAACATGAGTTAATTTGTCTCTGGGGGAGGACAAAGTAGTTCAAGTGAGAGTGACAGCTATTAATAGCTGCCAGATTTGAAGGTTTATACTGTGTATTCAAATTTTTAAATGCTTTACCATACAAACATGGAATTATATTATTTATAGAATAGACATGACTGCAAATACCAGTACGCAGCATTTTCATATGTTGTTTGAAAAAATTATGCTATGCATTGCACTTAGATGTTCTACCATATGTATATACAGGTTTCTAAGTAAACCTAATGGATTTGGCTAGAATGAGATCTCTAAACTTGACACAGCTAAGAAAACAAACAAACAAAAAACTAACTCTAGAGAAATACAAGTGCAGTAACTAATAAAACAAAAGAAGTCAAGCTCTAGTTTATGAAGTGACAAGAAATAATAATACATAAATCACAGCGTTGACTAAATAAAATTCAGTGTTCTAATACAAACCTAAACTCTTCAAAGGTATCGAGACCGTGGTTTTGTTGCTCTAATGAAATTACAGTCACCAGCATTAGTAATATCACATCTGTTAAGTAGGGCAAAGCTAAAAGCTATCGTGAACCTGAGATCGCACTATTATCAACCAGGCAGATGCAACCAGCCATGTAGTCGTCCGAGATCCTACACACTGTACAAGAAAACTTGAAAGTCAGAGTTTAAATTTATAGAAATTGTACAACAGAGATGCCTTTCATCACACCCAAAGTCATGAGGTTAAGCATGTCAGATGTAAGTGCTACCAGTGTGATATCATAGGTTTATTAGATTTATTAGAAGACAGCAAATGCTCTACCCAAACCAGCATAACTCCTCAGAAACTGTTGTAATGCTCTGGGTGAAGAAATCTGTGTTCAAGTCACTGGTTTCCTTAATATTCTCCTCAAAGAATTATTCCCTGGAATAAAAGCAGTTAAGTCTAATCTAAGCAAAAAATCTAAGTGAAAGTCAGGCAAGAGGAAGGAGACAGAAATTACTCAAAAATATTTTTAATTATTTTTAATTTTAAAAATTAGATGAAGGAGCATGAAGGGGAAATCACAAGCTCTTGGATTTATTCAATGAATACTGAAGGTTTTCTATGGGTGAGGTTCTTCGCTAGCCCCTGGGATGGCAGTGGTTACAAAGCTAAACAAAGGATTTCAGGACCACTCCTACCTTGAATTCTATCTGCTCAGGATCTGAGCTCCCATCTGACAAGGGCCTGAGGGCTCCTCCCACCACCATGCTCAGCAACCAAAAAACAGGAAGGATAACACCATGAGCATTTTATTACAAATGAAGCCCAGATCTCTAAGTGAAAATGTTTGTGTTCTTGGTAGAGGACGGTTTTATGAAATGTGTGTCGTCATTTGTGTGCAAATGTACGTGTGTGAGTGCATACTTGTGTATGTGAGGGTATGTATGTTTGTGTGTAATATGTGCCAGTGTATGTGCATACTTTTATGAGTATGTGGTATGTATGTGGTTACGTGACTATATATTCATAATTGCATATGACTGTATTTATGCATAATTGACTCAAGCCTATGTAGGTGTGTGTAGTTATGCATGAGTTTATAGCATCTGCGTGATGGGGATGGGAACTAAAAAGCTGAAACACTGCAGATGTGGTTTTAGCGGTGTAACTAGCTTATTTTTATATAGGATCATACCTGTTACAGACTTTTGTTTGCATAACTAATCCTCCCTTGCTTACAGTGGCACAGGGCTCATTCTTTTTTTGGTTGAGAATCTGCCTTCTAAACAAACAGGCAGGTGGATGAGGCTGCAAATGTAGTGGCAGCTATTCACTAAATAGTTATACCTACCACCAGCCCAAGGTGACAGCCACCACTGACTCACAGCTTTCATCCTCAGGCAAGGCTATGGGTATGTCTTGATAAATTCACAGTGCTATTCTTCATACACACCAGTCACAGCTTGAGCAGGAAACACAAAAAGTGGTAGCAAACAGGTTAACTTGATTCTGGTCTTTCTAAATGAAAGAGGAGTTCCTCACAAGGCCACTATTTCTAACAAGTGGCAACTTTGGAGGCAGAGTTATAGTCAGCTTTATCTCTGCTAAACTGTCATTCAGCTGAAACCAAGCCCCTGAATATTAAGAATGTTTCCCTGAACTAAAAGCCAAAGAGAAAGTGTCCAATCCATTTATACTTTAATCAGTGAGTCAGAAGATGGCAAACCAGAGTTGACTGCAGATGCTACCAGCCAATCAGTCAGCCCCATGATTCATCCTTTATGAAGATTTTTTGCTGTGATACAATTGATCTTCCCAAAATATCTACTACTGACTAGCTGTGCTGTCATAGCTAGACCATCTGGCTGCTCCCTTGCCTGTTATTAGGAAACTGATCCAGAAGTCCTCCGATTCGGTTTGGAAGTAATTTAAAGCAATATCCCAAGGAAAGAGAGTGAGAGCTTTTTATAACAAATTAGTTGCCTACCATACAAGTTAACTAATGGTCTTCAAAGTTAAAGGGAACGAAACATAAATAAAATTAAAAAACAAGAACAGAATGAGAGAAGATAGTCACCAAAAATATAACAAATATATTTATTCATGTCCAGAATACAAACAGAAATTATACACATCAATAAGAAAAGACAAACAACTCAAAAGAAAGTGGGGAAGACAGTGGGAGCAGCCCACCCGGTGGCAGGCAATGATGGGCAGGGACACTCTCTACAGGGAATTTAAAAACAGTAACAAAAGTGACTATAAGACAGTTTACTTTTTATCACCACCGTGCACAGCAATCCTGAATAATGTCAGTGGTAAAGTTGTCCTCTCTGGCAGAGATGACAACTCTTGCAGTGTGCCGCATCTCCTCACTGGCACTGGATGTGAGGAGCAGTTCAAAGAAGTTTGGCAAATGACCAAACACATCAGACAAATAAGATATAAAACAGTGAGACAGTCTCACCTTTGCCCATCAGATTGACAAAATTTGCATATTGATAACATCCCATATTGGCAAGGATGAAGGCAAATGGGTACACATAAACTGTTGGTACAGTATTGGGTGTCTGTTTTTTTTTTGTTCATTTGTAGAAATTCTTTTGAAGGGCAATTTGGCAGGATTTATTATATTTTTCTAATGTGCCAAAATAAAAATGATTTAGCAAAGAGTGGATATATTGTTTTTGCCTGCTGGCATCCTTTCCTTAGACGAAACACTGCCCAGGATACATGTAGTCTAGATGAAATGGTCAGTCACAGAGCCCTAGCATCCTCACCCAGGCCCAGCCTCAGGGGAAGGCCTGAAGTAGCCTGACACTGGGCACAGTGTTTAGTTCAGACAGTGGCAGCTCTAAGACTTCCATAGGAAGGGGCTTATTTGATTTGTCATATTATCCCATGTTGCCTTCTATTGTTTTACTTTTATACTTAGACTACAATCTACCCAGAATTAATTTCTGAGGAGAAAGCAACATAGGGAGTCAGATTAATGTTGTTGGATATGAATAGGCCATTCATCAAGCACCACCTATTTAAGAAAAACATTTTCTTCCATTGCTTTTTAGTGCCAACTTAGTCATAAATTGAATGTCCACATGTGGGTGGGTCTTTTCCAGACTCTCTTCTGTTAATTGCTATCGTTTTATAATCAGTTTTATAGCCGATAATCTATGTCTTCCTTCTTTGTTGTTCTTCAAGATAATATTGGCTATTCTCAGCTTTTTATTTCCATGTATAATATTACAATCAGCTTATCAATTTACATACATATGCTGAGATTTTCATGGAGTTGGATTTAATCTATAAATCAATTTGGGAAGAACTAATATTTTTACAGCATTGAGTTTTCCAGTCCATGAATATGATAAATATCTCTATTTAGGTTTCCTTTGATTATTTTTTAATAACATTTATTATTTTCTGAGTGTCTTTGCTTATTTTTCATTAGGCTTATTTCTAGGTGTTTTGTAATGATATTAAAAGTGACAGTTATTTAAATTTGACTTAAATATAATTGAATTTTTTACATATTAACCTTGTTGCTAGCAACCTTATCACATTCACTAGTTAATTCTCACAGGCTATTTTATAGATGATTTGGATTTCTAAGCACACAATAATGCTGTCTACAAAAATGATGGCATTTTTCCCTTTCCACTCATTATGCCTTTTATTTATTTTTCTTTAGTTATTATACTAGTAAGGACCTCTGGCAGAATTTGAATATGTACGGTGATTGTGGTATCCTTCACTTAGCTCCTAATCTCAAGGGAATGCTCACTATATTTCACTATTAAAAAAGATGTTTGCCATGTGATTTTGTAGACATTTTTTGTCAATTAAGTATTCCTTCTAGTCCTAGTTTGCTATGAATGTTTATCATAAATAGATATAAATTCTATCAAATGTTTTTTCTATGTCTATTCAGAAAATCATTCTATTTCTCCTTTTCTTCTCTTAATGTAATAGATAACAGTGACTGATTTTTAAATGTTGGGCTAAATTTACATTTTTGGGAGAAATTTGATGTGGTCATGAAGTAATTTCCTTTTTATATTACCAGATTTGGTTAACATTTTGTTTATGATTATAATGTCTTTATCATTATGAGTTGAGAAGTCTTCCTTATTTTTCTCTTCTTTTGGAGATTCTGTGTATGTTAAGCATTCTTCTTTCCTTAAATGTTTGGAAAAATTCTTTGGTTAAACTATCTGGATCTGGCATGTTTCTGGAAATAATTTAAATTGTGGTTTTATTTTTTTTTAAATAAATTTTCCCATTTTTATATCAGTTATTGGGTGTCATATTTTTCAGGAAATTAATTCATGACATCTAAATTTTCAAATTTATTGGTACAAATTGTTCATGATATTCTTTAAACTTTTAAAAAGTATTTGTAATACTTTTCACTATTGATAGTGGTAACTTATGCCTTCTCCTGTCATTAGTCTTATCAGAGGGTTACCAATTATATTATATTGTTAACAGAACCAACTATCGGCTTCTGATTTGATCTCTTTTATTTTCTCTATTGTATATTTTGTTTTCTGTTTCATAAATTTGTGTTAATTTTTTGATGTTTAATTTGCTTTTCTTTTTCTAACTTCTTGAAATAGATGTTTAGATCATTGATTTTCTTTTTCTTTTCTAACATATATAATTAAGGCTACCTAAGAATGATTTTAACTGTATCCCACAAGTTTTTATCTATTATATTATTATCATTCGATTCAAAATATTTTCTAATTTTTACTAATTTTTCTTTGACATACATTTAAAGGTATACTGATTCATTTCTAAAGATAAAATTTTCTATTTAGCTTTTAGCTTTTAAAGCTTAATTCTGCTATGGTCATAAGTTATATTCTGTATGATTTAATTCATTTGAAATTTGCTGAAATTTTATAGCCCAGCATATGTTCAATTTTGGCAAATGTTCCATGTACAGTTGCTGTGTGCAGTTTTCTACATGTATTAATTATGTGAATTTTTACTAATCATGTTCTTCAAATCTTCTTAATCTTGATTGATTGACTGATTTTTGGTCACCAGTTCAATCAGTTACTGAGAGAGGTGTGTTAAAAATTCCTACTATAATTATAGATTTGTATATTTCTCCATTTTGTTCTATCAAATATTGCCTTTAAAAAGTACTAGGTATATACAATTTTACAAATGGGATAACCTTATGTCAGAATGATCACTTATTATTATGATATATCACCTTTTATCTTTAGTAATGCTTGTTGCCTTAAAGTCTACTCTGTCTGATATAAGCATAAATAAATGAGCTTTCTTTTGGTTAATATTTGTATACTTTATTTTTTTCCATCCTTTCCCTTTTAATTTCCCTTGAATTCTTATAATTTGCAATACATACTTGTGTATAGTATAGAGTTTTGTTTTAGTTAAGGGAGGGTTTCTTTTGTTTTCTTCTATCCAGTCTGATATTTTTTGTCTTTTAATTTAAATTTTTGATTCATTTACATATAATGTTATAACTAGTATTTATAAAATTAAATTCACTACCTTACTATTTGTTTTAAATTGGTTTCATCTGCTTTGTTTTTTTCCCCTCTCTTTTCATATCTTTCTTTGGACTATGAATTTTTATTAATTTTATTATTCCATTTCTCCATCTGTGGGCTATTTTTAGTTATATAATCTTTTATTATGCTTTTAGTGGTTACCCTAGAGATGTCAACATTCATCTTTGACTCCTTAAAGTCTAATGAACAGTATTACATTTACTACTTGCTGGCCAAAGCAAGGATTTAGAACATTTTAACTCCATCTAAACCCTTCATACCTTCCTCTAATTCATCTTCCAGTTTATGATCTATCTTCAATACATCTAAGCCATTGAGTTCTTAATTTTAGTTATTAACTTTTGTTTAGATATTTTGAGTTTTTATAATTTCCATGTATGGTTTCCAATACAATTCTCTATCTTCTCATTTAAATTCTAGAACATACTAATCATAAAATAATATTCATTCCTGATACTGTAATATCTGGATCTCTTGAGCGTTTTTTTCCCCCATGGTTTCATTCATTTTGCCTTGAAGTATACCAAATGATTTTTATTTCAATGTGAGGCATTTTCTATTAAAAATTTTTTATATAGTTTCAAGCTTTGGATAATGTTTGCTTCCAACAGGCAGTTAAAGTGAAGCAGACTACCTTACCCAGTCATAAACTGAAGTGATCTGAAGTTGATCTGTCTTTTTAAAGAGTCATCCATTTCCTATGGTGCAGTCATCTGAGAATCCCCAAAAAAGCTTCTTTGCCAGAGCTCTAAATTATTGGCTATCTCTAAACTTCAATTTTTGTTTCTGATGCCCCATAAAACTACAGGAAGCTCTACTTAGCTTCTCAGTCTCTCAGCCACAGCTTGGATATTTGCAGTGTCTTAATGGTTGCAAGTGTCTTAAAGGGGGAGGGAAAATCTAAATGTTATTTTAATCCTCCAGGGTTTGTTTTTTTTTTTTTTCTTTTTTTTTTCTTTTTTCTCAAGGACCTTGTCCCTTCAGATTTTTGCTACATGGGTAGCTCTCCAGCGTCTTCAGATAGTCTATGTATTTTCTCCACTTTTTCTAGTTATTCTTAGAGGGAAGATTACCCTACAACAGGTGATTCCACCCTTACCAGAAGCAGAATTCCCACCCAGCTTGTGTTTTGAGCATTGACTTCATCACCTTGAGGTTCTGGAGAGTCATCATATTTCCTTTGAACCCTAAAATTAAATGATTCTATTTTGGCTCTGTCTCATTTGAGTTTCTGTTTGAAAACCAACTATGAGGAATCTGTTTTGTTGTTTTAGCTAATATTTTGATCTTTATTATTATCTAACATAATAACAAATATTAAAGATCAACCACAGTTGAAACAAGTTTTATCTCATGTGCCGAAAAGTCTATTGGGCTAACAGGAGAATGTGTCAAATTAACAATGCCTACCCTAGAAAGAGGAATTGTGGCAGTATATTTGCCAGTATTAGTCCAACACAGATGAGATGATCCATAAGCAAATTCATCTGAGTAGTTACTTCATACCTTCTTAAATTTTAAAAAGACAAGGCTATTGCCTCTCTCTTAAAGGTGGACAAATATTTGCAATCTTGGCAGATATTTGTCCCATAAAGTAAAAGACTAGCAAAAAAAAAAAAAAAAAATTCAATGGTTCAAAATTTCCCATTACCTTGTATAATAGTTTATGAGCTCAAATTAGAGAGAGGAGGCACATTGTAGGTTGTCTCAATCCATTTGGGCTGCTATAAGAAATTATCATAGACTGATTTATAAACAACAGAAATGGATTTTGCTCAGTTCTGGAGGCTGAGAATTCCAAGATCAAGGTGCCTATAGATGCAGTGTTTGGTGAGAATTTGCTTCCTGGTCCATATATGGCCATCTTCTCACTGTGCCCTCACATGGCAGAAGGGGCAAGAAAGCTCTTGGGTGGGGGTCTTTTTTATAAGGGCACTAATCTCGATCATGGGAATTTGACCCTCATGACCTAATCACCTCCCAAAGGCCCCATCTCCTAATACTATCATACAGTGGTTAGGATTTCAACATATGTATGACTTTTGGGAGGACACAGACATTAAGTCCATAACACTGGTTGAGACTCAGCTGTCAGGAAATGGAAAGTAATTGTGGTGGCCATACTTCCTAAACACCAAGTAGAGACAGTATCTGACAAGAGCCAATACTTTTATAACAGCAGTAAGACAGAACATTAGAAAATCAAGACTAACCAGGAGAAGCCAGCATATAGATATAAAAAACACAGTTGTCACCAATCGAAGATATTCTAATTTTCACTAACTTGGTTCCAAGATGGGGCTTTAGAGAGTTAGCCTTTTTGATGAGATTTTTCCAAACCAGAGTTACAGGAGGGAAGAGCAGACATCAGATAACTGACTCCAAACCTGCTTTAGACCAGTAGTTTCGCTTCTTAAAGTCTCCACTCTTACAGTCAGATTCCAAAGGCCTTTATCCTGAAACTCCTTGCAAGTAGGGGCAGAGAGCAGCAGCTGCCACCGCACTGATAACAAGTTTGTGCTGCTACTTGCCCCAAAAAGCTGCTTTGAATTGATGATTTGCATTCCTGCCTGCCCAGACCTACAATCTCCACACTGTCGCCAGCTTCAACACAGAGAGAACAGGAGTGCCACCTACCGAAGCACCGGAGATATAGCCAGCATCTCGGCCAGACCAGGCTGCTTGTCACCCAGCAACAGGACTGAAAACCATCTTTGAACAGCGATTAAGTAGGCTTCATTTTCTGCCAACTTCAGTGATCGTTTACCACAGTTAGGCTGAAAAAGTCTCAAGGAAGTTTATTCTGCTCTGAACAAAAGAAACCAAATTGCAGTTGGGATCCAGACTGTATTCTACTTAAGTGAACAGTGGGCAAATGCAGAGTTGAACACAAAACAGTTATTAAGTACTTAAACTGGGTAGACTGTGCCATACAAGATAAGTCCTTACTCTGAGTAGACTCTAGGGATAGTCATATAAATAATCCACACCAGAATAACAAAATGATAAATCTATATCTGTATTCCACAAATGACAAAATACATTCAAGGAACCCAGGCACAATTTATTCTACAAAATACAGAATTTAGGGATCTGGATTTTCATTTTTTCCCTGGGTTCTGTCACCACTGTCACTAAGCTTAGATTAAGAAGTCATGATGACTTTACCTTTTATTGTTCTCTTGTTTTTTTCCAATTACAATTAACATTCAATATTATTTTATATTACTTTTAGGTATACAGCATAGTGGTTAGACATTTACGTAGTATCACATGACTTCTTTCATTTTTTTTTTGAGTCATCAAATAACAAATAACACATTTGGAATTTTGTTCTCAAAATAGCTGCTTTGCAGATGCCACATACATATTGCCTTTTAGAAAATATTGCCAGGACAGATCTTAGAGTGTTAAATCCTTTCCCTGTGTTCACAAACTCCTCTACATATGCTAATAGCACATTCCTGACAATGATACATTTTTTAAAGTTTTAGTGTCTAATGACATCATAAAATCTTACAATACGTGCATACATACTTATATAAGTTAGCGAGTAAACACCCTATTAAGTCAAGAACACAGCACACAGTGCTTTGGTCACACATTTCCAGGTGGGTAGCAGGATCTAAACACCCCAAGGCCTGCTGAGAGACACTGGTGCTTCAGCCACTGTGCACAGCCATCATCTAAGCATATTCGAATGAGCTATCCAGGTGTGCCTCCTCCTCCTCTAGGAGGAGACCAGGTAAAAAGAAATGATAGGACATGGACAAAATAGTGTTATGTTGAATACAAGATTCATAGATTTTAGGCAGAACACAATATTAAAAGGAAAACTAAAAAATTTTAAGCTACTATTGTGAGAATTATATTTGAGGTCCTACTAAATTTTCTGGTATTTTACTATGATTTCACTCTTGAACACAGTCCAGGTGGGCAGTAACTTAAGTATTTATTATGTTGTAAGTATTAATGTTGGCTCATATTTTCACATATAAATATATAATCATCATATGTCCCATCCATCCCTACCTCCTCCTTTTTATAAGAAGCAGTTTTGAAAACCTGTTTCTAACCAGTCATTCAACTATTGACCTGATAGAATTTTCTTATATGCCTTATTCTTTAATTCAAATAATTTGGTTCAAGCTGTTATCCACTGCTACAAATCCACATTTAGCTATTAGGTGAGTTGCTGAGAGAACAGGCACACGCCATTTTGGACATTTCTCAGAAACTTGCACAAAACTCTAAGGCCACTCCAGCTCTCATTCTTGCCAGAATATCTGCACTATTCCAAGGTTAGGCCCCATGGCTTATCTGGTCTCTTTTTAAGGTATCCAGACTGGAAGTACTGGACTGGACTCAGAGAGCTGAGTCTCCTTTCATATACCTCTCCTTCCTTCATTTCCTCTCCTTCCTGTTTTATCCTTCAAGGTCAGCGAGGAACTATTAACTGCCACCTGACCAAGTAAAAAATGCTCAAGGCTTGGGGATAGTCTTGGTAAAAAATAAATAAATAAATGCACACACACACACACACACACACACATACATATATTAAATATGAAATGAAGCAAAATAAAATAACCATAGGTGTTTATATAGGAAGGAAACTTAAAATTCCAATTCAAACTCTTAACTCAAAGCTTCAACTCCCTTTTCACTCCTTGCCAAAAAGTCCTCAACACATTAAACATTTCTAGTGATGGGAATGTACTAACTCTCAAGCAGCTCAATGTTTCAATGGTTCTACCTTATATCAGCAAGAATATGACATAATCATAATGGCTAACACTTGTTAGATATTCCATTTTGTGTATATATAATATTATTTATTCTCTTCAATAATGCTGGGAGGAAGATAACCAATAACAACTGGTTCCTTAGATGAGAGAACTGAGTCTTAGAGAGTTTTAAGTAACCTGCTCAGGATCATCCAACAAGGAAGAGAGAGTTTGCAATATGGACACAGGCTGTCTGACTATAGAACCACTCTAAATTATCGGGTTTGTATAGCATGATTCCTGCTTCCTCTAACAGCTACTAATTAGTTTTAGTCTATCCTTGGTGCCATGAGGGAATCTAATTTCTCTTTCACATGCTAGTCTTGGTACTTAGCATAGAAGAGGTGCTATCTGTTCCCCTAGCTAACTACCCAGGTCCTTCAACACACCTCATATGACACAGTTCTCTCACTCTCCAGGCCCTCTAATCTAACATGCTCCACTTGGTCTATGTTCCTCTGAAATGTGATATCCAGATTCTCACATAACCATATCGTTGATGTGGTTATACCGGTGTAAGGTAAAAGACATGACCACTGCCTGCATTCTAAACCAATACTGTCCAACACAACTTTCTGTGATGATGGAAATGTTCTACACTTGTGCTGTCCTACTCAGTGGCCACAAGCCATTCTTGGCTTACTGAGTGCTTAAAATATGGTTATGAAACTGAGGAACTGAATTTTTATTTTATTTAACTAATTTTAATTTACATAGCCACATGTGTTAAATGACTACATACTAGAGAGGTGGTTCTACAGTCTTTATTTCTACATCACATCTTGATCCATGTTGAGTGGAATGTTTTCTATAAGTATGTCATCTCCATCCTATAACATGCAGTTGGCTTTGGGGACTGCTGAACATATTTTACATTTGCCTTTAACAAATGTTACCGCATGATCATTCCAGTCTGTTAAGATCATTCCCAATCTAATTTTGTCATCCAAGTATTTGGATCTCTTATGATTTACAGGTCACCTATGAGTTGGCTAAGAATACTTGCTACATTTTTACAAAACAGTGAATTATGTAATAGTAAAAAATGTAGGTAACATTTACGAGGGCTAAGTTCCATAAGCTGAGCTATGCATTCCAGTACCCTATATATTTCTCCTCATCTAAACTTAAGGTGGTCTGGCTCCATGACCCACACTCTTAACTACTGACTAACTGCCTTCCACACTGAGGAAACACACAGGCATACATATATTTATTCTCTCTCTCTCTCTCTCTCTCTCTCTCACACACACACACACACACACACACACACAAACACAAACACTATTAACTTTCTTCCATCAGTTATTAATCTACATTTTTCACACCATCATTCAGTCAAAATTGCCTTTGCAACCAAGACAATATTCACATTCACAAAAACTTCCTAAGAGTCCTTGTCAAATCTCTGTTGAAGCACATATTCATAATGTCTGTAAACACGTCACTGAATGACCTGACAGCCTTTTCAGAAATATAATGAGATCGGTGCACCCTGATTTGTTCTTGAACTCATCCTGACTCTTGGAAATATTTAATATTTATTCCTTGCTTAGTAATTCACTCAGTCAAGGGCACATTCCCATGGCTATTATGAAGAATATGAAAACTTAAGACATTAATGAAAATTTTATTTCAGCAAGCTGTCTAGCTTGTCAAATAAGGTTGAGATATGCATTTAATGTTTAGATCAAAGAACAATTTGGAATAAAAAGCAAGACTTTAAATGAGAACATTAAAAAAGATACATAAGTCTACCGGGACAGTAAAGATTTTTTTTGCCTATTGCCCCAATTTCAACTAAAGCCCCAAGATGAAGGATAAGTTATAAAGCACCCTCCACATTTTGAAGAGTGAAGCTGAACTGTCTTTGCTTAAGAGGGAGCCTCAAACCACCATCAGTAGTCTGTCAACTACCCATGGCCTATATTTGAGAAAATTAGAATGATAAAGAAAGGGCATATTGGTGGATGAGGATGCTTTTGTGGAGCATTGTGAGGCTGCTGTACAATTACTCTCTCCTTTCTATCAAGGAATGTATAGTAAGAAAAGGCTTAAAAGATGGGTTGAGAATGACTGCAAAGAATCCAGAGAGGTAGAAAGAAAATCAGGAGAATGCATTGTCATGGAAACCCAGGAAAGAGAGTGTTTCAAGAAAAAGGGAGTAGGCAGCTTTCTCAAATGCTGCTGAGAGGTTAAGCAAAGGAATGAAAGCATTTGCTGTAGTTAGCAATCGTGGGGCATTGGCTTCTTTGATTAGAGTAATTTCCTTGGAATGGTAAGGGTGGAAATGGGATTGCAATAGGTAAAGTACTGACAACAGAAAATCCAGACAATTCTTTGGATTGGCCTGAAAGTAGACAGAGAGAAAGACTGGTAACTGAAGGTAAATATAAATCCAAGGAAGAATGTTTAAGACTTTAAATTAACAGATAAGTGCACAAGGAAAATCAACCTGCAGCTTTACATGTACTACATGGAATCTATATCTTAGAATAAAATGAAATTGTGAGTCTTGAAGAGCTATTCATAAATACACATATTTGTTTTAATGATTTTTAAAACAAAGATCAAAGTTAATTTCTTTAACTTGTGCTTAACCAAAACAAAAATAAAATAGAAAAGGAACCAATGGTCATTTAAAGTTTGAAATTTCTAAAATACCTAATTTATGCAAATGTGGAAGATTTCATCAAGGTTTCTGAGTCGTCCAGGACTGTTTCATCTAAACCTAAGACCCCATGGTCCTAGGTTAGTCTAATAAAAAATAAAATGTATAACTAGATACGCACGTACACGATCTTTGACAGATTACCAATAAAGTCTGTCTCAAACAGGTTTCTAAACTGTGCTAAAGGAACTCGATACAACTGAGAAATTTTGACAAGGAAATTTTATATAATGTCATTTTAATCAAAAAGAAAAAAAGGAAATTAAGAATACACATCACTATTGGGAAAGAAAAAAGTGGTCATGGTGTGGGTACTACAGGAGTTGGTGAGCCATTACGTGCCAAAATGGTTAGCTTGTGCTGGGTAGGAAGCACTTGATTTGTCCTGTTGCTTTCAGCTCTGGGACCAGTTCTAGGCCTCTCTAGTGTGGCTGTCAGTGTTTATCCCAAAGTGAGTTAAACAGTTTGAGAAAGGGATCATGTTTTCTGTTGTCTATTTCTCCTTTCACATGCCCCAAAATAAAGAAACCAAGCTGTGAGGAATTACTAGACAGGGCAATGTGGACAAATTGAGACTGAGAATTTTTGAGATTCTCAAAGTGGAAGGAAACAGATAAAAGGTATTAACATTTTACAGAGGAAGAGACAGCTTTTTATAGATAAGGAAGAAGAAATAAAATCATAGAAACTGGGAAGTTTGGTAATCTGGGGCCAAAAAGTTGAAAGATTTTTCATCTGCTGACTTTAATTTCAACGTGAAGTAAAAAGCAAGTGTGTGACTGTGAACGAGGATGGGTGTGGTAGGATTGGCTTAAAGAAAATAGAGAGATTTTTTTTTAAAGAATAAAAACTGCCGTGAAGAATGAGGGAGGGAAACTGACAGAAAAAGAATACAAAATTGGAGACTGGTTGAGACTGGACAGAGATCAGGAACATGAAATATCCCCCAATACACAGTCGTGGGGTGTTCTCCAGCAGCCTCCCAGGCCACAGGAGGCACAGAGAATGTAGTCTACAGTTAGCATTCTGTCAGCCAAGACACAAGTTGTAACCATGAGAATATTGGCAAGACAGGACTTGAAGCACTGGGCCATGCACTAAAGGCTGGATTGGAGTCCCGTCACTCAATAAATCCTTGTTAACAGAGAAAGAAAACTAGAAACCTAGTAATGAACCCTCTTCCCACCAAACCTAATCACCACGCCCTACAGGCTTTACATTCTCAGTGTGTCTCTGTTCTCTTCACTTCCACTCTCTCGCCACATGATCACCAGTATCCCTTACCTCCTAATTCATCTCCCACAACCCCCATTTATCCCAGCAACCAGAAATCTTTTCTTAAATGCCTCAACTTACCTTTCAACCAGAATCAGCATCTTTCAGGAATTCGCCAAAATGACCAACACCAAGAGAAAGAGCAGAGGCACCGCTGTATGTTCTCTAGGCCTCTTAGAAAACATGAGTTGTTTTCTCATGCTTTCTAAGAGAGGTGATGTTGTAGGCATCAAGGGAATGGGAATTACTGGGGAAAAGACGGCCCACGAATATTCTCATGGCTAAAGGAGTCAAGTCTGCTGTATTACCCAGCATGCTGTTAGTATTGTAGTCAAGAAGGGCAAGGTTCTTTTAGACAGACATGAGTGACAGGGGAACGAAGGAACTGAGGCCCAGCCCAAAGAACAACCCTTTGGTAGTTAAAAAATCTCCTGCAACCTGAGAGATGAAGGACTGGAGGGCCATAAGCCTATAACTGATTTAGTCCAGCCACAGATGTTTGCACAGAAAGTACTACCTTAACCTGCCCATAACCTCCGCCTCATTATACCATCATCATATCATGCCTATGCTCGGAAGTTCATGAATCTAATTATAACAGATGAATTCTGGGTAAGCACATGAGCACTAAGCATTACAGCCAAATGTCGATCAGAATGACCTCCCATGCCAATCACCTAGGAATGCCTCTGTAACCCCCATCACCACCCTAATACAGACCTTCCCACTTCTGTGTTGTCACAGCCCCCTTGGCTGTAACCCAGTCAAGTGGAGTGTATTTTTGTTTCCACGTGGTTAGCCAGTTTAGATGTGACTTGTTTCTACCTCAAAACATGACTTTAATAAATCTTATCTCTCATAACTGTCACTGTGCTAGAATTGTCTCTGGACCTGCTAAAAGAACCGAGAATCTCCACTATTACCAGAATGGCACCAGAGTTCAGGTCACCCCATACCATAACAGATTTTGGTGCCGTATCCTAGATATCCTAGTGAGTGCCCAGGCTTCACACTCTTCGCTGGGGCTCTTTGATCTCTCCTCTCATTTTCTCCTGTCTTGCTGCTTGGCTTCCGTCACTGGCCCACACACTTCAATGGGCAGACTGATGTGCTTAGAGACTCGAACTCAGCTCTAATTGGTGTCTGCCTGCAATTTCAATTGATCTCTTCACTCATGGTCCTAAATTCCTCTCTCTGAGCCGGAGGGGGCGGGTGGCGTTTCCCATGGCAGAAGGGAACTTCCTGTGGTGGGAGGTCATGCCTTGTGCTAGAACCCCAGGCCTCTTCTCTCATGCCAGAGAAGAGGGCAGCTGTCTCATGCCAGAAAGGTGCGTCACATAGTCGACCACATCAGAGAAGCATTTCTTCCCTTCCCCAACCTCATCTCCTTTGTTTTTACACCAGTGGCCATCACCATATAGTCCTTAGACCCAGAGCCATCTTCCCCTGGAAAATCTACCCCTCTAGATTCAGGCTTTCTGAAGCCACTCTTTTTTACCTTCTGAGTTTTCTAACTATCACGTGCAATCATTTTTATTTCTTTCGTATTTGTCGCTTAAATTTGCCAAGTTAAAAATGCTAATTGCTGACTTTTACTTATCACTTGAAATTAAAGGCTGTCTAAGGTTTTTTCTAACTCTCAGGAACTTTCAAGGTCTTACAGATAGCCAGAAATGTAATGCAGCCAGCTACTGCGGCTTTATGCTAAGCCAACTAGAGAAAAAAAGGGGCACTTTAAAACACAAGCAGCTGGACTTTCAAACTGCACCCTGCCCCACTCCAGCCACCATGTGGTGGCTAGTGGAGGCGGCTGCCACAGGCCATTACTTGTAGTTTTCTAGTCTCCTTTTTAGATGGGAAATCAACCATCATACCGTCCAAAAGCCCCTCTGGCTGTATTCTAACTCACTGGGCTCAATTTGACCCACAGACTCTGAAGAAACAAACTTATTTTCTTTTGTGACACCACATGGCCACTATACGAACTTCTGGATGTGGAAACCTGGCCTATTAATGGGAGCCTTGACTGTAACACCATACTCCAATTAGATCTTTATTGCAAACGCCAAGGTAAGTGATCAGAGATACCTTATGTTCAAGCCTTGTTACTCCAAGAAAATAATTCCCTTTTACAGAAGTGCAAACTAATCACTTTAGATTTGCTTAATACTAGCAGGCGTTCCCCTTCTGAGTTTTATTCAGCCGAACCACCAGCTCCTTCTCCTCCTCCTCCTCCTCCTACTACTCTATTTACCAAAAACTGCCACTACAATCAGAGAAATCTCCCCCACCATCTAAAGCTTCCTCTGCGTCTCTTCAAAAACTTTGCCCTCTAGCGGAGCTCACAGAGGAGAATTCAGACCACAGCTTGTCCACAAACTTTTTTCACTTACAGAACTTAAATAGATCAAAGCAGACTGAGGCAGCTTTCCTGACAATTCTGATGGGCATACTGATACTTTCTAACATATTACACTTGTTTATGACTTCACCCAGAAGGACACCATGATTATTCTGGGACAGACCTCATCGAAACAGGAGTTAGAAGCTCAGGCTCACAAGAGGAAAGGAAGGACAGAAGCTAGGCACACCCAGACACTAGTGGCCTTTCAAGGCCAATCACAGCCCGGGTCCTTGAGTATTCTACCCCCAATGGCAAAGAAATTATCAAAGGGTGCCACCTGTCACCGACATGGCCACTGGACCAAAAAGTGTCCCAACAAGGAAAGCCTCCCAAATCTATTTATTATAAATGTAAGCAGTTGCGTCATTAGGCTACCCTCTGCCCTGAGGGTCAAAGGACACCTGGAGAGCCAGATAGGCTTCCAGAAGGTTGCAGAGGACTGAAGAGGCCCCCTCCAATTGACCATCACTAGAAATTTCCATCACTGGACTGGAACCAAGAGTACAAATGGACAGGGCAGCAGGACAATCCCTTTCCTTTTAGGGCCACCTACCCTATCCTTACTTCCTTCTCTGGACACTTCTCCTCTTGAAACTGCACCATTTGGGGAATCGCTGATAAGCCAATTTTTAGATATTTCACTCCACCTTTATGTTACCTATAGGATAAGTATCCATTTACTCAGACTTTTCTGATTATGCTGAAATACCCAAACTCTTTTCTGGGCCAGGACAAAGCCCACTTTTTGGCCAAGCCTTAGCTCATGGCCTCCAAGATTTGAGAGGGGACCCATTTTACAATAAATAGATTAGCCCTCTCTGTTTTCCTACCACACTCACTCTATAACCTTAGGCTCTTATGTCAGGTCACTCAACCAATTTATTAATCAAGGTGAATGAGGATAATTTGCCAGCCTCTTTGGAAGAGATATTATCCTGTTCTTTTAATCTTTTCCAACTGCGGTAAAGGTCCCCGAATTTCATTAGATGCACCCTCTCAAGTCAAACCTTATCTTGAGACTCAAGAGGCCCCTACACTAGACTCTACTTACACCTAAAAAATAATAGAAGACTTGAGATTCCTCTTCAAGAAAAAAAGAACAGGAAAAGTTTTGTATTGCAGGGGCAACTACAGGTGTCACAGCACTTGGCCTTCACTTGGCTATTAGAAAAACCACAAAGGCCTTTGCTCTGACCCACATCCAGGGACAACTAGACTGCTTAGCAAGTGTAGTACCTCAAAACTGAAGAGCCTTGGATCTTCCGACAGGACAAAGGGGAACATGTCTACCTCAAAGAAAAATGCTGTTTCTATGTCAACCGATTAGACCAAATTTCCACATCTGTACAATCCCTTCATTTACCACTTGTCATCCCTCTAATCTTAGTTTTTATTTTCCTAGGACCATCCCTCCTAAATCACCTTGTTCAAATTTGTTTCTTCCAGGGTCCAGGCAGTTCACCTCCAGATGGTCCTTCAAAACATCACTCAATCTAGTCAACAGATCCTATGCCATATTATGGAGCCTTAAATAGACATTAAAAGCTTTGCCTCCAGTCAACAGACAACAAGTATAGGGGACCCAATCCTCTACCTTTGTCTTTTCTCAGCCTGAAGTAGCTATAGCAGTATTTACCCAAAGACCCCAGTGATTTGGGTCCCTAAGACTTGAGGGGGAAATGTTAGTTACAAATATTAGACAGATATGAGTGACAGAGGAACAAAGGAATGAGGACCCACTCAGAGACAGCCCAGAGACCACCCAAAGAACACCCCATTTGTAGTTAAAGAATCTTTTCTGCATCCTTAGAGACAAAGGACTAGAAGGCTATAAACCTATGGCTAGTTTAGTCCAGTCACAGATGCTTGCACAGAAAGTACTACCCTAATCTGGCCACAACCTCAGCCTCATTATACCATCATTACAATATCATGCCTATGCCCAGAAGTTCGTGAATCTAATTATAACAGACTGAATTCTGGGTAAGCATGCACAGTAACTAGGCAGGGAGTTATATAACAGCCAAATGTCAGAATGACCTCACATGCCAATCACCTAGGAACACCTTTGTCACCCCCTCACAGCCCTAATATAAATAGACCTTCCCACTTGTGCTTTGTTACAGCCCTCTTAGCCATAATCCATTCCTCACATGAAGTGTATGTTTGTTTCCACGTGTTTAGCCGGTTTAGACATGACTCGTTTCTACCTCAAAACATGCCACTAATAAATCTTACCTCTCATAACTCTTGCTGTGCTGGAATTATCTTTGCATCAGCAAAGAGAACCGAGAATGTCCAGTGTTCCCCAGGCAGCACTGGAGTTCAGATCACCCCGTACGGTAACAGTTCTTGCCAAGAGAATTAATGTATGTGTAAGCACATTAAGCTCCCTAAGAGCTGAGATAGCTTCCTGAAACATATGAAGGAAAATGATTAGCGAAAGGAGGAAGTAAAACAGAAAAGTACGTGGGTTCGACTGAAGCACCAGCCAGCTCCACCCACAGCTCTTACTTTGTGAGAACAAATGGGAAAGAGCCTGAGCTGCTGGAAATCATTCTCTATGAATCCATGGTATAGTCGGTGAAAAGAAATGAAGACCTCTGGACTGTTAAACAAACAAACAAACCAAATCAACAAAAACTGAATTTACCCTGCTTTTTCAACTGAAGTTATCCTGCTTTTTACTGCTAAGAATCCTTCAGTGGTATATTAGTATCTTAGCTAAACACCAAGGTACTTCAACTACACTATGTATGACATGGTTTTCTATTTCTCTCACCCTAAAAGCCCCGTGTCTGACACACTACAATCAGTAAATGTCCCTCTCAAAATGTATAGCCCAGATCCTAGACACAGAGACAGGATTAAACATGTGAGGATGTTATTAGGGGAAATGGTTTTGAGATACAATTGAGAAGGAGAGACAGGAGCCTAGAAGAACTGTGAGACCACCACGCAGTCTGACCCTGAGGGTAGGAGTGAGGGAAGGAAAATGGGCAAAAGTGCCTGGACTGCCATGCAGTCTAAAGAAAGTATGGCAGGCCATAGTAGTGGGGGGGGGGGGTGTCTTTGAACTGAAAGACTTCCAGAAGTCCTGTGTCTCCCTGCAAGAAGCCTGCCTGGGAGCAATGTATACAAGCATAGCCTCAGAGCAAACACAGTGGCAACTGGGTCCCTGGATGATTTTGCTTCCTGTCCTTGAGGTCTGTGAGGTGCATTCTTAAGGCCACCACAAATAGCTTCCCACTACCCTTTAGCTAAAGTCTCAAACTCTTAATAAAGCTTCAGAGGCCCTATAAATTCTGACCTTCACTATCACTCCAGCCTTACCAACCCTGTTTTTTTCTGCTCCAGCTACATCAGACTTCTCTGCAGGAACACAGAAGGCTCAGGTCTCCTCAGTGAGGCCTTTATAAAGTCTGCATCCCCTATCAGGACAGCTTGTCCTGATATCATCTCTACCTTTGCCTATTTGTTTACTCTGACTGTACTCATGTCTTTGCTTTAATGCCGTCTCTCCAACTCCCCTGTTGATAACCCTGTTGGGTTATATTTCCCCTTCTGTGTTTCTGTAGCAGTTAGTTCTCCCATGTAGAATGGACCACATGAGTAAGCATCTGTCTTGTGTCTTACTTCTCCGCCAGATGAAGTAGCTCTGTGACAACTGGGTCTTTCTATCTTGCGAACCAATGGACCCCAGGGCCAATGCTCAAGAGATGTTCATGAAATCATCTTGACTAATTAGTGAAAGGAGATCAGGTAAAAGACAGCTGCTAGGAAGAAATCAGGGCAGTCATGGGCTTAGAGTGCCAGATAAGGTTGAGGTTTAGGAGAAAAAAAAATTAGTGAGGGACCTAAAACAGGAGGATTAAAACAAAGTCATATAAAATCTTTTATTTTGCAAAGAAAAACTAAGGCAAAGATCATACTAACAATGAGATCATTTATTGAACTGAGTATCAATCTAGGATCTAAATATAAATATTTTTCAAATAATATGGCCTCCATAGGCTGTTATCAGTCAGGAATAAATTTAACTGCATTTAGCAGGGAAGCTAAATATGAAGCTCTATCATTCAGGGATGTCAGCATGAAACAGATGGCACCTTCAAAAGGGTCTATCTGAAACGAAGTTCAAGGAAGGCAGTATCATGAGGGATAGATGAGGTCAAGGAAACCTACAAGGGGGGTGAAGCTCCTTAGAGCTAGCAACAGTGGGAAGCTATTACCACTGACAGGCTGAAGGGACAATGAAGACAAGGTGGTACTGGAACATATCAAGAGCTGGCAATAGGGAGAAGGGGCAATGGGCAGGAGCCAAAGAGAAATGGTGTCTGCTAAACCAAAACTGTTCAAGCAGGGATAGAACAGAGGTAACCATTATTTTCTTCTCCCACATTGATCTCCTGCCAAGTGCCTCAATTGGCCAAACCCAACTGGAAATGAGAGGACAAGGAAGCTTCCTAGGGCACAGATCATAGAAGAGTGAAGAATGGACCTTGGGGAGGTGGCTGCTAAAGGAAAATAACCAATACAGAAGATCAATTATCTCATAACAAGTCCTGATGTAGGTACCCCAGAATTGATTGACAGCTCCATGGTCCTCAGGAACCAAGCCTCCTTCTATCTTTCTGATCTATCATTTTTAACACTTGGCTTCCTTCCTTATAGTCAGATCATGGTCTCAGATGGCTCTGAAGCTCCCATTCTTCTTCTTCTAGGAAGGAAGGACCATAGTTAATAATACCGTATTGCATATCTGAAAGTCACTCAGAGAGAAATCTTAAAAGTTATCATTATAAGAAAAAAAATGTATAATTTTGTATGGTGACGTGTTAACTAGACTTCTTGTGGTGATCATTTCAAAATATGAACAAATATCAAATCATTATGTTGCACACCTGAAACCAGTATAACATTATATGTCAATTATACCTCAAAAAAAGGAGAAAGGGGAGAATGCCATAAGAACACCTTCTAGTTGAGTTAGCACCCTTTAAACAGTTTTCTCGAAGCTCCACCCAGGACTTCCATGTATATCTTATTAGCTACCCGAAGCTGCAAGGGAGACTAGAAAATGTGTGTAGCATTTTGGCTGGGCATGATCATTTTGGAATAAAATCATGGGTTTTTTAGTAAAGAAAGGGTAGGATGGATATTAAGTAAACTCACCTGAAATGATGATTGAAGAAACATTTCTAGAGATGGACTTACCCAAAGATCATGTGAGTTTTCTGAGAGAAAATTTTTTTTGCCTCATATACTGATTTTGTCTGTTTAGATTCCACAGGTTCCTGTTTCGGAACCTATCTAGACTACAGAGACCATTTGCTTTATATGTTATTTACGTAATTCTCAAGGTATATTTGTCAATTAATAATTTATTTCCTTAGCTGATTGTAATGAATCATCCTTTCAACTGATGAAAAAATAAAAACTTTTCATTCATTTATTCAACAAATATCTATTGAGAGCTTACTATGTGCCAGGTACTATTCTAGATGCTGAGATATGAGCGAATAAAAAAGATAAAATATGTCTTCATGGAGGTTATATTCTAGTGAAGAAAACAGATACTCAAAAAAATGCATACATATAATATAGAAAAATGGTCTTAAGTGCCCTGGAGAAAAATAAAGCTGCAAAGAGGTAAGGGAGTGTTAGATGGGAGTTGCAATTTTCAACAGTCAGAAAAGATCTGAGAAGAAACTATGAGCAAAACCTTACAAGAGGGCATGATGTTGGGAGGGTGGGAGTAGTTTAAGCAAAGAGAACAGCAACAAGTAGAAGCAGTTCCCTGATGGAGTACAGTTAACAGAATAATAGCCCCCTGCCAAAGTTGTTCGTGTCCTAATCCCCTGAACCTGTGACTATGTTACATGACAAAGAATTAAGGTTGCACATGGCATCAAGATTGCTAATCAGTTAACCTTAAAAAGGGGAGTTTATTCTGGCTTATTAAGTAGTGGACCCAATCTTCTCTCAAAGGTTGTTAAAATGCAAAAGGGAGGCAGAAAATGATAGAGTGATACAATGTGAGAAGGACTAAACCCACCACTGCTGGCTTTGCAAAAGGAGGGAGGGGGCTGAGAGGAAGGAATGAGGGTGGCCCCTACGATCTGAAGGAGCAAAGAGACAGATTCTCTCCTGGAGGCCCCAGAAAGGAATGCAACCCGGCCAACACCTTATTTTCGCTCAGTGAGACCTATGTCAGACTTAAGACCTACAGAACTATAACATAATAAAGTTGTGTTGTGTGAAGCCACTGTTTGTGGTGAGTTACTACAGCAGTGATAGAAAACAAATACAAGGCGTCACATGCTAGGTAGGTTAGAGGAGTAGCAAGGAGACATCACTGAAACTGAGCAAAGGAAGCAGTGGTAACACATGGGCTTAGAGAAGTAATTGGGAGCCAGACCATGCAGTTTCTTGTTGGCCATTTAAAGGATTTTGACTTTTGCTCTAAGAAGAAAAGGGGAACATTACAGTTTCAAACAGGGCTATTGTGTTTAAAATACAGAGAAGTCAAGGCAGAAGCTGTACACAACGACTAGAAGGCTACTGCAACAAACTGAGCAAGAGACATGGTTTATACCAAGCAGTAGCACTGGGTTCTGTGAAGTGATTAGTTACTAACATATTTTGATGGCTTAGTTGACAGGCTTTTCTAAAATGCTAGATACAGAATGTGAGGAGACCAGGATGATTCCAAGGATTTTGGTCTAAGCTTCTGAACTTGCCTCTAACTGAAACAGGGAAGAATGCAAGAAGAGCAAGTTTGGAGGGAAAGATGAGAAACTCAGTGTCGGACATGTGAAGCCTGAAATATCTAACCAACATTCTGCTAGACTATACTGCTGTTCAAAATCATTCTAACCCTTTCCAATTGAAGGAATAAACTTCCCTGCCCCACTGACCTTGGTCTTGACCACGTGACTTGCTTGGGTCAATTGAATGTGATCGGATGTGACATATGCCATGTTTAGAAGCATCAAGATTCCCCCTGTCCTCTCATTCCTGCTTTCTGCCACAGGAGAGTAGCTCAGACCGGATAGAGGTGGTGCCTTCAGCCTGGAGTCCAAGACTGAGAAGACAGGCAGAGAAGATTTACCTATGAAACAAAGAAAAAATGTGAACCCAGCCCATAGCCTGGAGCTGAGATGAAGATGAACTTGCAAACACACATACAAGAAATAAATGTTTGTCAAGGTAAGCCGATGAAATTTAGGGAGGATTGGTTTCTGAACTAATACAATCTAGAGTTTCAAAGAGAAATCTAGGAGTCCTTACCATACAGTTCACATTTAAAGCCATGAATCAGGATGAGATCACCAAGACAATGAGTACAGACAGAACAGACAAGAGGGTGAAGGACTGAGCACTAGGGCACTCCGTTGTTAGGAGGCTGGGGAGATGAAGAACCAGTTAGGGGGATTGAGAAGGAACTAGCCAGTACAGTAGGTGGAAGAACTGAAAAATGTAGTGTCATGGAAGAAAGAAGGATCACTATTAAGTTATTAAGTACTATTAATAACTCAAGTTCAATGAAGATTGAGAAAGGATGACTGGTTTTAATATACGAAGGTCACTAGTGAACTTCACAATAGTTTTACTGGAGTAATTAAATAAAAACATCACTCTTCGTGATCATATTCACCTATTCATCCATTCGATAACTATTTCTGAGTATCTACTGTGTGACAAGCACTATTCTAGACACTTGGTGAAAGAGATTTGCCCACCCCTCAAAAAATCATGCCTTTATGGGGCTCAGATTTTATTAGAGAGGCACATGCAATAAATAATAAGAATAATAAATGAGTCAAGGTGATAAGAGCTATCAAAAATAGTACGGGACAAGGGAAATCAGGGAGGCCAGAAGGGTTGCAATTTAAATAGGGTGGTCAAGGCAGACTTCATAATGAAGATGACGTTCATTATTAAAGCTCTTTAATCACTTTAAAGAGCTTACTTTCTGATCTGAGACTACTCCAGGATTTTATTTCCCTTGATGCCTTCAGTTTACAACCTTCAGCTTGCATTAAACAGTCAAGTATATCTACAAGACCTGTGACTCTAGAGGGTTCCCCAAATGTTAATTAGTTGAATAAATAAACCAGAAGTAAAAACCAAGATTTAGCCTCCACTGATTTCACAGTTATTCTCAGAATAATCCAGTTAGCAATGTGCTCTGTCAGAACCACTCAACAAAGAAAAATCATCTTGGATTAAGTCTGATGAAGGTTCATAAGGCATTAGCAACTTAAAAAAAAAGCCATTTACATTAGATTATTGGTGGGATTGTAAATCCCATAGTGTAGCCACTACGAAAACAGTATGGAGGTTCCTCAAAAAATTAAAAATAGAACTACCTTATGACCTAGCAATTCCATCCCTGGGTTTTTACCCAAAGCAAGCCAGAATGCTAATTTGAAAAGATATAGGCATCCCTATGTTCACTGCAGCATTATGAAAAACTGAATTAAGTGTAGGTTTGGCTGCTCATAGAAGAGGTTAAATTGAGCAGGGCTGTTAAGAACATCAGCTTTACAAAGTTACTTCCACTTGACACAGGTATGAAATTAACCTTGGTAGTTCACATGAAGCAGGCAAGGGCTAAGTGTCCTTTAAAAAAAAATATTGTCTATTGGGATAACATTGGCTAATAAAATTATATAGGTTTCAAGTGTATAATTATATACTACCTCATCTATTGCATTGTGAGTTCACCATCCAAAGTAGAATCTTCTGTAACCATATATCTGATCCCCTTTATTCTTTTCTACCTCCTCCCACCCTCCTTTCCCTCTCATAACCACCATACTGCTGTCTGTGACTATGAGTTTTTGTTGTCTTGTTTGTTCATTTGTTGTTTTAATTTTATAGCCCACATGTGAGTGAAATCAGATGGACTTTTTCAATCTGACATTTCCTTTAGCTTGATATTCTCAAGATCATGTGGTTGCAAATGGCAGAATTTCATCTTTTCTCATGACTGACTAGTATTCCATTGTATATGTGTACCACATCATCTTTATCTAATCATCTGTCGAATGACAGACACTTTTGTTGTCTCCATGTCTTGGCTACCGTGCATAATGCTTCATTGAACATAGGGGTACATATATTTTTACAAATAAATGTTTTCAATTTGGGTGTGTAGATACCCAGAAGAGGGATTGGTCGGTCATATGGTAATTCTATTCTTAATTTTTTGAGGAACCCCCATACTGTTTTCCATAGTGGCTGCACCAATTTACATTCCCACCAGCAGTGTATGAAAGTTCCCTTTTCCCCACAACCTCTCCAACACTTGTAACTACAAAACTTGTTCTTGTCTCGTTGATACCAGCCTATTCTAAGTGTGAGGTGGTATTTTATTATGGCTTTGATTTGAATTACACTAATAGCTAGAGAAGTTTAGCTTCTTTTCATATGTCTGTTGGCCATTTTATGTCTTCTTGGAGAGAGGGTCTGTTCAGGTCCTCTAATCACTTCTTAAATTGGATTGTTTGTATTTTTGTTGTTGAGTTGTATGAGTTCTTTAGATTTTGGATATTAACCCCCTATTTGGAGGTGTTGTTTGCATACCTCTATTCCCATTGAGTTTAGTTGCTTTTTTGTTTTGTTGATGGTTTGCTGTGCAAAGCTTTTCTGTTCGATACAGTCCCATTCATTTATTTTTTGCTTTTACTACTCTTACCTTTGAGATCAAATTCATAAAATCTTCTGTAAGACCAAGGCCAATAATTTTAGTACCTGTGTTTTCTTCTATGTATTTTATTGTTTCAGGTCTTATATTTAGGTCTTGGTCCATTTTGGGTTAATTTTTGCATATGGTGACAAATCTAGTTTCAATCTTTTGCATGTGGTTTTCCAATTTTCCCAACACCATTTATTGGAGAAGCTTTCTTTCCTACATTGCATGTTTTTGACTTCTTTGCTGAAGATTATTTGCCCATATTGCATGGATTTATTTCTGGGCTCTCAATTTTCTTCCATTGGTCTTTGTTTTTCTGCCAATACCATGCAGTTTTGATTATTGTCACTTGGTAGTATAATTTGAAGTCAGGGAGGGCGATCTCTCTGGCTTTGTTCTTTTCATCTTGGGATTGCTTTGGCTATTCAAGGTCCTTTGTGGTTCCATACAAATCTGATGATTTTTCTGTTCTATTTCTTAAAAAATACCATTGGGATTTTGATGAGACTTGCATTAAATCTGTATTTTGTTTTGGGTAATATGGCCATTTTGACTGTTTTTTTTTTTTTCCTATCCATGAACACAGAGTATCTTTCCATTTCTTTTTGTCTTCTTTGATTTCTTTTCATAATGTCTTGTAGTTTCCAGTGTATAGGTCCTTCACATCCTTTAAGTTTATTCCTGGGTATTTTATTCTTTCTGTTGCAATTGCAAAAGGAATTTTTATTTTCATTTCTGAAATTTTATTGATAGTATATAGGAACAAAATGGATTTTTGTACATCAACTTTGTATCCTGCAACTTTACTGCATTTGTTTATTGTTTCTAATAGGTTTTTATTTTTTTTTGGTAGAGTCTTCATAGTTTTCTATATAAAGAATCGTGACATCTTCAAAAAGTGTCCATTTTACTTCTTTATTCCTAGTTTGGAGAGAAGGGTCTGTTTTGTTTCATTTTTTCTCGATTGCTCTGGCTAAAACTTCCAGTAAATAGATGGTTAACAAATAAGCCCTTTTCCACTCTCAGAGATATGACTGTGATTGCTCACTTACAGTTGTAGATGTCTGAATGAACCACACATACTCTATGAGTCTCCTGGGTATACCTCTCTCCTAGGATAACCAAAAATAAATAATAAATAATCAAATCATTCCACATTATTTCTAAATTAAATTATTTATTGAAATGCATGATACAATGTCAGGGGCCAATTATCAGGCATAAAGCTTTTCAGTGTCAGAGAGAAGGGCTTTGGTGAAAAAGTATAGTCCCCATAGTCCAATAGAACTTTCTCCAACCATAGAAATGTTCTATAATTGGCACTGTTTAATATGATAGCAACTAGCTATATGCAGCTATTGAAAACTATAAATGTGGCTTTTAAATAAAATTTTTTAATTTGAATGGCCACATGAGGCCAATGGCTAACTGTACCGGACAGCATAGCATCAGAGGTCTCAATTCTGAGAAATCCTTGTATATTTTCTTTCTATACACTAAGAAGACTGAAAAAGAGAATTTTAAGGCACCTTTTATTTCTTACATTCTCCAATTGTAATTTTTTTAAATCTTAAATACTTAAATAATCTTAAACACACTCACCTTTATTCTAAACATGTGAGAGATAGTGATTTTTACTAATGGCTCAGGACAGAAGTCAGTTCTTGTAACACGGGTATTTTATTTTTAATATTTTGAGAGTTGATTTTCTGAAAGGAATCCCCAAAGAAACAGGCATCAAAAACCAAAAGCAGGAAGCATAGTCTAATGGGCACTATAGTACAAGAGTTGAAAAGAAAACTGCCTGAATTCTCCCACAACTAGCTCATTTGTCTCTGGAATGCAGAACTGCCAGTATATTCACAGATTCACTGAACAGGTTGGTTAACAAGTAGGGCCCTGTTCTAAGTATTATCAATAGCAGATGTAAAAAATATAGCCCCTGCCCTCAAGGAGAGCATAATCAGAGTGGAATCTACATGGAATCCTATCTCATGATTTCCAGAGCACAACAGCCTAGCAATTTCTCTGTACCTCACATTTGAGCAACTTCATGCCAACAAGATCATCCTTGCTATATGCTGACATTGCAACCCCATAAACATTGCTTTCATCCAGCTCAGCCCTGCACCCACTTATACCCTCCACAGTTGCAGAGAGTATAATCTTTAAAAGGTTGAAAGATTACTTCCTTGGACCATGTTAGAAACCTGACCCAGAACTTTTAAAATGAGTACATCTTCACCGCAGAGAGCTCCATTTACTGCAAGACCTGATTTTCTTTCTTTTGGGTTCAATAATAAATTTTGAAATTACTCATAATTAATATTAATTATGTGTAAAGAAAACAAAGTGTCAAAGTACTTGCTCCAACCTTAAAATAAAGGCAGTTCTAGTAACAAAAATTTCAACTTGACTATTTCAACCAGTATCCTTCCTAGATAATCTTAAATTTTAGAATTTAGCAATTCCAAATAAGCTTTCTCATATAGCTTAGATGATCTGCTAGAGATATTTTCTTAAAACTCTCAACTAATGTCAATCCAAGTATGTACATCAGCTTTAAGAGAAATTATAAAGTTTCTAGCAATAGAAAAAGAAAATGCCTGTCACCTCCTTTACTTTTTTACCCCCAAAAGCTATATAATAAAACATGACTACTTCTTACACTAAGCATCATATAAATGCTTAATGTTAAAATCCCAATTTCAAAAGAATGAGAACTATAGCCCATCTCCTGCCTACACAGACACCAAATTAAAGACATCTGGAACATGATTGAGATTCCAACTCAATTCCTCAGAAAGCTCTTGCTTCCCTGCACACAAAGTGCCACATATGCATTAATAAACCTGACAAAAATGTAAATGAGAGCCATGCCAGGAGTGAAATTTCTCTTTCAGAATTTTTTCAACCTAATACAATTCCTTAATCTAAAAATGCAAACCTTATAAAGTTAAATGCTTTGTTAGAATTTCAATTAGTCCTTTAAAAAGAGATCTAGGTTTAAAATTTCATTTCAGTGTTAGGATAGAAGATCACAGATGAGCTCAGTAATTCTCAGCAAGAACTATTTTGGGTGTATATACCTCAAGGAGTCTTATCACCTCTCGTGGAATGCCGACACTTCAAAATAGAATTTGGCAAAGTTTTTAAAAGATGTTCACAGCTCTGAGGATAACCTGAATCATCTGAATAATCATGGCCTTTTAGCTTCTACCCCTGCACATAGTATGTACTCAATAAATGCTAAATTGGATAGCATTTAGCACATCAAGCATGACATGTGAAAAACTAATTTTAGTGAAACAGTCACAGCTGTTTAACACCAAAGATCAACATCATCTGGGATAAATGTTATTTTTTAAAGTAGAAATAAATGGAATCATCATGATTTGCTCACTTTAATCATCTCTCCTATTTCTCATTGAATACTTTATAAATTCATTAAGCCTATTAATTCATCAAATCTCACTTAAGAATATTAAAAAGTTGGTATTTGTGTTTTCATGTTGTAACAGAAAGCTCAATCTGAAAGGTTAAGTGATTTGCCTGAGCGTGTAAGAGGCACAATTGAATCCCAAGCCTCCTACTTCTGAGACGATCACTATTGCCAGGCACTTGGCCCTGGTTGGCTGTTGAGTTCAGACGCCTTCCAGGGGCTCACAACCGTGCAGCATTTCAGCAGGTACCACTTGCAACTTATACTCCCAAACCCCCAAGCCGGACAGGGCCAGGAGAAGCAAACACCAACACTAGAGGATGTCAGCTAGGCCAGCACAGAGTGACTATGATGTTTCCATCACATTCCAAATGTTATCATTTGGGACATTCACTGCACTAAGTCAGGAGTGTGGATGCCATCCTTCATGGGCATATTTCAGGTGAAAAATAAAACAATCACTAGAATCTAATTGGTAGGTAGCTGCTTGTTTTCACCACCAAGAAAAAGAAACGAATCATTTTCCAGCTCAAGGAGAAATAGGTATTTGAACATCTCACTTTGAAGCTAAACCCAAGTGGGAAAAATCAACTAAGGCTTTCACAAAATTTTTGAATTCATCTAAGTCAGATTTCATCTATTTATTAGTCCCACAACCTTCTCATCCCCTGCTTACCTCACTGCTTCACTGAGGCCTGGTTTTACTTCGCTTCACACACCCACTGATTTGAGCTAGGTGAAGGAATACCAATTCCAAAGCAGACTACAGAAACATTATTTAAAAGCTTGTTCAAAGCTATGAGATGATCAGCCCTCTGAAAAGTAAGGCTGCTCTCAAAAGAAGAGCTTTTATGAGTCTGACCTAAGGTCTGTAATTCACCCCTTAGTGTTAGATATCTCTCCAGGTTTTTGGGAGCCCCTTAGTAAGAAGCCCCCTGGGGTGTTCCTTATGGCTACCCTACTTACTGATGATGCTCAAGGCCTTCAGCCCTACCTGCAGATACCTGTTGTTGAGCCATTTTCTCTATCTGTAAAACAAATGAGTTGAATCACATAATATCTAAGGTCCTTCCTGCCCTAAGTTTATAAGTGCTTTCTGAAATACAATACATGATCATAATAAAGCACATTTTCAGCTCTTACTCCATGCCAGGATTGCAATAGCCATTTTATTTACATCACTTAAACTGTAATACTACCCATACCCACAAGTATACACTCTTAATATTTACAGGTGAGGAAAGTGAGCATTAGACAGCTTGAATAGTAGAATCTCCCTCAACTGACCTGTGCTTAGCCAACTCAGCAAATGCACTGATTCTAATTCATTTAGTAAAATAACACTATGAAGAACGACCTCGGTCTGGGGATGCTGGTGGCTGGTAGCCTAAATCTCAGGCAGGGTCTGCATTTTTTCCCTAGCAAAGTTTGTGTGATTACCAAAAGTTAATTGTGTTCTTAAACTTGTTTATGCCAGTTATATTTGTCACTGCAATAATGAAATTTAATAAAAATAGTACACAAGCCAATGAAATATAGTTATAAAAAGAAAACACTTTCAATAACAGTAGGATATTTTGGAAAGGTAGACAAATTACATACATACAAAAATATTGATGAATTAAACATAGGAGATAAAATAGTACAAGATTAGGGGAGTCTAGAGTTTTTACACGTATATTGTGTCTTCAAGTTCTTATTATTTTAAAGAGAACCAAATGGAAAATATTATTAGAGAATGCATCTCAAAAGATTTTGCAAGAAAGGCAGCGTAGTCCTACAATTGTAGGAATTACACATTAAAACAAATTAAAGAACCAAACTGTCAAATGTATTTGTACAGTTTGAATTTAAATAAAATGTTTATGATATATATTGTCATCCCTTGTGGGGTGTCACTACAGATTTAGTTGCATTTTCTAAAGTTTCGCATAAATGGATTCATGCAGTATGTACTCTTTTTCCTCTGGCTTTTTCACTTTGGTGTAATTAATTTGAGATTCATCCATATCATTGCACATATCAATAGTTTGTCCTTTTTTGTTGCCAAGTAGTATTCTTCTGTAAGAGAGTCCACGTTTTGTTCATCTATTGTCCTGCTGATATACATTTAGGTTGTTTCCGTCTTGGGCTATTATGAAATAAAGCTGCTATAAACATTCATGAACAAGTTTGAGACATGCTTTCATTTTTCTTGGGTAAATACATAGAAGTGAAACAGTTGGATAATAGGATAGGCATATGTTTAACTTTTTGTAAAACTGTCAAACTGTTTCCCATTGGCAGTGTTTGAGCTCATTACTTCACATCTTTGCCAGCAACTGGTATTCTTTTCATCATTCTAATAGGTATTGCATTGTGGTTTTAATTTATATTTCCCTAATGATTAATAATGAATAGTGTGGAACATCTTATCATGTGCTCATGTGTGCTTTTTTTTTTAGGTGACATGTCTGTTAAAATATTTTGCTCCTTCCCTTTTTAAGTGGGAAGTTTATTTTCTTATCACTACATTTTAAGAGTTCTTCATATATTCTGGATTACTTACAGTCCGTGTTTTGTCTTATTCTTTTAACAGTGTATTTTAAGAAGTTCTTAATTTTAATAAAATGTAATGTATCCATTTTTAAATTTTACATATAGGTCTATGTTCACTTTGAGTTTTAAATACGATGAGTGTGAATCTAAGTTTGGTTGGTCATTTTGGTTACTGCATATCAAATCATTCCAGCTCCATTTCTTACATTATCCTTTCTTCACTGAATTCTTTACACCTTTGTCATAAATCAGTTGAGCATATATGTAATTGTACTAGGATCTTCAGGACTCTATCCTTCTACTGATCATCTTGTCTAACTCTATGCCAATTATAGGTATCTATTTTTTAACTAACTTTTTTGATTTACTGGCCAAACTAATGTCTAGGTTTGTTGGGAGACTTTTACCTTATTCTAATGTATTATAAACTTGAGGCAACAGAAAAGATAGGAGAAAGGACAAAGTCGGGAAAAGAGATGGGCAGGCACATAATAGGGCAAAAGTATCACAAAGGTAAAAGGAAAAGAATTAAAAATAGACACTTTTTTAAGGCAGGTTTCCTACTCTGCCATCACCAAAGACCACCCCCCACCTAATATGACCCTATCCTGTTTTGAAAAGTTAGTCCATAAAATAAAAAGTATTTACTAGATAATAATTTGTGTTCTCATATATTATTCATCAAAGGCATATGTTACTGCCAGTGTTTATGGGAAGTATGAGATAATCAAGGTTGCTATAACTTCTGTCAAAAATAAAGACCTTTTAGATATCCAGTGCAGTTTAGTGTAGGCAATGTTATGATTTCCATTAAGCTTTTTGAAATATTCGCAACAGCCCCCAGGACTCTAACCATCTGCTCCCTGCCCCAACCACTCTTTCTAGAACCCTGGGTTTCTGCAACCTCAGACAAACCCTAGCCTAGGAGGCTGGCTTCACCTGGTTTTACTTCCTTCATCAGCCAATTGCTGTGTCATCAGAGCTTCGGAAAAATATGTGATTTGTTAATGTAATGAAAATAACAAGATAAAGTGTAAAGCAGCGGTCCCCTACCTTTTGGCACCAGGAACCAGTGCTCTCCTATGAAGATCTAATGCCTGATGATCTGAGGTGGAGCTGAGGCAGTGATGCTAGCGCTGGGGAGTGGCTGCAAATACAGATGAAGCTCTTTGCTGACTTGCCCGCCACTCACCTCCTGCTGTGCAGCCCAGTTCCTAACAAGAGACAGATGGGCAATGGTCCATAGCCTGAGGGTTGGGGACTCCTGGTATAAAGCACTGATTGCCAACCCATGATTTTACAATAACTCAAAATATCACTAATTATCAGCTCAAAAGTTAGTCTTAAAATCATGAAAATTTTTTATTCTCTAAAAGAAACTTATAACCAACACTTGTTTCCCTTAAGATTGTGCAGAATTCAAATAAACTATGATCAGGTTTAACAACTCAAAAAAGTCTGGGATATCAGAGTTTCAGACAAGATAGCAAGAAAATGAAAATGAAACATGCCGAGAAACTGTTTGAAAAGTTAGTCAAAAAGAAAAACCTGCCCAAATTAAATAGATGAATGCTATCAAATCTGACATCTTGACATGTTTGATCCAAAAACATCTCAAAGTCAGATCGCAAAGTGAATAAAATGACGGATTACTAGAGCAGATTGTTAAAATGTCACCTTATACCCAGACAGTTCTCCTCAAGCAATGACCTATCTTACAAAAGGGAACAAATGTCAACAAATTAGTGCATGAAAATGGGGAAGAGGACATAATTATTGATTTCAAATATTTTTCTCTTTTAAAAAAGTGTTCCTGTTGTTTTGTATATATTTTTGTCCTAATACTAGGAAATGCTTTCAAATGTGCTTGTCAGCCTTATACAGGGACTCCAGCAAGGCATCTCGGAATTATTCCCATTTTAGCACCTGTACTGCTGAAATCAGAGCTACTATACCTTTTAAATCTACAGCCTTGTCAAAACAATCCCCAAGTCATCTCTTGGCAGAAAACAATGCACCCACCCATTGCTCTCATTTTGAGGACTAAGAGAAGGAATCCAAACTTAATTCCCAGTTAGCCATTAGCTATATGAACTCAATATTTAGATTTAAGTTCTCTGGACCTGTTTATCTCAAATGAATATGATATTCAATGAAATTTAACAAATATTACAAATTCAACAACAAAAAAACATAGCCCTTACTCTCTATTGTGGCATTTTTAAATTCTGTGACTTATGGCTATGACTTTTCCACTTTTTGGGTTTATGGAATGAAATTAGATAGTACTAAACTTGATTTTAATATATGATCTAAGTTTCCAACCAAGTGTATCAGAAGCACTTGGCATGGTGGCCAATTCCACCTGAACCCTGACAAGTGTCATTAGTGTTGTTCTAATGAATTCCATAAGACAATTTTTATTTTTGTTCTCCCTAAGGCCTAGCCATACCAGATAAAGCTTATATAATTATCACATTGCTAAAGGCTGCCATTAGACAAAATATGTGTGTGTGTGTGTGTGTGTGTGTGTGCCTTAAAAATACCTTACTTCAAATAGTACCACTGTATACCACTTTACTATCATCTGAGATATTTCACATTCATTAGATAAGGTTTATTCTAGGTGTGGAGAGCTGAGAGAACATAAAGAGAACAAAAAGCTCAAGAACTTTTTTCTTCCAAAATTTAACTCTTTACGATAGAAATAGTCTACATAATTAGCAATCTCATTGCTGACAATTTTCAAAACAATATAAGATTTAAAGAAATAGAAACCACTAGGAACACATAAGATTTTTCTTCCATTAAACTTAGCTCTTAACAATTGCTGTTTAACTTTGGTTTCTTTCCACTACAATAAGAACTGTACTTACAATTACAAAAGAATTGTGTTGACATAAATTACACTAATAAAAATCACAATATCCCAAGTTCTCAAGCTTTTAAATAAAATAAAATGTATGCCTCAGATGTCTGTAGTAAGTGTTAAAACAGGCTTTAATCCACTGAGAGACCAGACTCTTTCCCCACTCACATTTCCACATCTTATCCTGTGATCTAAGAATTATGTGGATTTCAATCCACTGGCTGAGAATGATACTTGAAATGAAAGGCAACAACACGGACCTAAATGGTGTTACAGAAGTCAGTCAGCCAAAGACAAATAATGTATGATTTCACCTATATGTGGAATCTTAAAAAAAAAAAAATGAACAAAAGAATTAGACCCATAGATGCAGAAATGCAGAATAAGCAAGGGGATGGGGGGGAGGGAGTTTGCAAATGGGTGAAAAGAAAAACAAAAATTTATTGACCATATTATCTAGGTTTTGAAACATACGTGTTAAATATTACTGAATGTTTCAATAACAGATTAAGGCTCAAAAAAAAAATGAAGGGGACAAGGAGATTTGAAAGTTAAACTATACTTGATCACGGTTTAGAGTCAGCAAGAAATTTAATTACAACTCAGTTTTCACTTTCTTTTATGAAGAAGCATATGATCAAATCTTTTCATTATGAAAAATGTTACAGCGTTAGGAACCAAAGAAAACTTCTGTAGAATAGGAATATCTCTCTAGTTAATAAAATTCCCAATAACCATAACAATAATTTTGGATTATTCACATGGAATTGACTGTTATATAGAACGCTTATTTTGTTGCAAAGGGAGTTGACATGCGACAATCCACTTTCAAATAGCATGAAAAGTTCATAGTTTTTATTAGCTGCAGTAGTGACTTTAAAATGGTTACCTGAACAGTGATCAAAACCTCAGAAAGTCTTCTGTCTTTTCTGTCAGCAATCCAAGCTCAAAGACCTTGAACCCCAACAAAAAAATAAAGTGACACACTTGAGAGTCCAATGTTAGTTTCTGAAATTTTATTATTTTTAATACATACATTTCACAAACAGAAACCTTCTAACATCACACACAATTCCATAACCAAATGTTTCAATTTTATCAACATTTTTTAAATATTTACACTGTCTTCTCTCAACAAAAGTGCAATCCAAGACATCTTGACAAGAAATCTTTACCGACAAGAATATATTTTTGAGCTGGTTTGAAAGGTGCCCATCCATTACATTTTCTTTCAATTACCAAGAATAATAATGAAGTCAACAGGACATGGAGACAAGCTGAGTTAGGCTGCATCCAATTACAGGAACCAAAACACTGAACAAGAGCACTTTCTCCTCACTGCTTTCCAAATATCCAACTGAAATTACTCAACAGCTGCTACCATGAGACCGAAGAGAAAAGCAAACTGGAGTTACTGACCCGGGCACAGGAGAAAAGGCTATGAGAAGCACTGGTCCCACAGGACAAAATAAGAGACTTCATTCAGCCAGTTAGTTCTGGTGGTCTAACAAGTTGTGTATCAGTGCATCTGTTAGTTTTGGGGTTTAAACACCTAATCTTTCCTAATGAGTTAACTGCCCCCAAACGAATATAAAAAGATGTTTTATTCTGAAAATGAACTTCATTTATCAAACCTGCAAAATAAAGACTAGGGAAAGCTCTTTTATAAATGGAATGGGATAACTGGCTCCATTCCCCAATTTTATGGCCAATATATATCAACTGCTTCAGATGCAGCCAGAGGACAGTGGAGAATTGAGTTGGCCTGAGAGAAAATGATGAGACCATAAAAAATCTTCTCACCAAAATATTTGTTCAAGGTATACAACTCTTAAAAGTGATAAAAAATTTAGAGTAGATAAAAAATTGCTTTGAAATTACATCACTTATGAGTGGTTCACATTATTGAACACTGTTCATCAGAAAAAGAGAAAATGGATCTCTGGGTGACTAATACCCTTTAATATCCAACCCACAACAAAAATAATCATCTTTTTTGACATATTCCAATTTCCATCAAGTACTCAGAACAAGGTACTTTGAGAAAGCATAGGGAAAATATTACGGTCAGCAGATTTCCAAAATAAGATTTATTCTTTATATTACTGCATACTCAATTATGTTTTATTCTCAAATCAATCAAATTTTCCATTTTAGACAAGAATGCAATGCCATGAAGGCAAGATATTCTCAGATATCATACCTATACCTTTTATTTTTCATAGCTGCAGAATCCTAACTTCATCATCAAAATAAAAGCCAAAGCAAATTTTACCTAATTACAGTAAAACCTATACTTATTTTTTAGGGAGTAGAAAACAATATAAGGAGAAAATATTGAATGCATCAGGCTCTACACTCACAGCAGTGTTAGACTGAGGAGCTTGCTGAATGCAATCTATACATAAACTTTAAGCTTTGGGACAACAATATAAGCAGGTTTCTCTAAAAAAAATTTAGGTGGGATAAAGAACAGCATTACAAATATTTCCTATGCATTTTAAATTTAGAAGTAAAATCCAAATGGTACTCTGAAGACAAGAAAAATCTTTGAACTTGGGTACATGAGAGAATCAACATGGAAACAGTTAACTCACAATTACATCTTTGCATATTAGAAACAAAATTTCAAGGGTTATGTCCTACTGAACTGTTCATTTGCATCAAATACTGTCAGACCAGTAACGATTTTCTGCTTCTTACTGGCATTGAGCATTTCCCCCCACTATGAAATATTTTTCATATCATCAAACACCAAACTGGATGTGGTAAACTAAATTACAATCATCCAAACTGAAACATGAAGACTATATTAGTTCTTTAAGGCTGTGCTGTTTCAAACAAAACATCAAAGATTTCATGTAACAGAACTGAAGCTCACTTGCAATAATGCCTAACCACTTCTGAGAGGTGAAATAACTTTTCCTGGGGGTAAAAAAAAAAAGGTATAAACCATGTAATATAAAATGCTCACATTATCCCAAATTTGGCTACCTGTAATTATATTTTCAGCATTCTTTTAGCATATATCCAGATCATATTTGAAATTATCAAATTTGTTTTTGAGAAATCATATTCCAATTCTATTAAGAATATAGACTGTGTCTATTTAAATCACCAAGATCTAATGAACAGAGCAAGCTGTATTTTGGAAAGCCCAATGCTCTGACGAATTAAGTATATAAACTGTCACCTCTTTTCGCCCATAGTAAAGTATCACGGAGATGTTCAGAATGTCCTGCTTTCAAACAGATTGTTATAAGTTACCATCAGTGATTTTCCAGAATGAAACAAACTTAAAACAGAAATATTAAAATTATTCTTCTCTTCATACTCTCACAAGTAATTTTTTTCGTTTCCTTCCTAGAGCCAAATATTTGATTTTGGAATTCAGCATTAAATTAGTAAAACATTGCTGTTAAGCAATTTTAGAGAAGATTCATGTGGCAGTGATTGGTTCTCAAACTCACCAGTTTGGTCTGTGGCTGTGAGATTTACTGTGAGAAGGATCTAACATCGAATGGTATTTCAATGGTGCAACCTATATAAACTGGTGCTGCCCAAATCATGTTATTCATGGACTGTCCTTAAGAGCTACTGTGACCAACTTCAAATCACAATTTTCTGCCTTTTTGCCCTCTTAAATTAGTATGCATCAATTTCCAAATTCATTTAGTTATTCTGTTTTAGGTCAGTTTAAAAATATTTGCAACACCAATAGCTTTCATGTCTTATAACATGGATATTATTTTCAGTATGAAAACTGAGTATTAACTTACAACAGTGCTGGAAACAGCACTTGTGTTCACTTTCAAAGACTCTGTCAGTGTGAATAAACTGTGGGTCAATTTGCACTGCAAGTGCTAAACCAAGACAGACCAACATACGATCAGCTCTCCAGGCACAGACTTACATTCACTTGTCACTTGTTTTTCCCAAGGCCCAGAGAAGATCTAAAACCGGGTCTTTAGACAGCAACATTTCAGTAAGAGTTTCCTCCCAACTCCTACCATGCTCTTAGTTTATAACCACATAATCCCTTTCCTAAATTCATGTCATCCTCCCTACCACCTTAAAAGCTGCAGGAGATTCTTAGTGAACCAACAACCCAAACTCACAGAATTACCCATTTGGGCATTGGTTATGACCACAGACTAACACTCGGGGGTCAAGAGAGGGCAAAGGGCGGCCCCCATTTTAGTGGCACGCATACACAAAGGAACTCTCCTTTAAATTAGAAAAGAAATTAAAGTCACAGAATGTTTCCCTAGAAAAGGTATGTAATAAAGTAATAATATCAATAAAATAGCTATTACCAAAGCAAAGCTTTCATCAATAAGCTTCGAGGACTTTGAAGGAGGAAAATGGCTTCACAAAATGGTAGTCCAGGTTCCCACAGTGTGGACATTGCTGGACGTTGCTGTACTCGGAGAAGTACTGCATCCCGATCCGCACGTCGATCACGGGCTTCCCACAGTGCTTGCAGTTCAGGCGGGCCTGGGGGGAAAGACAGGCACCGTCAGCCACCGTCCCCACTGCCTCCAGCACCGCCCAAACCGTCCAAACCCAAATGCAAGACTGTTATACCTGAGAAACTAATCCGGAGTTTAGTAAAGTGTCTTTATTACCAAAAACAGAGTAGGTAAAGCATAAGATAAGAATAAGATGTATATTCAAATATTCATCATCAGTCTGAAAGATTAACTCCAATTTTTCTCCCAATATGTAGCACCGCTACTGGTTATCGTACTCATAGGACAAAAATGTAAACTTCTAGTGCCCTGAACTGCTCCACTGAAGTCCCCCTAACACAGGACATGCCTTCCCCCTTGATTTTAAAGAGTGGCAGAAGCTGACTTCTCTCATCCAGACCTGCTTAAAACTTCTTTGAGGATTCTGAATTTATTTTAAAAATTCATGTACATTTTTCATTCCACTTCCTACATTTTTACATTCTTTGACATAAAAAAACCCAAGAAAGTTAACAAGCCCGGAAGAAGTGCTATCTTCATCCCAAGGCTTGTGGATCCCACTGTCCAGCACATTTCCATCCGTGCCCAGGCTTCCAGTGGCACAGTATCAGAGGCTTTCACCACCGGGCCTTCAGTGAGTAACCAGAAATGATAAATACAACAGACTTTCAATTCAGATTCATTCTAAACACGTAATAGAAAAGTATAGCCTCAGTTTGTCCTCAAAACGCTCCTGTGAGGTAGGTAGTATTACATGAATTTTTAATGAGACTGAGGCACACAGTGATAAACACGCCCAAGGCCACATAGTTAGGAAGTAGAAAGGCTGAGATTTGAACCAAGTAGCTTACTCCTGAGCCCACGCTCCTTGTCATTTCATACAAACATTAGAAAATATAGGTAAGCAAAAAGAAAACTACAGTGACCATTCAGGATCCCAACATCCAGAGACCACCCCTGGTCAGCAGATCCCTTTTCATGTTCACTTTTCACAAAGGGAAGCATACCATGATGCCATTTATAATCCTTTTTCACTTAAAATACTGAAAATATTTCCCACATAATTATACATTATTCCACAATACCCCTTTTCAAGACTAGATCGTAGACCAGTAAGAGCTGCATCACACTGCAGTAAATTAACCATCCCTGCTGGACTTCAGAGGAGTTTCATGACTGCTCACTAGTGAAGCACCTTCCCGGGCCCTCCATCTCCCCCAGCCTCACTGCAGTGCTGCCTCTAGCTCCTCTATGTTCGCTTGGGGACAGAATCCCGATATCACCCACTTCTCACTCTGTGGGGTCAATACCAACCTGACAGCACGGAGAGGCGGCCAGGATGTCATAAGTGTACATGGTGCCCAGCTGGTGCCAGCTGCCGTCCCACCGTGACTTACACTTGATGCAGATGATCTTGTGAACCCCTTCCAGGCAGTCCACGCACACTGCATACAGGTGCATGAGTCTCCCTGTGCACAGAAGACACAGTGCTGAGAGTGGCCATCAAGGAAATCACCTTTTGTCTCCAAATGGATTAAAAATGAATAAATATAAAAAGCAAAAGAGATATTTATCACATATCCCCAAGTTGCCCTTTTAGAATAATGATACAGCTATTGTCAATGAAACATGTACTTTTAAGTTCAGTCTTATTAAGTAGTTGCTTCAATTCACTTTTCCAAAAAAGTGCTACCAGATTTACAATACAGACATCCAAACTCAAATAAATAAGCCAAGATGCTCAAAACCAGCCCGTGACCATGCAGGACTTTTTGCTCAGAAGCCTATGTGTGGCATATGGTGACTGACCAGCAACGCTTGTCTATAGTCATGAGCTCTCATCCACCGACAAGTCCCATTACAAAGTCAAAAGTCTGTCCTGGCATCAGTAACCTAGCATTACACCAGAACCAAAAGTACTGTTAACTGTTTTTGTCTCCAAAACTGCTCAACCATCACCACATCTAATTTGGGAACCAGAATTATATGCTACTAGTAAGTAATTTTTAAAAAGGAGTTCATGTTTTATTTACTGGGCACTTAAAAGTCACATCCCTATTCCTCCATTATTTATCAACATCTAATGCCTATCAAAGAAAAGATGCCACCCAATTTTTATGGAATGGTTAGGGTTCAAATCATTGAGCAAGAGTCAGAATGTTCAGGATCTGCCTGGGCATTGTATACTAGCAACACGGCTGCTCTCCATGTAGGGACCAGGAAGTTCCACTGTGCTAAAAACTACTATCAGAACACATACTCCTCAGTAGCTTCCTATTCATCAGCCAGACAGTGGCTCTTCACCCTTCATGCTAAGGACCAGCCTGCTCCTTACATTACAGAGGAGTCTACACTACTTACAGAGATACCTTTTATTCCATTTGTTTACAAGACTCCCCCTCCCCTCCTCGAGGGCAGGAACTATGTCTTAGTCATCCTTGTAGGCTCATATGTAACACACTTTCTGAAATGTGGATAGTACCCCCAAAATCTATGTTGTATGAATGAAGGGGAGATGTTAATAACCAAAGATAGTATAACCTTGGGGGCCTTTATGTCAAAAGTGTGAAGGGTCAAAAGAGCTTCCTGAAATACTACTGACCTCTCCTCCAGGGCATTGAAAATAAAAAGGTCTCACATGCCAACCCCACTCAGAGTGCCCTGGGGGCACTTCAGGATGTCAGTTCAAGTATCCAGGGACCACTAGAGAACACTTCATTTCCAGTCTCCATCCTAGACATACTTACTGCAGTTTTCAAATACTCAAAGACACCAGGGCAGCTCATAAGAAGGACAGGGACAGGCACAGAGGTCAGGAGTGTTGGTAGCAATGACCATGATGATGAAATTGATAAGGAACTTTTTACAGCGTGTTTACCAAACACCTAGCACTGTGCTATAAGGTTACATGAATCATTACACTTAATTCTCACAGCAACACTATTGAGGCAGGCATTATTGTTATTTCCACTCCAGACGAGAGGAACTGAAGTTTAGGGAGCCTGAGTAGCTTGCCCAAGTTCACGAAGATGGTAAGTAGCGAAGTCTAGACTTAAATTTCTATCTGTCTGACTCTTAACCTTCAAACAAACTCATGGGAATTCTTGGCCTGGACTGAGTCTCTAGATCTGTTCCAGTTACTATTATACATTGTCCTAAATACAAATAATTTTAAATTTCTAAACTTTAGGGTTGTGAGTTTTAACAAAAAGCAGATTCCTGGGAGAACAGTCATCTCTGCTTCTAAGTGAAAAAGAAGCATAATTAGATCAGTCTTAATTATTAAAACCAAACAAAAACAGCTTATCAGAGGAAGAGTCAGAAAGCAGAGGCTGGAGCTGGAGGCTGGGGAGGACAGTGAGAGGTAAAGGGCATGGCAAGGGAGTGACAATCCACATGGGGCCAGAATTGGAAACAACAAGCTATTTCAGCAGCATGTAATCAACTGCAGCCTAGCATCCCGTGACCTGAAACTTGGCCTTTCTATTGGAGTTCAAAATGCTATAAATCTGTAATGGAAGAAATGCTTTACACCAGCTTACTATAAAAAAGATGGCATGGACTTCTCTGAGGTGTCACAACCAAAACAGTGGCACATGCTAAGTCCCCAACTGTGGCACTGACTCTTGTCTGATACTGATGAACACTCTGATCTTCAGATTTAATCTTCAACACTCCAACTTCTCAAGACCTTCGCAGTGAATGCCTACATATCCATTATCTATTTGTGGATGTATAAATACTTATGTGTGTATACACACACGTTCTCAGGCCTAAGTTTCCCTTCCTTCAGCTACTCCTTGATGGTTACCTTCAAGCTTGGGTCTTGGGCTCTGACTTCCTGTTCTTTCTCTTTTCTCCCAATTCAGAGTTCTTCCACTCAAGATTTTAACCACACTGCTATAAAATAAGCTTCCCGGTTCATCCCAAATGCCTATTACTAATAGCACTTGCTGGACATCTCCACACAAAAGTCCCAACATTCCTTTTAACCCAATACATACCAATGCCCTCATCTCTCCCCTAATTTCAAGTCCCCTTTCCCAACTTTCTCTACTTTTATCTGTAACAGCATCATTGTATCTGATCTAAAACCCAAATGAACCAACAAGAACTAAACTTCACCCTCTAAAGTCATTGTCCCCAAAGTTGTTTTCTTTAAAATAATCTCCACAGATATTTCCACTGTCACCACCCAGCTGTCGTTTCTCTCCTTCCACCTAGATCTCCTTCCACCTCGGTAGAAGTTCCAACTCTCAAGGTTCTACTCTTTTTGACTTTTCCTCCAAGCAATTGTCTGCTTTAAAAAATAAAATAAAATAAAATAAAAAGGTGAAACCCTTCCATATATGAAGAGCATGGCAAAATTCTTTAACATGGACTGAAAGGGCATCCACAACCTGTTTTCCATCACCCTACTCATTTTCCATTCTAGAACCTCTGCTCAACCAAACGGCTCTCTCCAGTTCTCTTACCGTCTCCTTTTTTAAACCAATGTTCCTTTGTTCACATTGTTCTCTCTCCTTATCAACGAATACCTTCAGTGGGTAGATACTCTGCTTATCAAAATCCAGCCTGTCTTCTGATGTACGCCTTCACATGACCTCTTACTACCCAGGCCAAATTGGCCTCTTAATCCTTGGAAATTATAGGATGCTTAAAATACATAATATCCAGGTGTTACTCGTCCCACTGGTGGTACAATTAGGTCTGGTAGTTACATTTTTATAAATGCATCTTACATTCTAATATTATAAACTGATGACAGGCAAGGACTGACAGTACCCAGCACATATATCAAATTCATTTAAGTTTGATTAGTTGATAGATTAAATAAATAGAAGTTGTCCATCATGAATGATAAATGAACAACACTACTTTCTTTTTTTTTAACACTACTTTCATGTACCCTCTACTGTTGTACCGATTCATCTTCATAAAGAATATTTCCTGTCTAAAAATGAAACAAAGGTGTTTCCACCTACTTCTCTCTATTATTATCCCCAAACAGCATAAAGAATAAAAAACAAAACACAAACACCATCATCCATGAAGCTATATGATATCTTGACCCTGAAACAACATGAAGTCAGAAATTGGAAGGGAGAAATGGTCAATGGTTTAGCTCTGAAATTGAACAAGCAATGGCAAGAATGGGAAGAGGTGCTGAAAGGGAAACAGTGGGGTAAACAAGTAACCATATAGTCTATGGGTCTTCTTCCATTAAGCAGCAGAATCTAGTTAACCCCTGAATCTGGGCTAGTCTTACAACTTATTTTGAATGTGACAGCAGTGATGTTACATGGTTCCAAGCTTAAGCTTCTAGACAGAGAAACCCTGCAGCTACCACTCTCACCCCCTTAAATGCTGTCGTGAGTATGCCATGTGAAAAGCCCAGGCTAGCCTACTGGGTGACGAAAGGCTATGTAGAACTGGGATGAGTCATTCTAGCTGAGGCTCCTGAGGCCAAGGAGTCTCCCAACTGCTAGATGTGTGAAAGAGGCCATCTTAACCAAACAATCCATGGAATTGTGAGAAATTATAAATCATCAGTGTTTTGAACCACTAAGTTTTGGAGTGGTCTGCCTTATAACAAAGGCTAAAAGACATAGAAATTAGGTGAAACTCTAGAAAATGAATGAGACCATTCCCTGCAACTTCAGCTTCCTTTCCCTGCTGAAAAAAGAAAAGACAAGAAATTGCATCCATAAAACAAGAACAGAACCATATTAAAAAGAGCTCTTGGAAATTATAAATATGAGAACAGAAAATCTTTAAACTCAGTAAAAATACTAAAATATAAAGTCAGGTAAACCTTCCAGAAAGCTGAATTAATATAAAGAGATGAACAGAGTCAAAATTCATATAATAAAGGTAATCAAAAGAAAATGTCCCAAACTTAAACTTAAGAGACCATAAATTGACAAAGTCAAGAAGCCAAGAAAGCACCCTGCACACTGAATAAAAAAAGTAAATGGAAAAGACCAACATCACCCATATCATGGTAAAACTTCAGAATATTAGGGATAAAAAGAATATCTTAAAATCCTTGAGGGCTGATGGGAATCGCAGACAGGAATAAAAACATTATTAACTTCTCAAAAGCAACACTGGAAGGCAGGAAACAGTGAAGAAATGTATTCAAAATTCTAAGGGGAAAACATTTATAACTTAGAAGATCACACCCAACCAAAGAGCAATCAAGTGTAAAGACAGACTCAAGATATTATCAAACTTTCAAAGTCTTAAAACTTGCTCCCTTTCTCAGAAAGCTCCTAGGTTATGGTTCTTAACAAACTGAGGAAATAAACCAAGAAAAAAAGGAAATATGGAACCTAGGAAACAAGATAAAAAGTAGAAAAGAACTAAAGGAATTCCTAGAAGGATAACTGTGTAGTATAGCACACATTGAGTGCACCAGGACAGATAGGAGCAGGAAAATGAAAGACTCCATGAGGAAAATTTCTAAAAAAAAAAAATTTCTTAAAATGTCTGACAAGTATGTGGAAACATTTTTAAAATGTGGTTTGCACTGCTTCTAGAAAATGAGACCAGCCAGCCAAACATTCAAAAAAAGGCTAATCAAATGAAAATGTGAAGCAATTATTAATGTCAATAATGAAAATAATAACAATAATAAACAATAATAAAAATAAAAAAGTTCCTCGAATGTACTATACTCTATATAGAAATACACCTATTTTTCTTGGCTCGACATTAAATATTTACATACTCTTAATAGTAAGAAAACACTAAGGATTATCCAAGAGTTGTGATATGTTATCCTGGAAGAAAGGTCAAGATGCAAGGAAAGACAGTCAGCTACCCTAAAACTCAGCCACTAGTGATACCTAAAATTGAAGAATGACGACGACAGTTTTTAAACTGTGATGGTAAAAACCTGAAGAATCAGTTAGGATTTAAAAGTGTTTGTCTCTGGGAACTAGACAGCAGCAGCTGGTGGGAACATAGATGGGATATATCATTCTTACTACAGGCTTTTATTGCCCACTTTTAAAGTTATAAATGTATTACATGATATGCATCCCATTTTTATGTAAATTCAGTTTTACATGAATTGACAGATTTCTCACTTATACTGACCCACCCCTCTGTCATTCAATGTAAGGCTGAAATGTCACTGAGTCCTTTTATGTCACCCCCAGGGTAAATGTCTGAGCTTTCAATAATCCTTTATTTTTCCTTTGCTGTTATCAAGACAGTCTCACCTTTCACAAAAGTCAAGATTAATTCAACTAATCTAAAAACACCTGGCCCTCTCTGCCCCCTACCATCCCTCACTCAGTATGTTTACAGGGATCAGAGAGAATACACAGCTAGCTGGGCTCATTAACACAGCTCTCAAAGGCAACTATTTTACAGTGAGTCCAATTCCTTCTCTAAATTTCCTCCCAACTATGAAAAATTATACACCTGAAATCCTCTTCTCAAATTACAGAACAAAAACATAAAATTACCCACCAGGACAAATGTACCATTGGTACAGTAACATCAGAGTAAAACAAACCACCACCACTTCCACCATCTCAGTGGGCAAAACTGAAATATCGAAATGTGACTTGGCACCTGACTAGAACAAAAAAACATTATTGGTTAAAATTACGCCAGAACAGAGAAGTCCCATCTTGTTTGCTGTCCTGCTTTTAACAAACAGAAAGCAGGCAAGGTGAATTAACACCTGTACCTTGAAGGTGACAAGGAACATCATATTCGATTTCATCATGTCTCGAGGGGCTTAAGAACAGAGTTCCGTCCACCAGGGGGAACTGTTCAAACACCGGGAGCACCCGGTGGCACAGGGCACAGTTTACAACATTTCTGTGGCTGGCACTGAGGGCTGCAAGAATGAACTTGCGCAGATCCTCGCCCTGGCCCATTTGGGCATCATCTTCCATCCGCACGTGGAAAGTGTTCAACTTATGCCTGGGGATGTGAGTTAAAAGTTCGGAGAGGTCCAACCGTCGCAGGAACTGTACAGGCGCGTCAAAGTGGCCGCCCCTGTGGACTGATAACCCAGCCGGACTGTAATCAAAGTGGGCATTTCGGAACACGTGGCCCCCAGCCATGGCCTTTTTGTGAGGCTCAAGATGGATGGCATTCTTTAAGAATTCCCCAAGGTATCTGGAGGAGCGGGGTCCACTGAAGTGGGCAGGGGAGAGGATGGAGTAGCCGGTGGGTGGGGACTGGCCAGGGGAGCCACAGGGAGAGCGGGCCCCGTAGGCCCCAGTGCTGCCCGCCTTCTCCTGGGAGTTCTGCCGATCCACAGAGTGCCGGCGGGGGAGGTCGTGGTTCAGGCCTTTCTGGGGCTTATTTGGGGGCCTGCACTTTTTTGCCTCTTCCACAGCCTCACCAGGGGGCCTCCCTGTGTTCTTCTCCGATCCAGACTTCTTCTTCTTCTCATCCTGCATCCGCTTCACCTGGTACCAATCTGTGTCCTTCTTTAAGTGGCCCTGTCCACAACGGCAGGAGCAGAAGCGGAAGGCCAGGTCATAGCCCTTCTTGGTCCACATGTTCTGGCGGCACTGCTTCTCATTCCAGCTGCGGGCCCTGCCGATGCAGTTAAACTGGACGAGGATGCTGCTCTCCCACTCATAGAAACACTGCAGGTGCATCCAGGTGCTGTAGGGGCAGTGCTCGTTGTTGCACACCACCTTCTGGTAGTCATCCTTCTCCAGGTCAACTGACCTCCCAAAGCTGCAGATCAGGGGCGTGGCACACGGGGCTTCTGGGGAGAAGCACAAAATGAGAGAGATTCAGCACATAGAATGTGGGATCCCAGCTGACACCAAGTCAGAGATCAAAGCTACCATCCCACATTTGCCCATCCATGTCAAAGGTACAATTTTTCTGGCGTCAAGATGTCAACCACTAAAATGACACCAGTCATGATTGGAAAACATTTACAATTTTCTCCTACTATGGTACATCAAGGTAACTTATTTTCTGACATTTGTTATCTGCTGAAAAACACACCAATGAGCTTCAAAGAGTCCAAGTCCTTCACAGTGCAATTAGCTGTATGTCAGTACTTGCAACAATGTAGTATGTTTTCCTAAGACACAGGTGTAATGACAGGCAGTTCCAATGTCCTTTCAAAAACGAATCACTCCAGTGAACTAGTAAATAATATGATGAAGCTACTTAACCAGCTAATTCATGTAGCAGCCCCCAAAGGGCCCTCAAAACCCTTAATCAGGGGTTCAGGCTATCCCGAATACCACGGAAGAGCCAGAAAACAGACTGGCATCCTTCCAATTCCCTTCTAGAACATTCTGACACATAATGACAAGGATGTTTGGTCAAACTAATTGTTGGTCTACACGGAACTATGCTGCCAGGTTGTGAAGGAAAAACAGAATTTTCCTAAAGCTATCAGGACAGAAAGTAGAACACAAAGACTTTTCTACTCTACTTAACCATATGCCTCACAGAGCGTCCAAAAGGCCAAGCATATTCCCAGAAAGGAGGGAAAACTTGGGGACACAAAGTAGAATCCACTTCTTAAGAGGTAAAAAGGATTTATGGAGATTAGAATTCTGCTGGGCTCCTGTGACTTCAATGTCCATAGTATTTTCCAAAGGCCCCTTTGTAGGGTAGCACTACTCCCAGTTATAAACCACTGGGCCTGATCACGAAGGTTCCACATGCTGTGATCTATTGTAGCTGAGAAGCTAAATAGGGACTGTAGGCCACAGGGCCCCTCGATCAGAGTCCCGTTTTAGAAATCTCACCCTGGTGGCAGTGTGGGACATGAGGCAGGGAGGCCAGAGTAGGATAGAAGGAGTACTGCGGTAATCCCAGTGACAAATGACAAGTACCTGGGCTACAGCAACAGCATAAGATGACTCTCAGTGTTGAGGGTGGTCAGACGCCAATGGACAGTGAATATGGGAGAAACAAGCTTGGACAGAAGATGACTTCGGGCTGGCCCTATTTTGGACCTGCTGTGCGCCACCAAGGTGAAGAAAGATGTGACTGGAGCTCAAGAGAGCTGGAGCTGTGAATACAGATGTGAAGGAACATGCCAGACATGGAGGTTAAACCCCTGGACTGAGGAGCTGCTCCAAGAAGAATGTGAAGAGAAGAATCCTGGGAAGCAATGATAAAAGGCTGGAGAAGAGTCCTTCACAGAGACTGATAAGAAAGGAACTGAGAATTCACAGGCAGCAAAGTTGTAAGAATGGAGGACTTAAAATGTTCTGGAGTACCTGCTAAGACATGTGTGTCTCACCCTCTGCGCTACACTCCAGGCTGGAGAATTCTGTTTAAGGAGCTATCCTATGCACTGCTGATGTGTAGCAGCAGAACCCCTGCCAACTGTGACACTCCAAAATGTCTCCTAATTGCGATCCCACATAATATCTCCAGTCATTGCTGGATATTCTCTGGGGGGGAGGGGGAAAATCACCCTGGTCTGGAACTATTGGGTAAGATAAAGACTGAGAAGTCCTCAAGAAAATGAGCAGTGAGCCAGCCACCAACACCTCAGTAAGGGCAGTTCCAGTAAGACAGATCAGAGGCGGATGGTGAAGAGTAGATAGTGAGGTAAAAAAGTAGAAGCAATACAGACGACCATCCAGAAAAACCTTCTAGAAGTACAGCTGTAGAGGGCAGCGAAGAGAATGGGCAAAGGCTATAAAGGCTGAGACCTATTCATCGCCCAGGGGAAAGAAAGCCAAAAATCTCAGGATAACTTGAACAAGCAGGAGAAAGAACAAGCTACTCAAAAACCTTCAACTGAATTACAACCATGCCATTCCACCAAGTGAAAGAGCACAGGTGATGGCACCCATAAAGCCCATGACTTTCGTATGTTACAATCATCCCCTTCAATGTGGGACTCTAGGACCTCAGAAATGGCTCTAACCAACTTGTCTACTTCTGTGCCTTAGGTCACTGGGGCCTCCCCATGTACCTCCCGGAAGTCCACAATCCTTAATCTTCATTTGTCCAAACTGCACTCGCCTACCATAGCCATTTGCAGCATGGACTCTGCAACCAGACTGCCTGATGGAAACCCAGCAGTACTACTGATAAGCTATATGCAGTGGACAAGTTACCTAACTTCTCTTTGTGTTGGTTTCCTTTGTATAAAACACAGATGACAGAATAAACCTTAGGCTGTCCATAAGAATGAAGTATACCGATATTTCATTCCAGGTGGTGCCTAGAGCATGGCCTGGCACATAGTAAACCTCCACCCCTGCCTCCTATCCTTCAAGGCCCACCTCTAGACACCAATTTCACCAGGATTCTCCTCTTCCCTTACATCCTGACCCCCTCCGGCACAGTTTAGTCTGAACTTTACTTGAGTCCCCATTGTGGTCCCCACCAGGATGACTCAGGAGGGGATGTTTCATGCATCTTTGTGTTCCTGAAACCACTGGGCCTAGGCCTTGCACACATCCAATGTTGAATAAACTTGCATTAAAAAGACGCTGGCACGTGAAACCCACACAGGACAACCAGAATAGAAGGAAGAGAGAGTTATAATCCTAGACAAGGAGAAAAGGCGTGAATGTACTAAAAAGCAGCAGAAAAGTGGTTTAAACTGAATAAAATAACTAAAGTCACCTGGGCTGTGACCTTTAGCATTCTTTAAAATGTTAGTCAATTCAACAAAGTTCAGTTGCTTTTATTTTCAGTCTTTTAGAGGAAAAGCCTTGAAGGGAAGGAACGTCTCTGAAATGCAATGGCAGTAACCAACGTGATATTAACCCAGAACTAATGAAATCAAAGAATGGCCTAACTATATCTTTGCATTTACATTATCAAAAATTTAAATGCTGAGATTGACTTGTTATTTCTTTTAAAAATATTTCCACATTAAAGAAAGGTAGAATGAAAGGGAAAAACTCCTATTTATGTCTTCTCAAAAAAGCTGCAACTGTATCACTTAACCAATACTGAACACTTCCTGTGCACCAGGTCTTTGGAGCCAGAAAAACTGGCAAATCCTGTGGAGAGCTCCAACAGAAGTAAGTGCCCGGACCGCAGAGAAGGCAGTATATGTCCAAGTCCCCGTCCCTTTAACATTGTCTGTAATCATCACAGCCATTCTCACCTGCTTTCTACACTCTGAGACTCAACAATGAAAAGGCTCCACTCCAACTTACTAGCCCTGCTTGTTTACATCTCAGCCACTTTGGTGTGGCCTTGTGATTAGCCCTGAAAAACAAATACAAAGCCAAGGGCTTGTTTAATAATTATGTGCAAGAGACACCTCTCCCAGTTTACACACTTCCAGTCCGAGGACGAGGCTCCTAGAAATTGGTGAGCAACAGGGTGAGCATTGGGACAGCAGAGGGCTTCCGACGTGACTTCTACACTCACACACCCTTCCGAGGAAGCTGTGGTAGGCGGCCTCTACATTCAAAGACAAATCAAGACTACTTGGTTCAAACATATCTCTCTGCCTGGTTCCCCTCCCCTTCGCAATCTCCACACTGGAAAGGCAGCTAGAACTGACATGGGAGTTTGGGTGCCTGTGCTGCTACTGAATAGCTGCTTGATATGAAATGATGTCCTGTTTTGCCTGCAAAATGCGGATGAAAATGCTTGCCCTCACTCACCTCAAATATATATGAAAGCACTCTGTAAATATAGGAAAAAAGTTTCCTATGCTTCCTCTACCATAACTTTAGGCCCATGTATCTAGCTCCCAAACTAAATGCAAATTGCTCTAATATATTTCCTACTTTTTCTAATGCTTTGGACACACGATAGGTATTTTAAAAGTAAATAAATAATTCAATGCCTCTTTTTTAAATTGTCCAAGTCTTACAATTAACCAAAACATACAGAAAAGGATTTTGTAACTCTAAGAAACAGCATTGGTGGCATTCTAAATGACACTTATAAGAAACTAGCAGTATTATAGAAATATATATTTTTTGCTTCCTGAAAGGTGTCTCTAAATTTACAAGACCTCTTAGCTCTTAAGAACAGCTGTCTCACAGAAGTATAAGTGGAATAAAGATCAATGTGACACAACTAAACTTTTAAGTGGGGAAAGGGGAGAAGGGAAACCCACATTCGCCGAGGGTTTGTGTCACTTATATCTCTTGGGACATTAGTCTAAGCTTGATAGCTTGACTAACAAGCAATATGGAAAAATGTTACTTTACGCAGAGTCAGAACTGTTTTAAAGAATGCCTATAAGCCTTCCAGTGCCTGTTTTTACAGCTTCATCATCAAAAATTCAGTACTCAGCTTCTACTTCTCTCTGCCCAAGTGAAAATAATCAGGGCTTATCTCATTCTGGGCAAAAATCTCAACTAGTTTTAAATCTAGACAACAGGATAACTAGGCTGAAGTCACCAGGACAAAGTCTGTCATCCTCAGCTTTCTCATCCTGTATATCCCCACCACCACCCCATTTAGGTGTCCATGCTCCCCAACCTATTAAAAGGGAAGGATCTGACAGTAGTCATTTACGCTGGCTGCCCAACAAACCCAAACCCCTTGACAACTCATCCACACTAACAGGAGCCCCTTAAACCAAGCATTGCCATCTTCAGTTTTTTTACCTGTAAAATTAAATGTTTTTGCCCTCTTAAAATAGTTACAAGCATTGCAAGCCAAGTGGGAAGTTCCGCTGGGTAGAGGAGTGGGGAAGGTCTTCAGAAGTCATATGAGGCTTTCTGGGAAAAATCTAAGATAGGGACTTGGCCCTATTCATCCTTACAAACCCACTACTATGAAAATTGTTTTAATGTTTAATAAATGTCTCACTGAAGGGAAGTACGGACCAATCAGATTCAGTACTCCATGGTGACAGTGCCAGAGGATGAAGAAGGGAGGAAGGCAGAACCCCTGGGGAGCACAGCCTGAGTGCTCAGCTCTTGCTCATCTTCCAGACTCAGCTCAGGACTTCTCTTTCAGGGCAGAGCCTGGCCCTCACCCTCGCTTCCTCAAACTTACTATCATCTATTCCATCCTCCTTCAGTACCCAGTTACCAAATGCAAATACAGGGTTTCTGAACAACTATTTTATTATATAGATCTTTTCCATACAGTAATTCCTTACACAGAAATACATCTCCTTGTACTGAGAGCAAGTTCTCCACAGGATATAAAGTTTTAACAAAAAAATCCTCATCTCCAGTTTCCTGAGAGGCCACAGAGCATGGTAACTGAGGATAATGACTCCAGAGCCAGCCAGCCTGGATTTGACTCTCAGCTCCACAATTTATTAGTTTTAAGATTTGGGAGACTTAACCTCCCTGTACTCTTGTTTTCTTACCAGTAAAATGGCAGAAACAATAATACCTACTTCAAATTGTTGCCACAAGGATTAAAGAAGTTATTTAGGCAGTTCAAACAGTACATATAATTATAATAGCATATAATTAACACCATTTAAATGTAAGCAATTATTATTAAAAGCCGATCACTTTGTATTACTTGATATAAAAACCAAAGAACTTTGAATGCATTTAGAGCAAAGCTACAATCAGGAAGTCACCAGCCTCCTATCTCCATATATAAGTAAGTGCAAGAAATTTATTTCTTCCCCACAACAAAGCAAGGTGGCATGCACAAAATGATTCACTAAATACTTACTAACAAGTTTTAAAGACATAGAAGCAAAACTTTCTTCTTCTAATCACAGGTATTCACTCAGTCAGACAAATAAGTACATATTTTTCAATCTAAGTGATCTTTTCCAACCCTACGTAACAGGAATTCGTAAAGCATGGCTGCATTTGATTCATGGGCTGTCTGTGTTCCTGAAGAGCTTACAAAATTTAAGACTGATTATCCCACAGTCTGGGGGTAGAGTGTGGGAAAGGCATAATTCAATTTGCATCCTCAGAACACATACACTTCCAATCATGTTGTATTTCTTGCTTTACTGATGCTTTGTATTATCAGCGTTGCCTGTAATATTTCTCCGTTGCATTTCATAAATTTACAGCATGGCATATTATACTGTGTTTGATCACATTTCTATTCCATAGTTACTGATTTTCAGTTTTCAGCACCAATGATAGCATACCTGGATATTCTGAAAGCTATAATAAAGACCTCAATTATAACAGTTAATTTTAAAATAATAACACTAATTTTACCACAATCTTTGAAGACGTTCTATAAACAACATGAGTTCACATAATATTGCCAAGGGTTAGTATGATTTTCTCATTATAAGAAAAGGTGATATCACTGGGTAACAAAGCATTTTTATAATTCAGTTGACTTGCTAGCTTTGAAAATATGAGATGGCTTGATACATAATTTGGGGAAATATATCTGTTGAAATTTTGCACATACTGTGAAGATTTTATTAATATTATTTATGTCATTAGTTGAAATTTGCATAATTCAATTTGCATATAATGGGATCACACTGTACTAGGAGATAAATTAGCAGGCTACATTTTCTTTTGCCCAAGCATGATCTTGAGGGTACTGGATCACAGAGAACTGCACAGCACCCTAGAGTTACATGTACAGCATGTACTCACCCCGAAAAAGGTAGGTCCATGAGCTCTGAGAACCAAATCACAGTATCTTGAAATGGGAACAGAATTCCAGATTAAGTATATGTTATGTGCCTGAGTATGTGCATGTATGTACACATACATAATAATTGCAGAGAAACTGTCCAGACTGTTGGTAAACTATATCATTTTTAAAGACTCCAGAAAAGACTTCATGCCATCCTTCAGTGCCACATTCCAATTTTATAGCATTTTCCTTGCTTATTCTGAAGCACTATAGAACTTGATTTTGATTACCCTTGTCAATATCCACCCACTTGCCAGCACAAATATTCAAAAGGAGCCATAATCAAAACTCCTAAATCATATTTTTTATAGTGATTCCCATTTACTACCTAAGTTATAGCACAGCATCCCCAAAACATTGGCCTGCTTCTTCTCTCTTGGTGGACCCAAAATGGTGCTTGGAGACTAAAGGCCACAGTGGGGGTGGCCTCTTCTCCTTACCAACAATTCTCAATGGCCTCAGCTGAGAAGATGAATGACTTTACCTCCTCAGTCTGTCCAACAGGTAAAACATATGGCCACATGATTAACTGGCAACACAGGTCATCCACAGACCAGGTACCTGCCAGGTACCCATCACTCAATGCTCTTTCGTACCTTGTAAAAGCTGAGCTAGGAGAATTAAGATTTCATAGATGATAGCCACACATGCCTCTAAATTGGAGTTTCAGTGGGGTGGTTTGGCCTGCAGTGTGTCTTAGTAAACCAGTCCATGGTTTTTGTTATTAAATATAAATCCAAATGCCTTTTAGGTGCATCACGTATTCTCCGATCATTCAGGCCTCCACCCCAGTGAGTCTTCCACCCTGAATTCATCAACGGGCTTTGTTTGTGTTCTAGGGCACAACTTCAATGCTTTGACAGTTTACAACTCTGTTTTAGCTTTTACTTTCTGTTTCTGCAGAACCTCAAAGTCACCAGAGGTGAGCCTGAGGACTATCTCAGGTCTTTCCTGGGCATGCAAACAGTCCTGCCTATGTGCATGGTCTTCTAGAGCACCAGAAATATATCAGAGCTTTTCAAAGACCCCATTGACATCTCATTCCCAAGATATTCTTTTTAACTTTTTTGGCCCACTTCTTGTTTGCCCCAACTGGTATCACTGCTGCAGCAGTTGCCATGTTAAACAACTGCTGCTGATTGTTTGCAGCAGACACCCAGAATAGGGTTCACCACTGACTGATCTGAGTCAGGTCAAATCAGTTTCCAGACAGTTCGAACAGCGACAATTCTCTGGGCTTATGGCTTTGAAGGTGGGGCTCTAAACCTGTTCTTCCCCCTCCAATAACTAGTAGTCTGCTTGTTTTAAAGCTACCATGTAGGCTAGGAGAGGGAATGCACACAAAGCAAGTTAAAATACAACAAAATTCACTGTTTTTACTATCATTCACCCATTTCCCTTGAATAAACACTGCTACGATTATTATTTATAAGCCTATGGTTAATAACTAGATTTCTAAAACAGTTGATTTTCATCATTTTTACCAGTGTTCACACTGCCTTTATGAAGAAGCAGACTTCTAGAGTCCTTATTCTGCCATTTCAGAAATGCTTCTTAATGTAAATTTAAGCTTACATACATACTTTTATACAAAAATATGATAGGATGATCAAAAAAACTTTCAAGCAGAACAATAATCCATTTTAGAGTCAAATTCTGGGTAAGAATTATTAAACTGAAATAAAGAATGCAAATTTTCCATTATTTTTAAATGGCTGATAATGGTTATCAATTTAATATATTTGGATTGTTTAAATACATCTAAATGACGATGTTTACAATAAACTGAAAAATGTATCCTCTGCATTTATGTAAACCTTTAAAAAAATTGATGTGACAACATTAAATGTGCAAGAAGGATTCTTTTTTCAAATTCTTTTAGGGGATACAGAAATAAAAAAGTTTGATCACCTCCTTCAATCAACTTTATGCAAAATACACTATAATTATGTCACACACACACATTCAGGAACCTCAGAAACCCCCAGACTGAGGCCCCAAAGCTTAGGATATGTTCAAGGAATGCCACAATTAGGCTTCCTTCTGGCCTTTCCACCTGATCACCTACCAAGCCCACATGCAAAGCCTCTGCTTCATCAGTGATCCCTCCCTGTGGCTGCAGCACCTAATGCAGATTAGAACGGGAAGGAGTGGACACAGACTTGTTAGAAAGCTAACTGCAACCCATGGGTGTCCCACACTGCACATGAAATTCACTCAGTGTCTAAAATCATTTTCTTGATTAACTGATAATTTTTTAAGTGAAAACTAAAAAGGTTTTAAAATAAGTTTTCTTGACAATTCTGAGACCTTTCTTCTACTAAAATTTTTTAAAAGACACTAAGTCCAATGTATAAAGGGAAGTTAATTCACAAATATTTTGTCAACTTGTTTCAATTAGTATAGGAGCTACACTAAGCTCACTTAAGCATGTCTATCTTAACCTCTGATTTAGTTTATCCTCCCTTATGTTATTCTAGTGTGTGAGACTGCTCCAAAGTGGGTAGCAAGTTGAGTACATGCCGATTACATTCAGTTAAACATGTTTTTATGCTTAGAGTAGGGTTAAAACACAAGGCTTTTACTCAGACAAACCACTTTATCCAAATAAACATGGAAGCTTCACATTCCAAAAAAGAAAAAAGAAAACAATGAGAGGCCTTCAACTATATTTAGCAACTTGGGTTTTTAACATTCTCTCAGTATATTCAGTTTATTCTCCTAGATCCACTGTTTTCTTACTTTCAATTAAAATCCACAAGCCTACTCAGCCTCAAGCTCAAACTAAAGAGAAAGCTATAGGCTTCTACTTTACCTATTTTTTAATTTCCATTCTGGCTCCAAAACTCTGATAATGATATATCAATATTGATATGTTGCTATATCAATATTAATTATAAAGTAAAAAGTTCATATTATCTTTGTCAAACAGAGCACAAGTCAAGACCAAAACAGACCAGGACCAAAATTAAGCCTGGTTTAGACTGACTATAAGGACGAAGATAATGGTTTTATAGTTTTCTCTGAATATTTCTTAAAAACATCAAAGTTCCACAGAAGAGAAATAAGGCAATCCCTTGGTTCAGATCCTATGAACAGTTCCTGAGCCTACTTCCAAGTGATTCTTTGGCGATCTGCCCAAGGTCAATTGGCTAGTAAGTGGCCTTCCCTTGTCCATTCTCACCTACACTGCCCAAAGACCAACAAAGAGCACAGAGCCAGTTTATAAGGAAAGGCAGTGACCAATAGCCTTGTGTAACCAGATTATAGTAAGTAGTTTTATACTCTGGAGTAGTATCTTATTAAAAATTATATAACTACTTACTTTGATCTGGTTATACAAAAGTTTATTCAAAATGTTCAATACTCATATTAATCCTCAGAATTACTTAAAAACTAGGTATAAGGAAAACCAAGTTAAAGAAGCAAGTGCTTAAACCCAATAACAATATCAAGGTTTCCTAACCCCAATCTTTACACTCCTTAAAAAGGAAGATAGGCAGACAACGAGGCAAATCTACTCTAGCTAATGGAACCGCCAAACTTAAAAAAAAAAAAAAAAAAAAGTTGTGAAAAAAGTCTTACTTGCCATTCAGTGAGAATAAAGCAATTTTCCTTGGAAAGAATGTAAAGAAAAAACATTCTATCAGCATGCAAACTATTAAATTTGGGGAGTAGAAAAAGCACTGACATTGAGAAACAGCTCAGCCTGCCTTCCCTGAACCCTGTTTGGTTCAATGGACCGGGTCAACATACCACCAACTCCCTCGATGATTTTAGGCTACTTACTGTATTTAAAACCCCAGCACAATGTAGCTAAATTCATTTTCCTACCTTTGTTTTCCACATACCTTTTCTACCCTGGTGAACTCCCTGAAAAATACTCTTTGTGCTCCTTTACCTTCTCTTCAAAATAAACTGGGGAAAATGCTTCATAGCAGAATCCCTCCCACTCTGGCATCCAGTCACTCTCCTGGGTGGGATCTACGGAGAAAAGAAAGCCTTTGCCTGGAGGCCATACTGCTGGCCTGAGCTGTCAGCAACCAACAATCAAGTTACAGAACCTGCTGCAACAAGGAAAGACTTGTCAAAGGAGAGGACATGTCTAAGTTTCACATATATCTCAGCAAAAATGAAAACTAAACCCAAGAATCAGTCATGTCTATGTCTCAGCCTAGCAGTGCATGACCGAAGTACACTCAACACAGTCTGCTATATGATGACTTACTGTCGAGAGTATTTCATAAAATTTCTTACTGCAAAGGAATCTCAAAGTTTAGACCCCACTGACATATTAAGCTAGTGATGTTTTATAAGTAGACATTCATTCCTTTCCCAATTACTAATTCTTATGGAACACAAATATAATTCTTAGTATGACCATTCTCAAAGACTCAAAACTATTCATTTCTAAACAAAATAATATATCATTTATAAGTTACCAAAAGTATCTAGACGTTTCTTTTTGACATGACTGTCATATTACATATAATTCTATTAGAATATGAAAATATACAGATGTATATGATTATATTTCAAATGAATTCTAAATAGTATTTCCAAATCTGTCAAGAAAAAAACATTTCAACTTAATTATTTAAAAATTCTTCCAGTAATCTTTAGATCACATACCTTACAGAATCTTAAAAAAATAAGTTATATAGAAAACTGACTTATTCCAAAGTCAAAAATTTCAAATCTCAAAGATGAAGTTTACGAATTGTTTTTAATGGAATGAAAAAAAAAAGCAATGATTCAATATAAACATTCCTACATTTACATACATATACCGATAGACATACATACCAAGTATCAAATGCCTATAGAAGTTATTTTTTAATCTATAATTTGATATAGTCACAATTCTTTTAATTTTTTGAGGTAGCTTTGGTTTATAACACTATGTAAGTTTCAGGTGTGCAACATTATAAAGCAACATCTGCATGCGTTACAACGTGCTCATCACCAAAGGTCTAGCTGCCATATCTCACCATACGACTGACTCCCATTCCTCCTGTCACCCACCTTCATGCCCCCTTCACTCCGCTTCCCCTCTGGTAACGACCAATCTGTTGTATCCCTCTATAAATTTTTTGTTTTGTTTTGTTTTGCGTGTCCTTTGTCTTGTTTTTCTTTTTCTTTAGCCTAATATAAAATGCAAAATCTAAAAGGGAGGTAGGAAAGCAAATTAAAGTCATATGTAAGCTTTTCAATGCTTTTACAACACTTAAAATCTCCCACTCCACAGGACCCTAGAGGCAGGTAAAGAGCAGAAAGCAGACAGGTCTAAGTGAATCACGATACAAACTATGTGAGGCTGATTACAAATACAGGCACACACTCATAAATCATGCAGTACAACAGGCCAAATGCAAGGAAGGCTCTG